>JAZFAU010000112.1:340000-680000 GCA_037178615.1 Dione vanillae
GTCAATACTAATTTCTTAGACTAAGAAACCAGCATTTATTTTATTTATAATAAGAAAGCCTTATGAATATTAAAAAAAAACCAAACAAGATATAAAAATCAAGATCATGTTTAAATTTAATTTGTTACACTAAGAAACCAGCCTTATTTTTTTTTAATTTACGCTTTATCCCGCTCATAGTAAGGTAGGCAGAGAGAACCACAAGTACCGTAGGAACTTAGTGTAAGACACCCCGTTCCCCATTTTCCGCCTTTCGAGGCATTGCGTGTCGAGTACTAAATTTTAATAATTTTAAAAATTTAATACACAAACAAACATTGTATTTTAAATCATTTATTACTATCAAAATAATAACTGTTTATAATTCTGTTCACATCGGACCATCGGATACACACTTAACTTAAACATAGTTTCCATACTTAGCATTTTTTGAAATTAAATTTAAAAGCGTTTTTTGTATAAAAAATTAATCTGTATAAAAATGGCAAACCAAACAATTAAACCTTATTAGCACATTTCTAATGTAAATGCAATAAATGTTGCTATAATAAGAAAATTGTGTATATACTTTAATTAAAATATGAATTTTCAATTTGCACTTTGTTTTATATTAGTTAATCAATGTCTATATATAAAAGAAACATATATAATCTTATAAATACTTTATCTTGTTGAATATAAAACAAATATAAGATCGATTATCCAGAAATAAATACAGAGGATCATCGTGGAGTACAGACAGAGCGTCTGCGTATAATGAAGCGATAATTTGGTGGTTGATGGATCCAATTCCTATGAAGTGAGAACAGATTTTTTAATTTCCAGTTTATTCGCTCTGGCAACGAGGCACGCGCGGCGTTGAGTTCCGCCACTCAACATGCAATGCCTCTAAAGGCAGAATGCGGAGGACAGAGTGTCTACCCTATAAATAGTTGATTTATTAAATTACACAACGTCAATGTTAACAAAGACAAAATTACTTTCAATATAATTTTATTTCCATACAACATTTATTTGAAGATATGTTTTACGATTAAGTATGTAATTATTTATGCACAGCACTAACATGCACTAACCACTTTTATCTTCATATATTTTATATCGAAACATTGCGTGTTAATTAGCGGAGCCTACCGCTGCGTCCTATCAGGACAAGGCGATAAAAATTGAGGATTAAATCGCCAACCACCAGGTTCGTACTGTGTTTTATTTTTATTATAATTAATAGTCATTACGAGGTTTCGTTGCATTTCAATGAGTATGCGTCTGGTATTATAATAAGAAAACATTATTAATGATTAAAAAATCCAAACAAGATAAAAATATCAAGATCAAGTTTAAATTTAATTTGCTTCAATCCTGAATTAAACATTATTTAAACTAAATTATAAACAAAAACACAACATTTTTAAAAAAACATTTGTTTGAGGTTAAATATTATATAAAAATCATTATAAATATAAAATAATGAAATCAGAATACGCCAACATTTATTGTATTTAAAAAAATCATAACATTTATCGTTATTAATATGACACTATTTATTCGACGATATGTTAGGCTTACTCTATAAATTTCAAAGTAATTGACTGTTACATATGAAAAACAACCAGATTTCGCTTATTTGTTGCCAACTCTATTGTATTAGTGATTACAAATATAGAACTTAATACTCTTATACCACATATTATACGAATAATGAAAGACTCGGAATAAGTCCAACACACAGTAAAGACATTAACCAGGACGTTTATTAACATACACAAATTTTAGAATATCATTTAAGTTACAGTTTTACAATAAATTGTGCGATTTGCATTACAATATGTATTTAAAAATTCGAAAAACTAATTTTGTAAAGCGTATTCTCTCACTGATATTTAAAACTTAGCTCTAAGATATGCATCATAAGAACAAGTAGTCATAAGAAAAAGCTATATTTTTGGACAGAATTTGAGAAAATTAACTATTATCATTATATCGAGTAAAATAATTAAACTTCAAGCTTATTTCGGAAACAATTTGATTGTAAATAATCTTCATCTGACATTGTATATGTAAAAACCTATATATTAAATTATTTATTACTAATAATTTTTCTACGTTTATGTTTATTTTATTTATGTACATCATGTTTAAGTACGATTTCATATCGAAAACAGTTAAACGACATGTACTATTTAAATGAGAAAATTTCACATCTCCATCAACACTTGCGTCAGATTAACACTTCGCGATATAGTTTAAAATGTATGTACCCTGCGTTTGCTTAGTGAAAACAATAAGAAAGCTTAAACTCTTTATACATTTAAAAGGCACGGGTGATCAGGTAAAATCACCAAAGCAGTGTAGCCCTTAACTAACCCCTTATATCTATTTATCTATAATAATTAATTTAAAGAATATCCATCTCTTCATCACATACATCAGTCTCAATTTAACAATATATTGTATTATCAAAGGCGAATCATTTCTTTATGCTGTCAAAGTCATAATCCGGACCAAACGCAGCTTTGGCTGTGCGCCTTGTTAAAAACACTTTGCCATCTTTTATGTAATCTCCACAAGCCTTATTCACTTCGAACGGTAATTCTTCTATATCGCCATTAATTGTGTCATCTTTACAAGTACCGTTCTCTTTCATCTCACATTTATCAGCAACTCCATTCACATTGGAGTTTTTGAATCCGTTTATTAGTACACCATTTTCTTTTTTGACTTCCAAGTTCTTCTTCTTTTTGTAGCTTTTTGTGTAGAAATTTAAAAATAATGCAAGGAAAATAGTGACGTTTGTTGATATGAAATAAGGTAAACCCAACGGCGTACTGACAGCGCGGTGAGTTATAAGTCCAGGCACAATAAACAAGCATCAGCAAAAATTGAATCTGTAAGAAAGTGACAGAAAGTTTGTTTTATAAATAAGTGTTATAGCAAATTTAAACGGTGTATATAAATTAATTTTTAGACTGACTCGTTAAAAGTATTCATCTTGTTAAAAAATAGATACGTTTTAGGTGAATCGAGAAAGCAAGAATGACCTATTTTTTCTTATTAGAAATAACGTAACCACTTTAGCAAACTCCACCTACTAACTACTAACTACTACTACTAACTACTACTAACTACTGGGTATTACAGAAGAGAAATGAAAGAAAGATGAATGTTGTGGAGATGCGATCTCTTTGAAAGATAAGCGAAGTCAGCTTAGCTGGCCGAAACCGTAACAAAGAGATAAACAGGAAGGTAGGTACTAGCTACTATGTCACAGTGAGGATGAAGAATATGCTCGGATGGTTTGGGCACGTAGAAAAAATGAGTGACGAAAAAATAATTAAAAAGATATATGACGCAAAAAAAAAGTGGTAAGAGAGGTAAGGCGAGATCTCGCTTGACTTTCGAAAACACAGTATCGAAAATACTGAAGGGAGGTCACGTAAAAAAAGAGGTTAATGACAGTGGACGAGGTGTAAGCGTTTGGCACTTTAATCTCTCTAACTACCCCGCTAGGGATTTTATCCCTTCAGGCTCTAGCCTGAAGATATGTATGTGTGTGTGCCTACTACCTACACACAATAACTACATACGAAGTAAAAATACTCGCCAATTGCATTTTTGTAACATATTTCTTCCACCATAAATATTTCTGGAACCTTGGTCCTAATCCTGATAAGAGATAATACGTGTACATAACAACATGTACAATTGAGTTCAGGAGCGCTAGTATCGCTCCTTCACCGCCAGCTGCAAACTTCAGGTAACTCCAAGAGTACAATGCCATTATGACGTGGTGATATACATGAAGAAATGTTAGCTGAAAGAATAAAATTCCAGTTATATATTAATGTTAAAAGTATTGTAACAATTTCAAAAAAATCTCCGAATGTCACAGCTTTTGGCTTAATTCTCATTCGGGAGAATTTATAAAATTATAAAATTACAGTACCCTTATTTTTCTAAATATACGAGTATGTCTTGTCCCTTATTTTTCTAAATATATTTTGAGGATATAAATTTTAAAGTAAAAAATTTACATCCTCAAAATATATTTAGAAAAAAAATGGACAGTGGCTATATAATAATAAAGTGGAGGCTATCGTAGCACAATAATACAGTCTGGGTGGGAATGTAAAGATTGTGGGTGAAGGGAATGAATTATTATTAAGACAGTTCTCTTAATGCACCAGCCTTAAATCCGGTAATAAAACGGAAAACATAATGCCATGGCACGTGGCTATCATCGCCTATCCTAATATATATAATATATTGTGAAACTGAAGATATGATTAGATTAGTTTCAAAGTGACATAAACCAATCATAAGAAAAGGTGCTATGTTTTAAACAAAAATCAAATTTAGAAGCAACAAGGTCAGTTCTACACAAAAACAGATAAAATCTCACAACTCCCTAAAATTATAATTAAAAATAAAAAAAGGAGCAAAAATCTTTAAAAAAAAAACGAAATAAAAAAAATATATTAAATTGTTCATGAACTGTAATAATATACTAAATTTACCTGCTTATCTTTTTTTCTTAGTACGAAGAATACCGTATCCAGCAGCTCTGTGAATTTCGCAAAGAAGTACCACCAGCCTAAATCAAGTAGCTGTAAAAGTATGCATTTTATTTTAATATTAGAATAATGTTTTTTGGTGAAGGAATCAAGGAATAGATGGATAAAAGATTTAATAGTATTAAGAGTACACAGAAACATATATAATCTGTCTATTAAAGAGAAAACATTTTTCTGTCATTTAATATATTTTTATGAATAACACAACATTTTTATGAATGTTTAAAGTACAAGAAATATATTAATATTACCATTGGGTTTTGTGTGTTGGACGAATATCGGCACCCTGCGTACAATATGCCATCTCTGAAGAGATTAAGCTTGAATACCTAAAAAAGTAAGCATGTTTTTTTGTTTTTTTTTTTTTTTTTCTTTTTTTTGCTTCACGCTTTATCCCGCACAAGGCAGGATAGGCAGAGGGAACTGCAGGGACCGTGAGAACCTAGTGTTAAGACACTCCGTTGTTCAGTCCCTGCTTTCTCCGTCCCCGCTTTCCGCCGTTTTCGAAGCATTGCGTGTTGAGTGGCGGAACTCAACGCCGCGCTTTGCCTAGTTTACCAGAGCGAAGAAAATGGAAATAGAAAAATCCATCTTCTCCGACTGGGGATCGAACCCAGTAACCGTCGTGTTATAGGCAGACGTTGCGCCTCTGCGCCACGACGGTCCTCTAAATAAGCATGTGACAATGTTGTTTAATTATATTCTTACAAGCTTTTAGACTTTAGTCCATTTTAACTTAATTTGAAATATATTTAAATTCTTCTTAAATTATTGTAGTGAAAACTCTAAGTATATTTTGTTTACAATATATTTAATATCATAAGTTATGCATATGTAGTTGTTATAACATATTTCAGCATATATGCTGCGCTATGACAGGATATCTCAATTTCACAATTAATCCAAAATGCAATATTTATAATATATTACGTTTGCCATGAGAATTTATCGCATAAGCTGTTATCGTATGTTTTTTAAAATTTCCCAATTGCACAACAATGATGTAATACCAAATAATATAAAGAGTTTCTTTGTGAAAGTGTATAAAATTTTCATATATTACGTGAAAATAAGATTTTTTGGATAAATCCTGTTTACCTTCATACAAATCATAGAAGCAAGAACAACTTGCGAAGCATTATAGTAGCTTATTAGTTTATTCATCCGCAACGGAGGTCTATTCTTCATGATTTTCGGACCAATTCTGATGAATAGCAGGTATAATATCACTACAGTCAATATTGGTAAAGGACTCGACATCATAAACCACGAGTCGACCAAGGCACCTGAAAATTAATAAGAAACTAAAAAGTTTTGATGCAACAAGACTTCGTTCTTTGTTTGTCTGTTTTGTGTGTACAGTAAAGTTTAAAAAAAATAAATAAATGAACTTCAGTTAAAGATCAGTATGGTATAGTGCAGATAATACTCTATATGCAATGCCTCGAATTATAGCGTGAACTAGACAATGGGAACTGTTATGTAGCATATAGTGTAGGGTTAAAAAATATTAATACAACAGAGATTGGTGTTATAATTTATAACATATTATATAACGCTTTCAAAGATTTCAAAGGAAACAAGACAATGGTCTCTATCTATTGACTCAAGTAAATATGAAATTAGTTAATAATTATTAATTAGAAACACAAAATAAATAATAAATATATATATTAAAATTTAGAAATCATTAAAAAATATTTTTAATATGTGTAATCAATATTTTGTTTTGCACATTTCTGTACAATATATTTTTATATGTATTATTTTACAAAAAAAATATTATTACATATGCTTTCGCACAATATTTTAATTTTTGTTCGGTGTTTTAAGCATATCAGTTCGTTAAGAAATTTATCATCAGCAAAGGGACTTGTCTATAAATTTGACAAAAAACTAAACGACATAACATATGTCATTTTTATACAAATTTCATTAATAAAAACATTTAGCAGTTATGAAAATAAACGAAATATAATAAATAGCAATTAATAACTTACTTTTGCCCACTTTCAATGAGTCGAAGTACAAGTCCATCTTTTCCAAATAACTCATTATTGGTCCGCAATCTGTGAAGAAGATATATTTACGTATCATTTGTATTTTTTTTAATATATAATTGTCAAGTTGACGCAACATTCCAACCTATATAAACTTTTTAATAGTATTATTTTCCTTGGTTTCGTCAAACTATTTATGGCATTGTCTAAGAAAATTATAATAAATTACACAGAAGTACTTCCACATATCTACGTTGATGAAATTAATATATATATATATATATATATATATATATATATATATATATATATATATATATATATATATATATATATATATATATATATATATATATATATATATATATATATATATATATATATATATATATATATATATATATATATATATATATATATATATATATATATATATATATATATATATATATATATATATATATATATATATATATATATATATATATATATATATATATATATATATATATATATATATATATATATATATATATATATATATATATATATATATATATCACATTTGTTAATCTCATCGCTTACGATTTACACTGAGGCCAGATTCTTTTGGATTCATAGAAAAAATCACATTATTTATACGGCTTCGGTCTTTGTAAAGGAAACGTGTTAACTAGATTGGACTGGATGTACAGTTAACACCTACAAACTATTAAGCGACTGAGTCAGTATGGCATTGAAAAATTACTATAAATTGGTCTGTTTAGCTGAAACATATTGTGTGTCTTGCGTTTACTGTTGCAAGTTGTAAGTCAGTAATTTATATCCCTATTTATGTCTTATAAAGTTTAAGAAGGAATAGGATTTTTCTAATATTTCTATTATTGAAGACAGGCCGACAAAAAATTCAACTATACATAGGAGGAGGGATTAATTGGCTCGGCCAATGTATCGATTATACAACCAAAAAAATCATTCGATATAATTTTTATCTCCATTTTTGACTATTTGGCTTTCAATGACGAAAAATAAGATGATGAAAATTAATGAATGTTTTTTACAATGGTATATCATGCAGTTCCCTCAAAATAAAGAGACAAATCTAATCTACATTAATTACAGATAATTGCTGAAAAGAAATGAGTTATAGTTGACATTGTAATAGCTTCAGCCCCTTGCTCGGGACGCTAGCTCAGGATGATATTTAATATTTTTTTTATATTTCTATAAATAATAAAAATATTCTTATATTTTTGGAGGATGCAATTACCCTAGAACTCAGGATCAAATGTCCATAACAGAGAGTCTTAACACTAGTTTTAAATAAATTAAATTTAAGGAACATAAAAATAAACATAAATTATTAACTATAACTAATGATCAAGATTATACAATAAAATAAATTCTTACAGAAATCTTTATAAGCCCTCAGCACGCAATATTGTAATTATGTAGCAAAATTTTCATTATTGGTAACAAATTAAAAGCGAAGCGATGAAATGCCTAAGCGCGTTAGTAATAATATTTCTTTGGTGAAAATGGTGACGGTATAATAACGGTAACGTAGACTACGTTTCTTGTATATGATTGAACTTTACTAATTGTTACTTAAAGAAAATATATATTAATTTGAACGCACCGGGATTTATACAAATTTCAAATTTTTGTATGTCTTCGTTAAGTATTTCTTTTATCCTCAGTGTGGATTAAAAATCATAAAATTTACTTATTGTCTTTTTCTTACTTATTTTTAGTTCATCGGATATTTGAATATAGACATATATAAATCCGAAATAATGGTCATAGAGTGTTTTACATTTTTACTTCTAAACGGCTTGATCAATTTTGTTCATTTAACATTATTTAATGTGTTGTGTGTTTTCAGCATGATTATTTTTTTATGTTTTCTTCAGGTATTTTTTTCTATTCTTGTGGAGGAACACTTTAAAAATCGTATTAATATTTAATAAAGATAGTATTTATTAATATTTCGCTAAACGTTTGTTCTTTCTATCGTTCGGGTAGCGGAAAATTGCAGAAAATCTGCCGACGCAGATGCTTACAACGCAATAAGTTATATAAAGCATATAATGATTTAGACTGCTGCATATTTTTTGTTTCCTTTTTGTGTATATTTCACTTACTTTGTAACTTATACTTAACAATTGTTAGTTAGTAACTTCTATCACGTTCAAATAATTAGGTTAAATGAAGTAAGTCAAATCATGCAATTTTACATACCTAATTACTATTGAAAAGATTTCTATTGACACAACCGTATTAGGCCTAAGAGGTGAAGTGCTTAGAAAGACAAACTAATACTATTGTTAAAAGATAAAAGAATCGCCAAATTAGAAAGGAAAACAAGCTCACTTGAATGAACTTTCGAGATGTAACTGTTTAGTTAAACAGGCTTTGAATGTTACAATTGAAATTGACCACACAATATAGCTATGTACATCAAAGTATATATGTATCTATATATGTAGTATGTATGTATGTAGGTACGAATCATGTGTACCATCATTGCTAAGTTAGGATGTATAAATATATTAATTTCTCCAATATAGATAGTTAGTGTTTCATCGTCGTGGCGCAGAGGCACAGTATCGGACTATAAACGCAATGGTACAATTTCTATTCTGAGAGGATGTAATAATTTTGGCACTCTGGCAATAAGGAAAGGCGTAGTGTTAAATTCCACCACGCAACGTTGAATGCCTTAAAAGGTGAAAAGTGGAGAACTGAGTGTCTTCTTCTTATTCTTAGTTGCGGCTTTGCAGGGCCATACAGCCCAGTATCACCGTGACCATTGCTGTTCTATTATGATTTCTGCATTGCAGTATTATCTTAGTTCTGAGAGTCTTAACCTCTTCTGGGTATATATGATATGTACCCATTACAGTTTAACGCCGTTACATTAGCGGCGGGCATTCCGTGAGGAAAGGTAGAGGTGTTTCTTCATCCTCGTTGCATACTCTACAAATCTTTGTGCTGATGGTACCTAAGTTGTACATGTGTCTAAGTAGACCACAGTGACTAATCAGCATCCTCACCAATGTACGGAGACAGTTCTTGCTGACAGATAGGGCTTCAATGGCAGCCTTATTGTTGAAGGCTTTAATGAGTGTCTTAGCTTGATATAAACCAGGAGTATTTCTCTATAGTTGAATAGCCTCATAGTGGCAGTAAGTCTTCAGGGTTAATTGTGATAAGCTTTGAGGAATACCGATGCCAGCGTGTCCCGGAGCCCATCTTAAAACTACTATGTTGTTGCTACCCACAGTGCTTAAGATGTAGCTCTCTCTCACTCTCTCTCTCTCTCTCTCTCTCTCTCTCTCTCTCTCTCTCTATATATATATATATATATATATATATATATATATATATATATATATATATATATATATATATATATATATATATATATATATACCTCCATGAATGTATTGATTGACTTTTCATGTAAGGTAAGGTAACTGCTGTAATGAAAACTCTACGTTCATATCAATCATATAACTGGCACACGTTAATACTTAATATACCAAAGGAGGAATAATTTAACCTTGTAAAGGTCGAATTTTATGCTCACATAAAACTATTAAACGCCTCTGCTTAGAAAAATATTTTCTTGTACTTCCTAGGTTCATGAAGTGTCCCCAATTTTCCTTACAATATGGGAACATATATTTAACATTTTTTTCTAATTTGGTGTATTAAGTAGCGGAATTTAACATTGCACTTTGTTTTGTTTAAAGATGAGTTCACAATTATCGATCGTTTACAGTTAGTGTTCCGCGAGCGTCCCACTTCGTCGTATTGGTTCTAAGCCAATTTTGAATGACGACCTGAATGGATGCGCTATCGTGGCGCAATGAAATAGTATTTTAAGGTTGGTAGTCCATTCTGCATATTGCAGAACCAACCAATACTTATAATATTTTATTCCACTTGTTTCTCCATCAGAGTTGTGGAACGATGAAATGAAAATTATTAGAGTGAAATCCTGACCCCTAACACTATGATGCGCTTAAATATATTATATAGATATCATATTCTAAATATTTTAACAAAGTTAAGTCTTTATTTTAAAATACGATTGTGAACAAATAAACTTTTAAGCCCTTTTAAATTATACTTTAAAATAATTTGCATAGTCATTTTATAAACCGGTGTAGCAATTTAAATAGCATCATCATACAACAAAAGAGGCCAATCCAAACCAATCTGGACTATACACATTTTACTCCAAATATTGACACAATACATATTAATTAGAATTTTCTTACACAAACCGTGTCAAATAAAAAGATTTTCGTAATCCACAAAGTTAACAAACAAAAGTACAAAAGACAGTACTGACCGAGAAACCTTTACTGACCCAAAACAATCCTTGTACTGTCAGTGAAATAACAATCTTATTACATTACTCTATAGGGCTATTTCATTGGATATACATATCTATACAATTTAAAGCATTTGTCACGGGTTGAATGTGAGGTATTGAGGCGAGTATAAATCACTGCAAATGACATTGACAGTGGAGTAGAGCAAGTTTATTCTAATGGTTCCTTAACGAGCTTCCAGATAGAAATGTTGTTTAGATACAATCTTCGTGATGTGCAAATAAACGGATAGGATATAGTTTGATGTCTTTATATTGTTTTTTTTTTTACTAGAAATTTTCCAACAAATCTGTTCGTGATGTTAAATAAAGGGGAATTTAGTAAGACATGTCAATGGTGATTCGATTTTGCTGCTGCTGATAATCGTAAGGGTTCGAATTACATTTAATTACATATCTATGCTGTTCAGTTTCGAAAGCGAAATAAAAGTTTCAATGTCTTTTTATCACCTAAACGCACTTATCCACTTGCACTGGTTGGCTGGAAGATTTTTCTTTCAGAAATAAGCTCACCTTGGTGAACCAAAATTTATTTTTATATCTCTCAATTGTATTTTTTTGTGTTCAATAAAAATATATATAAAAGCTTTTGTACACATATCTTTTGTTAATATTAGTATTGTTAAAAAAATATTAGTGCATTGTTAGCAAAATTTTTGGTAGAAAATCATGTATGATCTTTAACTACTTACTAAATGCATTCTAAGTACGTCAATTCCACTATATAGTATCTTTCATCAAAAAGTGTAAAAAGAAATATTTCTAAAGTTCAAATATACTTGGTTAACAATAGTAAAATTATATCAAGCATGTAAAGTGTTCTATATATTTTTTTTTGTATAGGCAGAGAGGAGGAAAATGAAAATATTTTCTTTCCCTGTGTAGGGATTGAATGAACAAGCTCTGGAATTATAATTACGTGCTACGAGTATATTGCAGTGCAGTTAAAGCCGATATAATCGACGTTTAAAAATATTATCTAAAGTTATTAAAAAAGCCCACTCTATTAGTATGTAACATCAATCAAAATGTGTGATAAAATCTATGTCAAAGTAAAGCAATCCATTAAGCGATTGAAAAACTAAGTATATGTTTTAAAGAAAATGGATAAATATACTGATTTTCAGGGTTCCTGCGGTTCTATCTGCCTATCCTGCTATAAACGGAATACACCGTGAAGATAAAAAAGTAGTAAAAGTAAAAAAAATAGAATAAATAAAAAATAGAAACATATTTGTAAGTCTAGACATGAAACACTAGTTTAATTAATATTTTAGGAAAGAGTGGCGTTGGCGAACGTTATATGTCCTGTACTATGTGAGAGTAATGAATTATTTCGGTGAGTACAGTTTAGTCCACCATTAAAAATCAATATTCAAGATACTTGTCGAAAACGGCAAAGAGAGTCTCACTTAAATACTTAAAAAAAGCATATCAAATTTTGAATACATCAAAATTTAAGCCATCCGTGAAGCGCTGGTTCAAACTTCGTTGAAAATTTAAGTTTCAAAATCAACACGTGTTTTCTCCACAATAATTCCACAGAAAAACGGAGAACGAAGAACTTGTTTGTCCATCTCAGTAACTAAATGGTAAATGTATTTATTAATCAGCTATTTAAAAATTTTAACTTTAGCGCAATGCAGTACTTCCTCGGATTCAATTTGATGTTGACCTCGACCTCACACAAAACTTCTAACAGATCCAGTGTTTAACAAATTATATCAATACATTGATATCGCGATGGAAGTCAAGTTGTAGGGTAAACATAAATTACCATACTTTAAAGTGACACACATATATATATATATATATATATATATATATATATATATATATATATATATATATATATATATATATATATATATATATATATATATATATATATATATATATATATATATATATATATATATATATATATATATATATATATATATATATATATATATATATATATATTTATTGATTTTATTGTTACAAATTATGCAATATTATATATTAGTGTAGTGTATGTATTATTGCATAAAAATCTAATATATTTAAACGTACATAACGTGAGAATAACGCAATAACGTCAAATAAACGTACATAACGTCTTTGTAAATCATGTGACACATAGTCCCCCTGTTGATATTAATTTATTTTTATATAAAGGATATAGCGTTAGGCAAAAAATAAACATTGTACTAGAATTCGACGCTGCAGACAAAATTAGAAAAAAAGATAAAATATTTAAAATTTACAATTTGCAAGGAAAATTATAGTTATTGCGAAATATAACCATGAAATGACCAAGATATTAAATGTTATATACCTTTATTTTATACGCTTGAAATATAGCAGGGGAATTAAGAGAACCTAATGTCTAAGCACACAATTTTTCACTATCCTATTCAATCGTATCGAATCACGGAACTAAACACCGTGACATGTAAAGCGTTAAACCACTATGGCGAAGTGGCCTCAATTTTCTTTATATATTAGATAATTTTAGTATAAGTGACATTTATATTATATATTCAAATGATTTGAACCAGTAACCTAGTGGTTAGAGTACAAAAGAACGCAATTCAATTAAATTGTGCCACGTGATGTATTTCCATTATATACATATAGAGCGTAATGTATATATAAATAAAAATGAAAGCAAAAATATATATATAATTAATTTTCGGTAGTAATTACCTATGTAATTAGCTATATCCCGCATATGGTTTCGACACATTTAATGGATTGCTATGACACTCCGTTCCCCACTTTTCGCCCAATTTTTAAAATATTGTGTGTTGAGTGGCTTTATTCAATGTCGCTTGTTTCTTGCAACAAGAAAAAATAAAAGAAAATAATTCATTTTCCCGAGTGGGCATCAAACCCACAACCAGTGTTTATAGTCAGACGCTGTAACTACTGATTCTTCGATGTTCGTTTAAATATTTTTCTGCGTAAATCGTTTGGTAACATTTATTAAATACCTATGTATTTTAAAAATATTGTTGTCCTATTATAGTTAAATTATTCTACCTAATCCCAAACTAGTATTGAATACTAATTCGAAGAGTGTCATAAAATAAAGAAACTGCAGAGGACCGTGGTATAGAGGTGGAGAGGCGCAACGTCTGCCTGTAAGCGCGACAGTTTTTGGGTTCGATTCCCTTTTGGGGAAGTTGGATTATCTCCGCCACACTACATGCCATGTCTCGAGAGGCAGAAGACAGGGAATGAAGTGTTTTGACACTAGATTCCCCCTTTGACTACCCTGTCACGATAGAATAAAGTGAAGAAAAAATAAATAAACTGAAAAAAAATAGAGTCACATTCTATATCATAATCGTTTTTCCTTCCAAATCTTAAAATATATTTAAACTTCAAATTATTTATTTAAATTAAATATTTTAACTCATATCAGTGATATACATAGAAATAACTACATAAATAGAGAGAAAAAGAACTCGTACATAAAGAAATTTATTAATTAAAAAAATATTGAATGTATGGAAGATATATCTTTAGCGATTGAATTAAATATTAATAATTAAAAATACCTAAAAAAGTACCTAACTAGATTTAATCAGCCTATCTGTGACCAACAGCAGAAATATAAAGAAATCTCTTAGAGCAATTCTTAGAGCAGATTGTGATAGCGCTTACAAGATAAAATCGTCTCGAGTTTGTCTATGCCAGGATTACCACCAGTCACGTAGGTTAATAGAAATTAATGTATTTCTCTTTCAAATGCATGAATCATGATGAACTCAATGGATAATCATAATCTTATTTATTGTTAAATATTATATATGTATTTATGTTTGTTAATAAATTTGAAATATTTTATATGTCGTAAAAAAATAAAAATAAATATTTTATTTGTAAAAAAATCTAAAAATAATTAGTAAATAATTCAATTAAATGGTATTTACAAAAATATAAAGTGATATGAGGCATATTACTTAAACACAAACATAGTGGTGGCGCAGAGGCACAACGTCTGCCTGTAACGCGACGGTTACTGGGTTCGATCCCCAGTCGGAGAAGATGGATTTTTCTATTTCCATTTTCTTCGCTCTGGCAAATTAGGCAAAGCGCGGCGTTGAGTTCCGCCACTCAACACGCAATGCCTCGAAAACGGCGGAAAGTGGGGACGGAGAAAGCAGGGGCTAAGCAACGGAGTGTCTTAACACTAGGTCCCATGGTCCCTGCAGTTCCCTCTGCTTACCCTGCCATGTGCGGGATAAAGCGTGGAGCTAATATATATATATATATATATATATATATATATATATATATATATATATATATATATATATATATATATATATATATATATATATATATATATATATATATATATATATATATATATATATATATATATATATATATATATATATATATATATATATATATATATATATATATATATATATATATATATATATATATATATATATATATATATATATATATATATATATATATATATATATATATATATATATATATATATATATATATATATATATATATATATATATATATATATATATATATATATATATATATATATATATATATATATATATATATATATATATATATATATATATATATATATATATATATATATATATATATATATATATATATATATATATATATATATATATATATATATATATATATATATATATATATATATATATATATATATATATAATATATATATATATATATATATATATATATATATATATATATATATATATATATATATATATATATATATATATATATATATATATATATATATATATATATATATATATATATATATATATATATATATATATATATATATATATGATGTGAGTCAGGCGAGATAAGTCTCGCTCAGTCTGATTTACAAAGTCTACACATTTATACAACACGATCTTTAGACACTGCTTTGTACTTATTCATTATGACGTACAAATAGGACTAGAACTACATAATATTTCAATGAGACGGGAACATTGAATACAATTTGTTTTAATTTAATATGCAAATAAATAGAGCATGATGTTTGAATATGTTTGACTTATTTTATCACATTTAAATTGTATAATATGTAAATATTTGTATTTTGAATTTCGTCAATGTTGCAAAATTAGACGGAAAATAGATAACGGTACCAAGAAAAATTCGTAAAATAAATAAAGGAATTGTAAAAACATATATAACATATGTATATGTATACAAATATAATAGTTTTAAAATAAACTACGACAAAAATTTAATGAATATTAATAATAATAAAACTTTTAAATCTGAAATATTAAAAAATATATTGTGTATATAATATATATAAATATGTGTATGTATGTATACTTATATATACATATATACAAACATAATATGTATATATGCAGATGTATATAATAACCTATTCTTAACGTGTTAATTGATATGTTACTTAATTAGGTTGAACAAAACGATCAGCTGTTTTGATTCAAGCGCCTGTACTATTTCTAAGTAAATATTCTAATTTAATAATTATTCTAGCAGCATGATTATGAAAATAATTATTTGTTTATTATAATAAATATATTATATATGTAGGGAAAGCTATTGTAAACAGAATAAGTCAGTATCTAATTTTGATTTTCATATGCCAAAAATATGCGTTGAAACAAAAATATATATATAATTTATGAATTTTGATAATAAATATTATGCATAACTAAGGCCAAAATGAAAATATATTTTTTTTGCATTTTATTAACTACTCTGGTAAAATTAATTTATATTTCTCATACAAGTATCAATAATATGGTAAAATAATATATCGTGTGGTAAAACCCATGAACACTTACCTTACAGGTACCGTTCGCTAGGAGGGTTAACTGAGCACTGCGGTATATCGACCAGCCGGCACACGCAACGGCGGCTGTCCTACTTGTTCTAATACAATTAATTTTGTCATGTTGGTTCGAATGTTACTTCTCAATTTTATAATTTAAAAATATACAATTTACAAAATGTGCTTTTAATTTTTCTTTTCATTTATGTATATTAAAAATAGTTTAATTAATATTTTTCAAAATTATATCAATTTTTATAAGTTATAACATAATATATAAAAAATATTTATCTAAGAGCTTAACAAAATGAGGTGCTAAGTTTCAGGAATCTCTTCAAGCCAAGAGACAAGCTAAGCGAATTTCAGGAGCACTACTTTTTCTCAAAATTCTTTGCATTTTTTTACCCCTATAACCCAAATTGTGATGACTAAAACGCTTTTTAACTGTAATTTCTATAGCGTTTATGTTTTCAATTTTATTGATATCTAATATTCTGTGACGCGACATTGACTAACTTATGATTATAATAATTCAAAGATATTTTGTTAAGTTTATAACAGGTCAAACTTTGTACATTAGCTAGAATTAAAACATAAACATCGAAATAATTATAATTTACACTCCCTTACCTCTTTCGGGTGGAAGTTAGTATGACAACTTCTATTTTTTCACATGCATCATATTTCACGAGTAACTCATTCGGGTTAGAGATAATATCTTCTGACATTGTCGTCACAATTATTTAATGTCATACTTCATCAATTACTTCATTCTACATATTAATATCCTTTGTCCATACAGTTTCGCAATAAGAATAAAAGTCTTAATTTCATTTCCATTAATATCATAATGTCCCGTAGATAATGGTATGATAGTCTACTTTTGTACTTCTTTTAACGATACTTATTCTGAATCAGGAATCTGGAACGCTTCGGCTGTGCGATATTTGTTTTATTTTTTTTTTGTAGCTTCACGCTTTATCCCGCACATGGCAGGGTAGGCAGAGGTTCTACAATTAATTGTTTACACAATTATATTAGGGTAGAGATGGTGAAGTTAGCTTGTCAATAGAGTTAGGGCGAGTAGAGTAAAAAACTTAGTCCTACGTAACATCTGATATCATTCTGACTTGTTTGCAGATCGTTTTGGCAAAATCTATAAGCGAAAGTGATTTGGTGGGTTAGTGAGATAAAATTAGTCTATTTATTTATTGAGATATTTATCAAACCTTTTTAAGACCTGTACTTATGCCTGTGCCTGTGCTTTAACAGACTGTATAATTAAATTATGTTTTTTTTTTATTATTATTTTAAATATAGAGCAATAATTATTAAGACATATCAAAGGACTTAGCCTGTACTATAAACTTATATGGTGATTATAGCCATATTTTTTTAGCTCCATAATGTATCATACTTATAACAATGTAGGCAAAGACTAGCCAGTGCTTCCACTGAGATATCACTGGTTAACTTGATCATTTAATTTTCCACTTTTTATCCGAATTCAAGACGTTCCCATATTAATTGGTGAAACTCAATGCCGCGTTTTATAGTAGGCTATAGCTACGTATAACTCTACGACAATTATTATAGCTATCTACCCCACATAAAGATGAATCATGGCACTTTGAATTTCAAATAGAATGTTAAAGTTTAATAATAATGCTTTATTTTTTTAACTTATAGTAGTAAGGCGCACTGCGGCATTACTTTTCGGGACTCCATATGCAATTACTTCGCTTAATAAAATAATTATAGAAAAAAATTTATATTCATATTGTGATTTTGGTTTATAAAATACATTATAGATATAAAAGGAATACAATATTTTTTAGAATGTATTAAATAATTTCAATTCAAAATAAAGAGTGTTGTGGAACAGTGGCGCAGCGACTGCCTGTAAACGTACAGCCTGTGGATACAATTCTCGCCCGGGAGAATGGATTGTTTAATTTCCAGCTATTTCATTCTGAAAACTCGGCAAGAGCGGCGTTGAGTTTTGGAACTTAATAGGCGATGGCTTGGTAAGGCGAAGCGGGGTTTGTTCATTTAACAGTAGGTTCATATGGTTCGTGTGGTTCTGTCATATAGTCAATATTATAAATTAACAGTATTCTTTTAAGAATGCTTGTATAGCACTTAATAATTTTTATATAGATTACCAGAGATATTTGCTGGTTCGCATGCTTGTTCAACATTATTATTTATCGAAAATTGAATCGAATTAATTACTTTTATAAGTAAGTATATATTATTGTAAAGTATTATTTAAAATGGTTCAATGTCTTTTATGTGAAACTGCAACAAACATTCACACAAAAATACCTTCATATTTATTTTTTAGCATCACGCTTTATACCGTATATGATAGGGTGGGTAAAGGGAACCGCAGAAACCAAACAAAACCTAGTGTTAAGACACTCCGTTCCCTGCTTTTCGCCTATTTCGGCATTACATGTTAAGTGATGAAACTCAACGTTGCGCTATACCTCGTTGCCATAGCGAAAAAAACGGAAATAAAAAAATCCATCTTCCCCGAGTGGGAATCGAACCCACAAATCGTCGCGCTTACAGTCAGACGCTATGCCTCTGCGCCACGTGGTTCTCATTTATAATATTGGTAAGATATATGTAAATCCATGTATATAAATTAGTGGTACATCAGTTTATATCTTAAGCTACTCTCCAACATTGGTTACTTTAACAAATATTCTTTTTTAATGTTATTCTACAATACTAATACAAAAATATTCAAAAGAGTTAAATAATATTATAGAGCAAGAAGGGGAATCCGCGCAGCGGCTATAGCCAAGACACTATTTGTTACGGCGGGTTTTGAAGTGGACTGTATTTTTAAATTATTAGAGGAAATCTGAGGTCTGCGGAAAAGGTATCTGCGGCATAGAATGCACGCCTACCTTGCGAGTTCTGCTCCTTAGTTTTGGACGTCCTCAGCAGTATCAGCAATCCAAAGCATCAAGAGTCTCCAGCACATGAGGCACTAGCCACCGTACAGGTTGGTGGGCGCGCGCGGGCTCACGATATGAGACCAGTATTAGTGTATCATCTATGATATGAGAGATCGTTGTTAACTGCGTACTTAAACAGTAGACGAGCGTAGAAAAGGAATGCGGATAGGAAAAAAATATATAGCGGGTAAAGAAATTTATGCGATTTAACTATTGGCGGAAACACCATTTGACAGTCGCTTGAGCGGACAATATGTATGGAATCAATAAAAAGTCACGTGACTCAAGTCAACCAAAAGAAAAATGGTAGCCAAAAGTAAAACGTCAACAAAGTGATCGAATGAAAATAGATCTATAATCGTCTCTACAGTGTCAATCGCTAAATGACGCTTTCAACTGTCAGTGTAAATAGTCAACGCTTACCTATCGAAGTACGAAACCCTGCAGAAAACACAAAAAAAATATGGAATTAGCATTTTTCACCCTAATAATTACTAATTTATAAGTAAATTACCAAGTTATTAAATAAATTACGATTATTGTATGATAATTATTTATCAAAAATACGATTATATTACACAATTTTATTATTTTCGTACTATTTTTCTACGTTAATATTTTTGAATTTATCGGTTACTAGTTTTAATTATTTTACTTTACTATTATCTACGTTTTTTAACATATACTTAAATTTTCACTTTCAATTTCTATTAATATTTGTTTGAGAAATGTATTTTTTTACTTGTTTTAATTAAATTAGTAAATATTAAATCTTTACACATGCAACATTGAAATAAGTGACGTTCACTTGACGTTTTTGATAACGCAAATCGCAAACAATATCATCAATGTCTTCTATTAACACTGTAGATCAAGAGTCACATGTTGCCATATGTTGTTGGCTACCAAGTTAGCGTTATCTGTGATTTTGATCGCTGAATCGCTTGTGACAGTACTCATGGAATAGAAACGCTTTACTTATGGAATAGAGAGTTTGGTTTATGGGTAAGGCCTCTAGTTTCTTTAGTAACTTCTACAAAAAAGATTGCTGTACAGTGCTCTCTAAGAGATTACTACATTTGTTTGGTCAAAAAATACGAAAATGTTTGAAAATAATGCAATAGCCATCGCATTCACTAGATGCAATAGAGTTTACCAGAAAAATAGGGAAAAAAAGGTGCAAGTTTAAATCTTGCTGCGTTAAAATATTTGTGTTTTCTTCAAGTATATGTTCAATCCTCAGTGTGGATTAGTAAAAATATTATTCATTTTTTTAATATTTTTAAAAATATTTTTTTCAACTAAATGTCAAAAGGAATTATGAGAAGGTTGAATAAAACAAATACTAAAATAAATCTTTAATCAGAACCTTAGCCTTACACAGATGGCTAATATCATTATCAATAGCTTTTTAATTAGTTGTTTAATTTTTTATTCAATTTCAAAAATCCAATCAACAGTTTAAGCTTTCAAATAAATATAACAATTATAAATGTATATAATAAATCTAACAATATCTTTAACTTCTATTAACTTTTTTTAATGCTTTAGAATTATCGTTTTGTTCAATAAAATTTTGTAATATACCCTCCATATCGCTACTGTCGTCTAAACACAGACCATTTTCTTTAATTTTCTTAGTACTTACAACATTTGTAGGTTTTTTAATATAAGTTTTTATATAGAAATCTATAAATAGTATAAGAATGAACAGATTTTGTGGTAGAAACACAGCTACAGTCCATCGAGGGTACGCGCAATCTGGCATGAACGTTATGGCTCCTATGTGTATAACGCATAAAAAAAATTGAACCTGTAATGAAAAATGTGAAATGTCTTTAAAGAAGTTACTGATATACGTTATTAAATTAAAATAAAACTACAAAAAAACGATATAGCTTTATGAAAATGTCACAAATGCTTGCTGGCGTGACAATTTTTAGATACTGATTTGAATCCCGCTAAATTAAATTTTAAATGTTTTCTCAAACAATTTTATAGCTCTTTAAAAAACAAAGAAAAGAAATAGTAAAAAAATGAAAATTATAATTAAAGAAAATTGTCGACTTACAATTTGTATTTGAGTAATATACTTCTTAAACCATAAAACTTGCTTCACCTTTGGAAAAGCCACCGTTAATAAGTAATATGTATACATAAATACGTGCACGAGGGAATTTATCAATCCTACTGAGGTGCCGTGTCCACCTGAAACAATTACGATTATTGATAAAATTATTTGGAAAGAATTAGGAATCCCTTAATAGTAGATGATAGAGATTATAAAAATGGTAATCTTTCGTTCAGACAACAGTTCGTATTAGAAAGGATCTACTCTGAAATATTATTCTTCGGTGATTTATGTCATTTAATAAAACTACGCAGACTCCCTACCCGAATGAGTTTGAAACATATGGTCTATGTGTGTTTCGATGTTTTTTTTTAAATGAAACTCCGACAACTTTTTCGTTCTAATAAAATATTACAAATTATTTGATATAAGAATAGTTTAGGTCACCCCGTAATCGTTTTCGGTTCAAATAATAAAAATTGTCAGTCGAGCTCGAGTCTTAATCGAATTGTCGAGTCACACAGTGGTTTATTTTACCACAATGCCATAATGAAATGATAACAAAGTATAATCTTCTTAGAATATTTTTGGAGTGGAGGGTTGAGCTATCGTTGATATCCTGCCCAATTAAGAGACTTAATGTGACTCATGGCTAAGAAAATCCCAGCTGCTATAGGTGGCCAGATATATTACTGAAACTATAAAGCTACATTTAAAAATTTACCAGGTAAATATGTGATTGCTCCCCAAATAAGTAGAACCATGCCGGTGTGATGGTAAACGTGAAGAAATGTAATCTGTTCAAACTTTTTTCTTAGCACGAAAAATATCTGAAACAGAAAAAGTTATATAAAAATAAATTAAATTGAAATGCTTGCATACTAAAACACAAATAAGCACTTTTTTAATAAAACATTTGGTTAACAGGATTGCTTATACAAGCAAGATATGTAGCAAGTTGCTGCGGTGCAGCAGAATTAAATCCATTATTTATCCTACATAAAAGAGTCGTGGAATCGGTATATAATATACGTGATTACAAATAAAGGTAAGCTAGTTATCGCCTCTAAGGAGGAATTTGCATAAATAAATTGAATTACGCAGATGATATGATGCTATTTAATCTTACAATTAAAGGAGTTAGAAAATTAAAAACACATGTCAGATTTAATTTAAATACACTCGAAGAGCCTACAACGCTACCAGAGTACAATAAAATAATGTGTACCGCACTCTGATGAGGCTGCTGAGATTCTGTAGCGTACAATATGTTCGCCTCAGTGGGTTTTACGCGACTTCTTTGCGGTAATTCGTGTCAGAATATATTCGCAAATAACTAAATTTTTATATATTGTTATTAACTATTTTAATATTTGTATATTATTTTTTGGGTATTTGTGTTTAAAATTTATATGGATCGAATAGTCTGAAATAAAGATTTTTATTATTGTAAAAAGAGGAATTGTTGAGTTTTACAGGCTATGCATTTTCACTCGCCCATAAGGAATCAACGTCTCTGTGAATACTAGCTTAAGTTAATTTGATTTTGCTCTTTAAAGTTAACCTAAACTAGACTACAAGGTCAAATAAAACTAGATTAAAAATAATAAAATATAAATCTATTCATGAATGAAGATAAAATATAAATCTACTCATACTAACAATGTATTTTCTTTTATTGAAACCATTTTTATGTAGGTACGTCTGCCTCTCTATATCTGTGTCAGTCAGTCATATATATTTTCTCCTTGCCGTTGAATTATGTAGCCATCAATGCTAATTTAATATCAAATTTAACATTTCTTGTTAAATTTGAGATATTAAATTTTAAATGTGATTTACACATGGTGAAAACAAATATGCGACAAAATTGTAACAAAGTTAATACAATTATAATATTAATTAGTTATTTCTCGGTGAATGCTTGACCTTAGATCACTGCATTCGTATGTAGCATAGAAAAAATGTTAATTGCCTACAACGATGCACGTATGTACATGAATAAACATAAAACACTTCGGTTAATGTAGACAACTCCTTAACTTACGGTCATATTGCATTTGTAAAGATTTTTGAGGTTCCGTAGCTAAAAAGAATAAAATAGATTCTATAAAATTCAATATTTTTAAATAATTTAACAAATTCTCGTAGTGTTATCAATGTGAAATTATACATCAAGGATCCAGGTCGAATAAAATGAAACAATTCTAAGTCCACGTAATCGCAAAAGATAGCGTAAGTACTTTATTTTGTATGAAAATCGCCGAGCAATCAAAACCTCTATAAGGATCAAGAGTTATGGACATACAGTTCGTCAGTCAAGTATAACTGGCATAGCCCGTCCTGTCATCTGTATTGCGAGGAATGCTGCAAAATCGCAAAATGTTTTTGGTTTGTAGAATAAGCAGCGTGGGATATAGCACTGAACCTTGGGGTGATTTATATGCATATACCATCAACAATGACTTTTATGCTCTTTACATCAAGGAAAGTGATTATTTAATGGCATAATCTCTTGTAACAAACGGAAATTTATGTGATGGCAACTTCGACAGTATATCCTTGAACCGAATCTGATCAAAAGCCTTTGTAGTACCAAGGCTGTTTGCCATAGCTCCTTTCTTACTCTCAATAGCTACTGTTCAGTGAGTTAGTTGGACCAAGATGTTTTCAATATTGCTTCCGTAACGAAAACAGAACTGTTGATCAGTAATAAACTAGTTTTCCTCCAGATAACCTGGTAGTTACAAGTTTATTACGTTCTTCATTCTCTAACATAATAATGAAGTCATTAAAATATTGCAATAATTAGATGGGTTCGGGTTGTCAATTGGTCATATAGCTTACATATAAGATAGAGAGAATAATTGCATTATAACAGGAGTTACAAGCTTGAGTACGATAGCAGAAATGCGACCATGACCATTGTACTTCCTAAGGTCGAGAGATGGTAGGGAGAAAGCCAAATATCTGACATTGTGTAGTTACACCCAGGTGTGGATAAATGTATTGTATATTAAATTCTTTATAGCGATACATAGAATAATTTTGTTAACAGCACTATACATATGAACAAAATAAGTTTCATAAATTAATATAATTTAATTTTTAGTTACTATTTTTTCGGTACTCGAATGATTTCGTAGTTCCAGCTGTCAAAAAAATCCTATTTAAAATGTAACTGAAACTATAAATATACTTGTAACTTACCGTATCTGCAAGGTCCAATATTTTCAATAAATAATATAAATATATTAGTTTGCATATCCGCAGTGCGTCTTCACTGTTAGAAAAGTCAACGGGTTCACAAAATAATTTATATTTCACTAACCATATTTGTATGAAACCCTGAAAATATTAAATAATTTAAATAATGGAATAAATTGTCAGCGCTGTTTACTGTTAACGTGACGCTTGTTGATTTAATACCCATACAGAGAAGTAGCTTATTTTTCATTATTCGCTCTGTAAATTAAGACTAGATTTCTTCTGCCTTATAAATCCTAAAT
Organism: Dione vanillae; assembly: GCA_037178615.1. NCBI lineage: Eukaryota > Metazoa > Arthropoda > Insecta > Lepidoptera > Nymphalidae > Dione > Dione vanillae. The sequence goes on from JAZFAU010000112.1 coordinate 365,371, forward strand.
TCTAAGGCTCTAAGCCACAAATTTCTCAATTTAGGTATATATTATTCAATTAACAAAAAAAAATGGTTGCCTGTAAAGTGGGTTTTACGGGCGAAAATTTTACGTGACAACGTCTTTTTCTCGGTAGAATATTTTGATATGATTAATAATTATAATATAAATTGCACAAATTTTAACTATAGAAAATATATGTTTGTTTACTAAAACATTGTACATGTGTCAAGTGATACGCGCGGCGGACCGATCATAGTTCGGTGACAGTTGACACATCGTTACGTTACCTTTTTCTTTGTGACTCCGAGCCGCAACCTAATTTAAGACGTTGTCACGTCAAAAAAAAACATTAACATCTACTTACGCACACAAACACATAAGTGCATAGGAATATTTGTAGCAAATTGTAAGCTATCATTAATCTGTCGACATTAAAAGGCGGTCGATTTTTCATCAACATAGGTCCCCATTTAAATACAAATAATAAATAGAGACCAAGTAATACAGCAGCTTCATACGGCTTTGCAACAAGAAGCCAAGATTTTGTTCTTGGATCTGAAAAAATAAAAAAAAATCTTATTTAAGACATTTTCACGTACACTATGTGTTTAAATATATATTATTTTATATAAATATAAAATTATTGATCTTTTTTCTTTATAAAACACTATAACTTAACTATAACAATAATTTTAAATGAATATTCTAAGTGCCATACGTAAAATAATATATTATGTTTATAAATTTGTAAGATTAGCGTTTTCTGCTAAATAAGTGAATTTAGACGATGAGGACCGTCGTGGCGCAGAGGCGGAACTTCTGCCTGTAACGCGACGGTTTGTAAGTTCGATCCCCAGTCGAAGCAGCGGAAAGCGGGGATGGAAATTTTTTAACACTACAAATATAAAAAAAATCAAAAACTCAAAAGAACTCACCTGCTAATTCATTAAAAAGAAAATTGTATCCAAATGCAGCTTTTTTTAATATTTCCGTCATTTTTATGTTATATAAATTTATTTTTCTAAGCCAAAAATTATTATACTAAAATTATTATTTATTCTTTTCAAATAATAATATACGTCGTTATAACTTGGTTCTTTATTAATACTAAGAGCTATTCGACGTTTGTAGGAAGTAAACGAATGCCATACATTAGAATTTATTGAACTTTTATTGTTCCTTTTCTTACAGACTTTATGCATAATAATTAAGGCAAGTTAAAACAGAAATATTTTTTTAGAATTTAATACTAATTATTACATATGACTTGTTACTTTCTTTTTTATTTCAATATGAAAGCACAGCAAGTAATGACTTATATAGTCATAATTATTTGTTCTAAACAGTCATTTTATTCCTGTTTTTTCAATATTCTATTACTAAAGAAAACTGATTTAAATTTAACTTAAATTATTACTTATCTTTTGTGGTATGTACTTATTTTATATATATTTCCTGTTGTATCGATACAGTCATATTTCTTAAACCAGTGAACTCCATTTTGATGTAAAAGGGCCCTTTTTCTTTAATTAATATATCTAATTTAAATAAAAAATTACTATATCAATATAACGTTTAGTTATCGAGAAATTTGTGTACAAACATTCATGCGTACTTTAATTAGCATATTTAGTAATGTTAGGATTCCTTAATAAATCGTCATACTCAACAAATAGTATCGAATTCCAATCGTATAGAAATATTGTTAAAAAAATAGCATTTATAATTTTTACTTTCAAAATAATCATGATAATAAGATGAATAATAAAATCTTTAAATGCATTGTTAATAATTATAACCAAAAAAATAATATAAAACGTAAAAATATATAGAATGGCGAGTTTTACTATTTTTTTTTTCTATATGCAATTCAAATGCAGTGCGTTACCCGGAAATATATTACTTTGGTCTTGACTTAAATCACCTATACGATTGCCCATTCTGTATAGTGTCCCTGTGAGTATCGTAAGTTTGACATCATTCCCTTATTGGATTAACTATCAACTGCATTCGCCATCATGCCATTTGAATATCACCCATTGTGAGGAGTACTAAGCTTCAACAACCTATAGGTTGTCTATATCTCAACTATTTTTACTTAGCGTACTTATAAGTGTGCTCCATTTTCTTCGCTTTGGCAAATAGTTGCCGCCAATAGTTTTTTTTAGCTTCACGCTTTATCCCGCACATGGCAGGGTAGGCAGAGGGAACTGCAGGAACCATAAGAACCTAGTGTTAAGACCCTCCGTTACTTAGTCCCTGCTTACTCCGTCCCCACTTTCCGCCGTTTTCGAGGCATTGCGTGTTGAGTGGCGGAACTCAACGCCGCGCTTTGCCTTAGATACCAGAGCGAAGAAAATGGAAATAGAAAAATCCATCTTCTCCGACTGGGGATCGAACCCAGTAACCGTCGCGTTACAGGCACATGTTGCGACTCTGCGCCACGACGGTTTTCCATGGTTTCTGCGGTCTTTTCTGCCTATCCTGCCATGTTGAGTCTCATTATACTCTCCAATTTTTAAGATAGCGGTAATGTTGTTTGTGGGTGAGATACTAGGAATCTCCTTGTTACAAGGGACAATTTTATTTGGTAACGTATATTAAGTATGATGCCCGATGAGAATCGACTGCACTACTGAATACTGAACTGGATGAACACTTCGTCCAAATAAAAACAAAAGACATGATAATGTTGAAGTCGGGCAATTTTCTCTACTTTCGCGTTAAGTAAGATAAGTTTTAATTACCATCTCCCAGGGAGGATTAGGATATTTCGTCTAATGTGGTACAAATAAGTATAGTAACCAATAGGAAAGCTTACCTAGATCACGCACTATAATATAGTTATGATAAGGTTAAATTGGTGATACAATGGATATTTCAGTTTGTGATATATGAATCAAGGGGTCTAATGTCTGAATAAGAGAATGCATTTTGAGTAGGAAATTTTTATTTAATGAAATCATTTCTTATAATGGGCAACTTACAATCATAAGATTAAATTTTTATCTTGAATATATGATGAAATATAAATATAATTAAGGAATGTTTGTGTTTTTTTATTTTTATATATTTCGTTTAAGACTGTTTATTTTTTTTTAGCTTCACGCTTTATCCCGCATATTGCAGGGTAGGCAGAGGGAACTGCAGGAACCATTATGAACCTAGTGTTAAGACACTCTGTTGCTTAGTTCCTGCTTTCTCCGTCCCCGCTTTCCGTCTTTTTCGAGGCATTGCGTGTTGAGTGGCGGATCTCAACGCCACGCTTTGCCTAGTTTCCAGAGCGAAGAGAATAGAAATAGAAAAATCCATCTTCTCCGAGTGGGAATCGAACCCACAAACCGTCGCGTTTACAGGCAGACGCTTACACCTCTGCGCCACGACAGTCTTTGTCAGTCAGTTCTTGTTTTGCGTAATACTTTAGCAATCGTTAACGTCGATGCGTACTATTTGGTACTTAGTACAGTTGTAACGCCATCTAGTGGTAGATAAGTTCAAATTTAAAACATAATGTTTTTTTTATTTACTCTATGCGTTTTAAATCAAAATCCGTAGATGATAGAAATATTAATTTTCTACTCACGATTTAATAATTATTATTTTAAATAATACTAATATCATACCTGTGCAATAAGTTACTCATTTTTTTTCCGCATTGTTTTATGTGTGCTTAATAAAGTCATCTAAAATGCATCCTGAGTATTGTAAATAACAACTTATGGATTTCATTTGAGCCAAGTTTTTCAAAAACAATAACACTTTCCATTGATTCCAAACAAGTTATAATAGTTTGTATCAATCATTAAAAATATTTAAAATCGTCGCCACGCAGCAGCCGGGTGTTGTGCGCGATATTTGTGGATTCGGCGCTCATTTAAAGAATTAACCATTTCCAATTCATCACTTAGGAAGTAAGATTAAAGTATATATAAAGTATCTTAAAGTATTTATCGAAAAAGTAGGGAACGGATTGTCTTGAATTAGGTTTCTTCGCAAATCCTTCGCGAAAGTAATGCTTTAAAAAAAGTTAAAAATCAATTATTTTCTATATATTTTCCTTAGGTGCTTAACTCAATTTTCTTCTTCTAAGTGTTCAAAATGCTTAAATATTTTAATATAAATTTTGTATAAAACTTTATTATAAAAGCAACATAGAGATACAGAATTTGTGAACAATATATACATAAATTAAGGGAAGGGTTAAAGTGAATGTTACGTTGAGCTCGAAAAGCTTCCTTCGTTTAATAATAAGCATTTAGATGAGACAAAAGCATGACCTTTGAACTTAACTTAGATTACTTGTCGTAACGTTAAGCTATTTGTACTTCATATCTCAGAGTTGGCAGTGCATGCATCTTCAAAGTTAAATTAAGCTTATATTCTTTTTGTTTTTTTTATTACCAATTCATATTTTATAAATCTCTTGCTATAGATCTATTGAAAAGAATTCTCATATAAATCATCATCATCATTCTCTCACTCAGTCTTAGTAAAGAGACTTATATCAAATATTTTTATGATGTTTTAAGTGTTAATCCACACTGAGGATATAAAAATACTTAAAAAAACCATATATAAAACTTGCACGGTTCGCAAGAGTCATAGGTTCAAATCTAGCTGCGTTTAAATTTTTATATGTAAGAAATCCATAGTGACTGTTCAAAATGTACATGTACCTTCTAATGTAAATGTACCTTCATATAAAATTTGTGAATACTAGCCTTTTCCTGTTCGAATTTAACGAACTCAAAGGCTCGCCTTATATCTATTACGTGCATTGCGATAAATTCTCAATTATTGATGATTAATATATAAGGATCTAAATCAAAAACAGATCATTGAGATTTTTTTCCTTTTAAAAAACCTTAAGTTCATAAATATACCTATAGCAATTTGAATTAAATTAAAAAAAATCCGAGCATATGGAACAAAAATTCAAAAACACAAGCAATCTTTTAAAATAAAATTACGATCCGATTGCGGCAACCTACCTAGTGTTAAGACACTCCGTTGCTTAGTCCCTGCTTTCTCCGTACCCGCTTTCAGCCTTTTCGAAGCATTGCGTGTTGAGTGACGGAACAAAATGGAAATCCATAAATCCATCTTCCCCATGTGAGAATCGAACTCACAAATCGTCGCGTAACAAATATTATGTAAGAATAGATACTCAAGTTGCATCTGCTCTTTATTTTAATTATAAATCTCTAGAATATCTACTTTATTTCGTTTCTCAGGCACTAAATTCGATGGTAAGTACACTGATACATTATTTTATATTTTGCATAAAAATTAAATTAATGCATAGAGAAGCTATAACTAAGCAAGTTTTTTTCTTTTTCTTACTAAAATAAAAACAAAAAAATGTATAAATATTTTATTAATCCTGTTGTTAAACAATTTACAATAATAAAATACAATATTTTATGAAAATATAGGAAGAATGTGACACGGGGAGTTTTATTCGTTTGTCATTTTATACGTTACGTTGTACATTTTACTTTTACATAGTAGAAGTAGCAGTAAGATATATACTACAACAATATATATATATATATATATATATATATATATATATATATATATATATATATATATATATATATATATATATATATATATATATATATATATATATATATATATATATATATATATATATATATATATATATATATATATATATATATATATATATATATATATATATATATATATATATATATATATATATATATATATATATATATATATATATATATATATATATATATATATATATATATATATATATATATATATATATATATATATATATATATATATATATATATATATATATATATATATATATATATATATATATATATATATATATATATATATGCTATTTAAGAAAATAATTTTGTGCTACTTATTTATTTTGTAATATAACATATTAATTTCATATATTATATATTTTTAATATATATTATTACTACATATTACACATATTACATATTACTAGGGCTGTATTACCAAATTTATTGTACTATAAATAAATATTATATCATATACTGTAATACTATATTTATATTTATATTCAATGTATAGTATACATTGAATATAATACTATATTTATATTCAATGTATAGTATTCAACATATATGTTATTTTTTAAGCGTTTCATCGCTAACAAAGAACTGAGAGTATTTAAATATTATTAAACTATATAATTGTAATTATAAATATATCCTATAAAGCCTATAAAGCTTTCTCAGTTTTAGTTTTATAACTTCCGTTTCGATTGTTCATTGGTTTCGTGTCCTTGTTCTTTATGTAGGTATTATAGTAAAATTGTCCAAACATTTTGAAGAAAGTTAATCCATAAAATATAATAAATACTCTAAGTCCAAATGGGAACTTACAATCGTAGAACAAACTCACTGTGGCTTGTATGGCGAATATCATAAATTGTACCTGCAAAGAAAAAGGAATTGTGTTGACTGATGTATTGTGAGTTCGATTCCCACTTAGGGAAGATGTGAAAAAAAGTGGAAATAGAAAATTATTTCTATTTTCTTCGCTCTGGAAACTAGACAAAGCGCGGCATTGAGTTCCGCCACTCAACGAGCAACTAAGCAATGGAGTGTCCTATGGTTTCTGAAGCGGGATAAAGCGTGAAGCTAATAAAAAATAAATAAAATATATCAGATAAATTTCTGGGTCGGATGTGGTGCGGTTGTTTACCAGCGCGCGGCGCTAATTATAGTCACTATACGAAACATATGAGAGACAAATCTGAATATTTTAATTGTCAAGTCTTTGAAGCGTTCTTAGCAACTGAGTCGCACCTGTATTGTTTTCGTTAAAACAATACGTTTATTGCTTTTGTTAGTATACATTTTTTCGAATTTCCGCCGTCCATTGAGTATTATTATTAACAATGACATGAGATAATATTTTTATATATTTTTTTTGTTATTAAATAAATGATTTTATCAGAATAAATATCTCAACCTTCATACAAAAATACTTTTAAGATATTATTAAAAATATTTTTTTGAATATTCATTACTATAAGCAATAAATCTTTAAAACATTCTATAGTTTACCATAAAAAGTACTTTTATATTTTATACCGCAAATATCCAGATAGTCAAAGAGAACCTAGTACTATGACTTTTCCTTCACTTTACGAAAATTTTTACTAACTTCCTCTGAAATAAGTGAAAATGGGATTAAAACTTCAAAAATCTCACCAATTGTAACATTGTTATGTACTTCTTCCACCATAAAGATTCTTTGTACTTATCACCTAGACCAGCTAGGAAATAGTAAAAGTACATGATGGCGTGAACGAAAGAGTTCACATAGCCTATTATAATACTCTGACCACCTGGAAATATAGAAATGAACTATATATAGTTTTTGTTCTTTATTAAATATAAGTAAATTAAATATTACCTTCATAATTACTATCCAAAAGTATCCAAAATATATGCATAATATGCGATATAGATGACGTAGGTTGTAGGTTTTATATACATGCGAGGGATTGTTAACTTAAGCACTCGGGGTACATATATACGTTTACGAATATGAACGTGATAAGACTAAAGCATAATGAGATGTTGTTCTTTATAAAATTTGCAAACAAAAATAAATAACAGAGAATACTTATGAGAGCTAAATAGATAGAGGCAATAAATTTTCCTTTATCACACTTTATTCAAAAATCAGATAATACTCTTAAGTTTAATAGTTTTCATAATAATTACTTAATTAGTATATATAGGGGTACCTGGGAAATATGTAACAGCCAGCCACGATGAAAAAGGCATCAATGTGTGATGATGCATGTGTAGTGATGTAATTTGCCTGTTCGACTTCCGGAGTACGAAAAAGATTGTGTCCAATAAATCAATTATTTTAACCATGTAAAAAACATGGACGGCTGGTACTATCTGTAATTTGAAAAAAAAAAAAATTAGTATATAATATAAGATTAAATAAAATAATGTTCAATTCAACCTGGATTATTTGGTTGACTTACATATATAGACAAATTTTAATAATGATCAAATCTAAGAACTAAGAGATGTAAAGGGATACCAAAGATAGCTTTAAAGAATACAGTATCGAAAATATTAAAAAAAGGTTACGTAAACATAGGGACCTCTTGGGAGAGGGGGCCGGAGAGTGATAGTTAATGACATAAGATGATGAGATAGTAATATATGAGATACAAACCAGAGCTGCTCTGTCTGACCAAGGATCGTCTAAGCCCGCACAGTGAAAGTCGAATTCTTTTGAAAAAATATATCCAGTACCCTATAATCAAAAACAATTCAATTAATTACTTTCGAAAATGCCAAAAATTTCCTTGCCGAATGGGAATTTAACTAACAAACTGTCACGTTTACAGGCAGACGCTGCGCTTCAACACCACGACGTAGAACACTTACGTGATGCAGAGACGCATCATCTTTTTTTACATTTTAAAATTACTTACATAACACTTAATATTTACCTGATAAAATAAATAAAGGCTGATGAATATTTGAAATATATTATATATTTTTATAACATTCCTCAGTTCAAATGGCTTTCTGTTTTTCATAAGCTCTGGCCCCAGTTTTAAGCAAAAGTAATTATAGGCCACTAGTATTAATAAAAGAGAAAAAGGCTGACCAACAAGGAATCGGCCTTTACTTATTGGATCTGAAAAAGAAAAATGCTAATTTTAATGTAAAATAGAACTAGCATGACTACGTCATCTTGTGAACGAAAGTAAAAAAAAAGGATTAAGTGTTATTATGTTTACTAAAAAATAAATATTTTGAATGGTTCTTTTTCACTCTAATATAGAAAATCTAGATTTGACGTCCACAACTTGACACGCATGTCACAATAATTCAGTGGAATATAGGGAACATATTAATACTATATTCTCTCTGCCTTTTCTGCTAAGTAGGGTAAAAAAAAAAGCCTTTTATTTCCTGTATATTTTTTTTTACATTTTCTTATATCTACTAATGTTAAGCTAAGTAGGATAAAACCTAATAAAATTATTATCTACAACTAAACTGTTGAAACTGACAATAATAAAATCCTTTATAAGTTATTAAAACAAGTCTATCATAAAAAACATAATAAAATCAGATAGTGTTGCTTATTAAATTGAGGGCATGAGTTTATATTTTACACCTAAATATACGAAATTCCAATATGAAATGAACTTGATCGTTTTCATAATTTACTTACATTATAAAAAACTGATTGCCTTTGTATGTTAATTGGAACGCAAATTATTTTGTTATTGAAATTTTAGACATCACTTGTAAATACGCAAACGGAATAAATAATTTATTTACTTATTTAAATATTTTAAAATGTATAAAAATAATTAAACTTAAAATTTTTATGCTGCAAAATCATAATAGTGCACGGAGCGCTTGAAACTACTGTCCCTACAGCAATATACATCTATTTCATCTGGCTTATAATAGTCATAATCGTTCTTCATATATCATTAATAAATTCCCACCAGACACTCTGGCATCATATTTATCTTTTAATATTGTTTGATCATTTAAAATCGACATACCATTGAGTATATTGTTTAACACATGTTCGTGTTCTAACGCTCTTACTGTTACATTCGTCTTCTTGCTTATGCCTTTTTCGGTTTTGAAGGTGGGTTCAGATAACCTGACTCTGCATACTTCTACTCATTTTAATCTACAATGTCTGCATGCTAAAACTGTTATATAGACACAGACGATTCTCTGTTAATCTTGTTTATGGTATGGTTTACGGCCTTTTCTTATCAAATTCGTGATTTTTTTTATCTTTAAACACAAAGTTTAAATATAATTTTCAGGTATTTGATACATTTCACGTTTAAAACAAAAAAATATTCAAATTTCATTAAAAATATAGATGTTGCTGTCTGAGAATTATGTTAGAACCAGATTATTGGAATAAAATTAATTTCTACCTTTAAAAAGTATCGAATCTATGCTTAAAATGACAATCAAAATTCGGCCGACTCAACTCATCGAAGCAAACAAATGACTTGCGTCAAAAAAAAATTGTTATTCTAATTACTTGAATTACGTGCTTTAAAATGTTTATATTTAAGTATTTTACTAAATATTTAAATTTACTAACAATATACTGTTACAATTACGCATTGTTTTGATGCTTTTAGAACGGGCTTTGAAAAATTTCTCTCAAGTTTAACTATGAAGTATGTTTTTTGTATGAATATTTATGTGGCTTTGATTTAATAATATTTTTTTTATAAATCCATCATCCAACAAATCACGTGGGATTTGAATACTAGTTGAGGTTACAGGATAAGATTGATGGAAGAATTGAGGCTATCCACTAAAATCCACAGTGCTTATTCTTTGCTACTTTGTACTTACTCTTCACAATACTTATTCTAACTGTGTTAATGGATTCACTTTAGTTCTTATTTAGAAATATCTATAGGCTCCAATATGCTATGTTTATAACGAAATTATGTTCATAGTCTATGGACTATACAATACAAAATTAAAAATGATATTCAGCAACCAACTTAAGAAACATAACTTTATTTATATATCGTCATTCGTCATTGTAACTCAAATTATTTAGGTTAAATATATATAGAGAGATTCAGAAATATTAGTAAAGATCAAGTCAAAAGTCCTTAGGTATACATCGAAAAAAATAAAAATGTATATATATGTATATACATTTTTATTTTTTTCGATGTATACCTAAGGACTTTTGACTTGATCTTTACTAATATTTCTGAATCTCTCTATATATATTTAACCTAAATAATTTGAGTTACAATGACGAATGACGATATATAAATAAAGTTATGTTTCTTAAGTTGGTTGCTGAATATCATTTTTAATTTTGTATTGTATAGTTATAGGTTATGTTCACTAAGTTTTGCCTGCTGTATACACAACAAGACACTCTGTTCTATATGTTTCGTCCAAATTATCAACCAAATTTCTGTTGATTTTAGGAACTTAAGCGTTAAATGTTATGTGAACGAAGTAAACTGCGTTTAATCTTGTCTGAACGAAAGTTATCGCCACAACCATCTGCGTAAACTTTTATGACTTCAGTGTTTTGTTTCTTTTTTATGTCTTCACGCTTTATCTCGCACGTGGCAGGGTAGGTCGATGGAACTCCAGGAACCATAGGAGCCTAGTGTTAAGACACTCCGTTGCTAAGTCCCTGCTTTTTCCATTTCTGCTTTCCGCCTTTTTAAAGGCATTGCATGTTGAGTGGCGGAATTCAACGCCGCGCTTTGCCTAGTATCCAGAGCGAAGAAAATGACAAATAGACAAATCCATCTTCCCCGAATGGGAATCAAACTCACAAACAGGTAGACGCTACAACTCTGCGCCACGACGGTCCTCAGATATAAAACTATAAATGTTAATAATTTATATAGAGCGAACGATTTTATGAATATTTTTGTAACATTTAGTACGTTTTAATGAATCAACAAATAATTTAATATAGATATATCAAAATATATTATAGATATATTATAAATGTATATACGAGAATACAGATATGTACTTCATATAAATTACAAGCAATTTATAAGTCAAGGTAAGGTTAATGGATGTCGTTAATACGTCTTTACTTATCATATGTATAAAATTTATTGTAAGCACTTATTTTGTAATAAAACTTTGTTTCAATCACTCAGTTTCGTATATGTATTGTTTGGTTCAAAGTTCTTTTGATTTCGAAATAAGGGCCGAAGATTTTGAAATAATGTACTATGCGTGTTGAGGCCGTCGTGACGCGGCACGGCGTTGCTGAGGAACTAATTATCATCATTTCCTCGCGCTGGTAACAAGACAGCGTGTTGGGTTCCGCCACTCTATAAGCAATGCCTCAAAAAAATTGAGTGTCTTAACATTAAAATATTTCTGCCTTACTATGTAGATTACAGTGTTAAACTTAAAAAAGATTGGTATTTTTATTTTATATGTATAAACTAAAACTATCTAAGTGGAAAGTTTAAGTGCGTAACCCCACGTAGTACTTTCGGAATGAATTTTATTACATATATCAGCAATGAACATAGAGTTTAGCAGTAAGGGGGCACTAGTAGTACACACGCATTACTACATCTGTCCGGTACACAGATTGTACTGTTACAGTTTCTGGAGTCAATGAAAAATTAATTACATATATATTGTAGCTTTATGCTTTGTCTCGTATATAACAGAGCAGGCAGAGGGGACCGCAAGAACCATGAAAAGTGTTGAGACATTTCGTTCCTTGCTTTCCGCCTTTTTTGAGACATTGCGTGTTGAGTGGCGCTCAACGAAACGCCGCGCTTGCCTAGATACCAAAGCGAAGAATATCGAAATGATTCTCCCCGAATGGAAATCGAACGCACAAATCGTCACGCTTACAGTCAGACATTCTAATATAATTCCAATTCCAAGTCAACGGGAAGTACCCTTTAGGTTTCGAATATTTTGTACCTTTTGATTGAGTTAAGTTTTCCACGGTCCAAGGGACTATATGCCTGACCTAACCTAGCTCAATTATTTTATATAAATAGCTAACATTGGTGAGCAAAAAGTACCTCTATATAAAGTCAGATATATCTTCTTTCTTATTATATTACGTAAAAAGAATTAAATTTCATTTTACACAGAAAACTTAAAAAAAATATTATATTGCTGTTAACTAAAAAATTAGAAAAATGACTTAACAAAATAAAAGATATAAACCCACAGCCCTCAAATATTAAAAAAACATTAAACAATACTTACGAACTAACTCGTCAAATAAATAATAGTAGCCATCTGTTATATATTGCACTAGACCCGCCATTCTGAATTAATTTCAAATAAAATGATATATTTTAAATAAATAAAATAGTTTAAAATGTATTCACGTTGTTTTAATCCATGCTTGCCTAACTCCTACTCGCGTATGGCTAAAATGTTGTCTATTTCGCCAATATATTTTTTATGTTTTAGAGATCTGTATAGTCAATGTGGAGGGAAACCTTTAACAAATATGCTTGTAATTTTTTCCATTTTGTTTCTCAGAGAAAAGATATTTTGTTCTGCAGTCTCTATTCCTTCTTTCTTTCTTTCTTTTCTTTCTTTCTTTCTTTCTTTCTTATTCTTTCGTATGTGAATGTTAAGTAGTGACTATGTTATATTTTTCTTTAAGTTTTCTTCTATATTTTGCACAAATGTTGATATAATCTTAGATACTCACCTACCTATGAACTTAGTATTAAGAACAATTATTATTATTAATTGCGAAATTTTGCGCCGCACTTTAATTTACCCGAGTAGGGCACTTAATATAATATAAATTTATACATATTTTAAAATCAAGCAGTTCCTCATCGATACCAACCGTCTTCTTGTATTCATCACTCCATCTGGCCGGAGGGCGTAACACTAATTGTATTTATAAAAAAACTAATGCTACTTTTAGTTATAGTATCCAAGAGAACGAAGTTGCATAATTTAAATTGTTATAACTGTTATATTATTTACACATTCAAGTTTTCATTTGAACTTAAATTAGAGTTACAAGATGTTTAAACAACATGTCTTAAAAATCATTTTTCTGTTATCTCCTTTTTGAAATACATTTATTTCCCTTTAAGTTCTCCATTCAATGTATCGATTTCTTTAAGAGATAAGCTCGCCATTGTAATCATACTTTTGATATGCAATTTTTTTTTAATTTCTTTTATTCATTACAGAATATACAGTCAATACAACATCAGAGAAGTGAATTGAGTTCAATTGGCACGATCGAAACGCCATAAATAAAGATAAGAAGAAGAAGACACTACTTGTTGAATGGTGACCCTTAATGCCCTGCTCTGACTTCCGAAAAAGAAGATGCTGCAGCCAAATGCCTAAAGAAAATAATTATGAGAATTCAAAAATACTTGATGATTCAAAAATACTTGTCGTTGAAGTCTGCAATTAATCAATTCTCGATAAGCAAAAAGCGAAGAAAGTAGCGTCTTGATGCTAAATTCACTCTGCCCTGCCTTGTCAAGCCATGGAGCTAAAAAAATTACATACAGAAGATTTGTACAGAACTCTTCTTTAAAATAACACTTATTTAAATTTTAACCCCTAATATGCGTAGAGTCAATTAAAACACACGTATTGTACACGTGTTATATAATTGAAAGAGAGCAAGTACAATTAAACTTGGACTACTAAATTTGGTTAAACTATTTGTAATACAATTTGTCAGTAATTCTACGGATTAACAGTAGAACACATTGAATCAGTGAAACCATTGTAAGTTATAACCATAGACCAAGTTGCAGTAAGAAGCTTTACTGATTTTAGAGCTTAGTAGTTCGTTTTGTTTAATAATTTATTTTAAGAATAAAGATACAATAAACAGATACATTTAATATTATATACAGTGTTTCTTGTAATAGTGTTTCTTTTCTCTTTGTTTTTTGTTTTAATTGCAAACTAAAAAATATTACACAAATATAATTAATACACAGTCTACAGTGATTGCATAGAGTATTTTATAGAATAAATTATATTGATAAAATAACGTGTACTCCAACACTGAAATTGTTTTTCTTAATTTAAAGGTCTTTGTAGCTAATGCGATCATGTCGCCCTGGTAATGTTGTCAGGAAAATCAATTGCCTCTAACTTTTGCTAATTTGTAAAGCATTCTAGCTTCCTCAGAAAGAGGAAGGGCAAGGACACTATTACAGTAGCCTATTTCCAAAATTTAAATTTATATTTACTTCTGAGAGCTTCGTTACGAACACTTTCCATCAATAAATGGTAGACATCATCTACAGAATCTAGTCCACAAAAGTCACAAAAAGGTGACGACGATTTACTTATTAAATATAAAAATATATTACCTGTAATGTGGCCAGAACGAAGTTCTTCTTTTAATATACTTTTCACACTTATGTAGTAACATTACGTATTTCGTATGGAGCAATTATTATTCGAACTTTCTTTGTATTATATAGATATTTCATGTCATACACTCAAACTAAAAATAATAATAATAATAATATAAGCCTTTATTCAGACACAGTGAGTATACAAATAAAATTAATCTAAAGACTATGTGAAGTCTGTGACACCAACAACCTGGTGCCTAAGTTTGGCAAAGGCCTCCTCCATTACTTTCCATTCCATTCTGTTTTGCGCTACTCTTGTCCATGTTTTCCCTGCTACAAGTTTAATTTCGTCTGCCCACCTTCGAAACTGTCTACCTCTTTTTCTTTTCCTATTTCTTGGGTACCAATACAGAATGCTTTTGTTCCGTTTTTCGGGACCTCTAACTATATGGCCCGTCCATTTCCACTTAAGTTTTCTTATTCTTGTTGTAACGTCTTCAATCTTCGTCCTTCTTCTTATGATTTCGTTTCTTATTCTGTCAGACTTCCTTATACTTAACATGCTTCGTTCCATTGCTGTCTGGCTTATTGATTTGTGCCTTAGTTAGCGCCCAAGTGTATGGCAGCCATAGGTAAGTATACATGTGTTGAATAACTTCATTTTGACGCTCGTCTTAGTTTCTGTGTTCTTCATTATTTCCTTGAGCCCCCAGTAACATTTCTATGCTTTACCTATTCTTGTGTCGATTTCTTTTGACATTATGTCTGTCGTTGATATTTGCTGACCCAAGTATGTATACTCTTTCACAAACTCTATTGTCTTGCAAGTTATTGCGATTGTGTCTTTCGATGCGTTTGTCATCGCTTTAGTTTTAGAGAGGTTCATATTTAGACCAATTCTACGACTTTCTATTTCCAGGTCTGCTATTATACTTTGGAGATCATCAACCGAAGTGGCAAATAATATAATATCGTCGGCGAATCTTAGATGTGTTAGTTGTTCTCCGTTAATGTTTATGCCATACTGTTCAGTTCAGTTCTCGAAAGATTCCTTCTAATACTGCTGTGAACAATTTAGGCGATAGCGGGTCACCTTGTCGCACTCCTCTGTTTATGTCGATTTCTTTCCCCACTTTCTCTAGTATGATCGGGGCTGTGCTTCTTGTATATATAGTTTTTGGAATTCTTATGTATTTGTGTTCGACTCCTTGATTCTTTAGACACTTCCAGATGTACTCATGCTCTATCAAATCGAACGCCTTATTGTAGTCGATGAAGCAGCAGTAGAATGGTACATTAAATTCTTTGTGTTTTTCTAAGATTTGTCTTACAGTTAATATATGGTCTAGAGTTGAGTAGCCTGCTCTGAAGCCTGCTTGTTCTCTTGGTTGGTTTTCATCCACAGTTCTAGTTATTCGTCTTAGTATAACTTTTCCAAATACTTTTTATATGTATAAACTAAATATATATGTCGCATCCGGGTCAGTAGTACGGAATATCAACGATACACAAACGTCAAAGTGACGTGTACAGAGCCTAGATTGGAGAGGGTAAACGTTAATAAAATAACGTGCACTCTGTGTTCGGGTGTCATTACGGCACTGTCGGTTGAATAAGCAATACTAGTCTAGGAACTGTGCTGTGTATATTGAAAAGTATTTAGAGTCAAGTTGTGTTGTGATTTACCTACACTGTGTAATAGAAATTACTTTGGAACATACTAAGTATTTATTTCTCGCCTGGATCCCTGCTGACGCCAAAAATGAGCGATGAAGATAACGAGTCTCCGACATATATAAAATAAAAAAATATATAGTAAGTCAAATTCTTTTGTTTAGTCTTCCGCATACAGCAGGGTTAATTTTAATATACACCATATACGGTTCCTCCCAATGTCTGATTTAACATGTGCTATGAGGTGTTACGATAGCTGGGTAAATAGAAATGATCCCCCGAGTCCCACTCGGATATCGAACCCACAAATGACTGGGCCTAACTGACAGGCTGGGCCGCTGCACTAAGATCGTTGCGATTTTTATTGATAAACGTTGTATGGTTGTTGGAACACTATATATTGTGTAATATCGATATATCGATAATGTGCGGTGAGCATATTAACCCTCTCTGTTCAGTCTTCCGGTTTACAACTCGTTTTATCTCATGCCCTTTACATTTTTTAGAAGATATTTATTACTTTACTAAAACAAAAAAGGACCAGTACATTGAATTTACAAAAAAAATATGCAGGACTATGAAAAAGCACTTTTAAAATATGAATTAATGATTTTTATTGTTATTATCTGTCTATTTGTACATGTATATCTTGGGATCTACTATTGAGAAGAAACTGCTTAGCATTCCATGGATTCACCGTGCGGGTGCCGGGCCCATCGCGTTGTAGGAAGAGGAGCTCCGATCAGCGCTTGGGACTTGCGACCCAAGTGTAGGTTTAAAGGGGCCCCTTTAAAATGCATTAACGCTCATCTTCACTGTCCGAGCTCCTCCCACTACCTAACCAAATTCGAAAAGATTCTGCTAATGCCGCCTTTGAAGTACGTTCTAGAAATGTATTAGTAATAGTTCTAGACAGGCCGAGATCTTTTAGCAAGCTAAAGAGAGATTTGGCTGTTATACCTCTCGCTCCTACTTCTACCGCGTATGAATTTACTCTAAACCTATTTCTGGTCAGTTCGTTAGTAAGCTCGAAATATTTATTAAGTTTGAAGCTATGACTTTTAGATATATTAGTCTCCCACGGAACTGTAAGTTCTACCAGTACTACGCGTTTTAGGTTTCGAGAATAAAGAAAAATATCAGGTCTGGATGACGAAACACCAATGTCCTCAGGGATTTTATACTGTTTCTCATACGTGTCCATCAAAAGAGTCCAATCAGGAGCTGGATCTAATATTGAGAAAGGTTTTTGCGTGTGTTTTTTAACAGAACCTTCTTTCACAAACTCTGTTGAACGTTTGCTGGTTGTAATGTTTCTCTGTGCTCTTGCTACTGAAAGACTAACGGCTTCACGTATAATTTCTAGTACCTTGTCATGGCGCCGCGAGTATTGACCACTTTCCAGGAGTACCCTACACCCCACCAGCATATGTTTAGCTGTCCCCACTGCCTCTTTACAGATGTAGCAAGATTTATCGGTAGCTTTACCACATCTCACTAAATTACTTTGATCTGGAAGAGTCATTTGGAACGCATTCAGGTAGAATTTTAATAGTGCTGGAGACCAGTCATGAATTAGGGTGCGCCATTTTAAAGCTAAAGGAATACAAAATTCTCCCAGAG
Source organism: Dione vanillae (assembly GCA_037178615.1). Taxonomy (NCBI): domain Eukaryota; kingdom Metazoa; phylum Arthropoda; class Insecta; order Lepidoptera; family Nymphalidae; genus Dione; species Dione vanillae. The sequence continues at coordinate 383,552 of JAZFAU010000112.1, forward strand.
TTAGCCACTCGTTTTGCATTTCTAACCCCATTGCGTGCATCTTATACCTATCATTCTCGTCTTGCCGTATAAAAGATTTTATTATGTCCATATCTTGAACTTTCCTCTTTGATCCTAACCCTACTTTACTTGATTGTGCTCCTATCATAAATTGTTTATGGAACTTAAGTCTTGACTCGAGCTCTGGGACACTTCTGTCTTTTGGAAGTGAGGTAACAATCTCATCTCGTGATTTTCCCAGAATATGTGTTTTGGCAACTCTTAGATGTTTATAGAGCTCCGATGGTTTCTTTAATCTCAACCCAAAGTTATTTTTTTCCCTAAATAAGGTTGAGGTGTCTGCCGAATGCGCTAGCCCAAGCCAAAACTTCAGTATCTTTATGACGCTTGCATCTAACTTAGCCAAGAGGGTTTTATTAAAATCATATACGAGGAAAGGCCAATTCAGACGTGATGTTAGAAAATTGTCGTATATCCAAACTTTTTTGACATTACTTATAGGTTGATGTTCTACCTTTTCAAGATCTGTCAAAAAGCTGTCGACTAGTACATCTAAAGATGGAGTGCGGCCTTTATAATCTATTTTCTTGCCGAGAAATTTAAAAGGTGCCGCTTCGGAAACTATAGAAATGCTTTTACCATCTATTTTAAGTCCCGGATCGTATGAGGTATATTTAGTGTTTCGTCTACCCAGACATAAGCAGTGACACTTACTAGGTTTTGTCCTCATTCCCTTCGTCCACGCACAAAATTCTTCCACTTCATCCAATAGCAGCTGACATTGCTTTGGATTCCTAGTAAGTATCGTGAGATCGTCCGCAAAAGCAAATTAAATTAAATTTAAATAATTTTACTGAAAAATACTAGCAGGGTAGTCAGAGAGAACGGAGCGCCAAACGCTGCGGTCCATGCATACCTCTTTTGCCTTGTTCACTTTAACCTAACGTTTTTCCCGTGACCTTCCTCCAGTATCTTCGATACTGTGTTTTCGAAAGAGAACCTCCTAACCTCCATTTTGCCACTCATTTTTACGTGATATATTTTTTTTACCATTTTTTCGTCACTTACTTTCTCGACGTCCCCAAACCATCTGAGCACGTTCTTCTTCATTCTCATTGTGCCATCGGTATCTACCATCCTGTGTATCTCTTCGTTATGGATTCGACCATCTAAGCTGACTTTGCTTGTACTGCAAAGAAATCGCCTCTCCACAAATTCATCTATTTTTCTTCTTCATCTGCAATATCCACATTTCATTGTAATATTACAGCGTCTGCACCAGAACTTCATGGTGTAAGGCCAAACGTATTGCCGTCTTAACAGAGCAGCTAAGGCACCGATTATTCTGTTACAGGCACCAATACGCATTCACATGAATTCTTTATCTTACATCTCAACTTAACTTACTTCCTAATGTAATACTTGATTCACTTGTTCTAATAGTTCACTAAAGTGAATGATTCAGACTTGAGAAGAACCCGTGCAAGAAACTCAGAGGTACGTTTTTATTTGCTCATATACAGAAATTGTACAATAAGCATGACGACTAATTTAAAAAAAAACTATTAAAATATTTTTAAGTATCTAACTAAACTAAAATATCAATTATTTATACAAAAAAGACTTTTCGTTAATAAACTGGAATTTTAGGTAATTATTGTCATGGCATCTGCTTGTTACTTGATTTCATTCAAATCAAATTCTCCATGTATATATAAATAATGTAATAATGACAATGCAATGTATTGTTGGTTGATAAAATGTATATTTTTGAATTCTAAGAACGCCTAAATAAGAAACTTTGTTTGCGTAGAGCCTAATACTATTTTTTTTGCTTTGTTGTTCTTACTTGAGGTTTTGTTAAAATCGACGTCTATGTGTGTGTGTGCATGTGTGTGCGTATGAGTATATCCGGACACGTATAAATAAATAAATAAAAAATGAATAAATAAATAAATAAATGTATTTAAAATTAAGTTAAATAATATGAAATAAGACATTTTAGAATAATAACAGTAAATATAAATATTGATAGGTTTTTTTTTGTTTTGTTTATTTTAGTTTATTCCGCATATGGCAGTATTCGAGAACGCAGAAAATGGAAATAGAAAAATCCATCTTCCCCGAGTGGGAATCAAACCCAGAAACCGTCGCGTTTACAGGTAAACGCTACGACTCTGTTCATGATGATGTTCATTTTAAATTTGAAATCTACTGCTTAATTTTTCAATCTGTATCAATATATGTGAAACCAATAAAAAATGTTATTTTGACTTTAAATTCAATAAAAAATATAATAGTTATAAATATTTAATATGTTAAACAGTAACCGATGCATATTGGCAAGTCATGTACCTGTATATAATCAGAAATTAGCAAGGCAATGTATATTAAGTACAAAAACAGAAATGCATTTTAAGGATTATTAAGACCATTGTGGCAAAGTGAGACAGCGTAAGTGCGGTTGTAGATTCGATGCCCATTTAAAGGGTTTTATATATCATATATACAGGAAAAAATAAATTATAGTGATTCAACGCTAGAATATTCTTTTTTATGCTACTAAATGCGTCTAGTGTATTGAAGCTAAGACACGAATAAGCTTAGAATTATAATATTCATGCCCTTTCTTCATTTTTCGTGATACATTAAAAATGGAACTGTTTTTTATTCTATCTATATATAATTGTACTATATAAATATAATATTTATACGTCTGTATTTTTGTTTGCAGCTTTAAACTGGTTTTTATTGTAAAAATAAGTAATTAATTAGTAACTAAGCGGGGACGGATAAAGCAGGGACTAAGCAACGGAGTGCCTTAACACTAGGTTCATAGATTTCTGCAGTTCCCTCTACCTACCCTGCAATATGCGGGATAAAGCGTGAAGCTATAAAAAAAATAAGTACCTATTTTGGAGTAGGCGCGTGCTCCCCAGCCCTATTGCTATACTCATGGGAATTAGACACTAATAAATTAACACTTGACGTTTGACACATCATGAATATTTGTCATGTGTATGTGTGTTTGTAATTTAATGTATAAATTTCAAATGAATTAATGTGTCTAACATTAATTCATTTGAAATTATACATCAAACGATCTATTCGTTTAAAACGTAAAATATTTTCATATTGGCATGATAATAACTTAAGACAGAAGGTCCTTTAAGTAGAGACTAAATAGATTAACTTGGTATTACATACATTTCACAACTTTTTACGATAGAAAGACTGAGCTGACTTGGGTTTTTTTACAGAATGTTTTTGATGGCATCTCACTTCTTTTTGTAGAGTCCTACTTTTTGGTACCATTTAATTATAAAGAATTTTGTTTAAGGCTTTGTCTTATGATATTCCCTTATTTTTGTATGAAGTCTTTCTTTTTTCCGGTACTACTTCTTAAGCTTCAGCTACAGTTTTTCTCAAAGCCCACTCCCTGTCTCTATGGGTTTTTCTCAGATGTCACAATTTTTGACAAGTCTGGACGGTAAATACTTCTTAATCTGTTGTATTCACAAATTGATGATTCCTGGGCTTTAATACTTCCAAAGTCAACATTAATTAGATGTAAACCGCCCAGACTCGTAACTCTCGAAAGTGCCACGTAAGCTTGGCCGGATGTAAACACTGCAGAACCTATAATCATCAGCGCATTACTTAGACTTAGGCCTTTTTTATATAGCCAATGCTAGCTATACATATGGGAAATTGTTAGCGATAAACATAAGCTCTATTAATAATTTCAAACTTAGTTTTGACCGGATCAAGTTCGTAAACATTAGGTTCATTATTAAATGTAATATATATTCTCTTAATTATTTTCGAATTTTCGAGATTAATCTTTACTTTTCGCACGATACCAATAGACCCATTAATTAAACCGAGACTCACGTCAATGTTTCGCCGTAACATGACTTTTGTACCTATTTTTATAATTATGTTCTTTTCCAGACCTTTTTTTATAAATTTACGAGCTCTTTTTGTTATATACCTGGGACAATCAATGCTATCTATAGCTATAAGTTTTAGCCATGCAACGTTTTTTTTTTGAAAAGTGGTACACACTTCCCCTACCACTGGAGGGTCATATGATATATGAACTTTTTGTTTCTAAATTATATTATCTTCAAACCCACTAAGTCTCCATGACGCTTTAGACCCCCCAAGGCCTAATGGGCTCCCCTATTACTATTCATGCAGTTGCTGTATTTGGAAAACTGAACCGAAATTACAAAATATTTAGGTTTTCCCATGATTAAGACACTAAACTCTATTTGTATTCTAAATTTGAAGCTGTCTACTAGAAGTGCCTTGGACTTTTGATGATCGGTGAGTCAGTGAGTGATAAAATTTAGAAACATTAACAAGTTGTCATTCTTAAATTACTGGCTTAAAATGACTGAAATTTGAAATATACCCTGTTTATATAATACTTGATTAGTTACTAAAAATTCGAGTTTCTTGTTTTATCCACAACCAAATTATAGGGGTGTCGAAAATGGCCTGAATTGCTCCGAGAAAAGGATGGTACGACTGTGCCGCTTTTTTTTGCTTGACTTGGCGGTTAAAAATGCTTGTTGTAAAAATAAATAAAAAACGTGATAATTTTTAAATTTTAATCTTTTTAAAAAATAAGTCTTTGTTGGTGTATCTAAAGTTCAAAGAAAGAAAATATATATATATATATATATATATATATATATATATATATATATATATATATATATATATATATATATATATATATATATATATATATATATATATATATATATATATATATATATATATATATATATATATATATATATATATATATATATATATATATATAATATATATATATATATATATATCCATTCATTTATGTATGTCCAGGACATTTTTATGTGATTGTTAGGTTATTTTTGTGTGATCATTCTGCAGTAAACACATATAAAAAAGTATACAAAAATAAGTAACAAAAACATTAGAAAATCATTCAAAAATCTTTAAATTATAATAAAAAACAAAATAATAAATTTGTAAAATTGTTACATATTTTAAATAACTGTTTTGTACTGAATTTTATTACGTTGTTTACCATTTATTTGCTACTTTTATTTATTCGTTTTGAGAGTACAAAAGTCAAGATATGCTTATCACGTCTCATACTATATTTCTTAACGTATAGAGAGTAAAGTATTGCTTAAAATAAGTTTTGTACAAACGAGGCTGTCTTTTTAACACTTTCATATCTTAAGAATTATAGATCCTACTAATATTAACATTTAAAAGTCTAAAAATATATTCCAAAGTGTAACCCAATCTGTCTTTATGTAGTTAAGTGTAATGTTATCTAAGGTTGCTTCTAAGAAAACAAAAGCTTATAACTTTGCTGGTTGTGACAAATCTAAAAAGTAATCAATTAGATTAGAGATTTAACTAAAAGAATTTAATCATCTAGACTGGTGCTGTGTATTTCATTATATATTCATTTTATTCTAATTTTCAAAAATTAGAGGAGTACGAAGGAACAGAGATGACTGAATTAAATTGTAATTAATAAACTGACAGCCTCATATAATTAGGCATAATATCACCTTTACCTTAAACGCCAATATAATTCCCACTATACTACGTATGCTATAAAATCACATTATATATTTTATATCGCACAGCTGACTACAAATATGTATATGATACAGAAACCATATGAGTTTATTTATTCTAAATTACACAAAATATTTAAACAAAGATTTTTTTTTGTGTAATGTAGAATAAAATATACTGCATATAATAGAATTAATACTAAAATTATTTATATATAACCACACTCAGAGCAAAATATCAAGAATTTTATAAGAGTTGGAGGCAATAATCTATATTAATATATTTGTTAACAAGAAATAAAACTATTTTGAGCAATTTTTGTTACCGTTTAACAACCATAACAGAACTCTAGTTGACATTTTTTTAACAATAGCATCAACTGAATTTATGAAATAGTTATGAATTCATTTTAAAATAAAATTAAAAAAATAATTACAATATTTTCATTATGCACAATAATATGGATTTTCATATATCAGATTACTATTTTTACATATACAAGTGCGACATATCTTAAACTATACCAAAATATCTATAACAATATTACATTTTAATAAATAACATAGAAACATTCGCTAGCAATCCTTTTTCGCGTCCGCCACTACTGTAGTTGCATTTTGTTTTACTTCTCGTTTACTGCCCTCAATGTTAGTGTAATTTTTAATATAAAAGTTTCCGAACATGTAGAGGAATAAGCCGGCGTTAAGGGATAGAAGGAAATTGATGAACTTAGGATAGTTGCAGTCACAAAACATTACGCTGAAGTTGTGGTAGAAAATGATGCAGAATTGTATCTGAAAAAAAAAAAATGAAACGTATTGTAAAAATAATAATATTTAAGCAACTATACATATTGTAAGACTCTAGTGATAAGTGGCGGAACTCAACGCCGTAATTTGTCATTTCACGCACACAACCCATTTATATTAGAGTCTTTGTTTTTGAAAATCATGGATTGTAAAGTAAATTTTTTTATAAAAAAAAACGCAATATATAAACATACAAAATTGCTATTTTTAAATTATCTTCATTAAACTAAGTAATGAATATATAAAATAAAATAAATATTTCATATTAAGATAAATACTTTATATCACGTGTTAGTTGGCAAAGTTAAACGCCGTGGTCTATGGCCTAGGTACATCCTAAAATTTATATAAATGTTTAACTTACCAATTGCAGGGTAGTAACGTGCTTCTTCCACCAGACGTATTTCTGATATTGAGGACCCAAGCCAGAGATGAGGTAGTACGTGTACATTATTATGTGAATGAACGAATTGATTACTCCGAGAAGAGTTCCATGTCCACCTGTAGGGTAAAAATAATATTTTCTTAAGGAAGAGCTTAATTGATAAAAAATAACGATCAAGTGCGAGCGGCAATCGTGTAACAAGGGTTCCAATGCGAATTTGCTCTCTCGAAACTGCCCATTGCTCTCGTTTAGTATGAAATTAACTACATAAATAAGTATTTTTTTCTTTTGTTATAACTGTTCCTTTGTTTGTACTATACATTTTTAATTCCATATAGCCTCTAAGTACCCTTTAGCTCTTAATTACGAGGTAAATTTTGAGGCAAAAGCGATACATAAATGTTCTAATTGTAATATTTTTTTTATTTTATAAGTTTCTTATGAATAATTATCTATTCTCTTCATATACTTATTATTGTCTATACTAGGTTCACAGCATTGTAATTAATGTTTATGATAATTTATACATATGTATTTAAACGTATATAGCAATAAAAACATAAAATAATTATAACTTAAAAAGGATGCGAACAAAGTGTAAGTTGTATTCATATTGTTGAGTAGCGGAACTCTGAAAAAATTGGATGAAAAATCTTCATCTTCCCCCAGTGAGAATCGAACCCACCGTGATATTTACAGGCTGACGCTGCGCCTCTGCGACACGACAGTCTTCTGTGTTAAATGCCGAATAAAGAATAAACTAATACAAAATGTACCTGGTAAGAATTTAGTGCCGATCCACGCGCATATTGGCATCATGGTGTGATGATACAAGTGCAAGAAAGTTATCTGTCTGTTCTTCTTGCGAAGAACGAAGAAGACCGTGTCAAGTAGCTCCACTATTTTCGCAAAGAAATACCACCATACTGCTGCAGCCATCTGTGTATAAGAAATATCTAGTACTATCTTAATCAATACAAGTGACCCACCCCGACTCCAAACAGATGTAACGCTGATACTGAGCACCGTAAAATGTCTTTACATATAACATTCTTTGTCATTCATTATTCTTTTATTCGGTTTTTGTCACAATAATGTGAAACTATTTTATTTTGAAGGTACTCTTAAGAGTACGACATATCATTGGTCATGTAAAATGACTAAACTTAAATTTAGAAACACTTATAAAAAGCAGTTTTCCTCTACATCCTTATAAATCATTCCATCAATTAAAAATAACCATTTAATATTATAAAATAATCTAATATTTCAACAGATTTAAGCGTACCTACACAGAAAAAAGATTATTTTATACTATGTAGTGATTTATGAACATGTTTTGATATTTGCCAATATATATTATGTTGCTTTATATGGAAATTTTGCACAATATATGCATTTGCAGGCAAACTATTTATAACACAAATCACCAATATAACTTGTCTGTATCTATTCCTTTCCGTTTCTTGTGGCTAATTTCCAGAACTATTAAGGATACATCGTATGTCTGTTATATACATTATCTTATTTCCATCATTATTTCATTGTATAACTATATAACCGAAGTCATATGATTAAATGTAATGAGCCGGAAGGAAGGAAAAACCGGAGAAGACAAAAGCTCAGAGGACTTGAAGGATTTAAGAAAGATCTCAGAACTCTGGGCATTATTAATAAGGCTAGGAATAGAGCATTATGGACTAGACCAAGGCCCACGGCTGTAGCGCCTGTGATAATGATGTATCTACAGTTTACATATAATATTTTATATTTATTATTCACATTTTTTTTTATTCTTTCTTACCCGATGTGCCTTGGGATCATCTGAATAGTCAACTGGCTGGCATGAGAAGTTGTAATCGTTCCACCAACCTGACACCAAACCCTGTAAAAATAAAATATTAGGCACATGAAGTATTAAAAATTGGTGAAAGAAACCTCATCATAGTAGATTATTTTTGCCTACCATGATTTTAGATCCGTGAATTTGGTAAAAAAATGTATATCCACTTACAGCATACTTGAAATGGGAGTGACCCCGATTATTATTAGTAATGGATCAATAAATAATAAACATAAAAGTACAAGTAAAATAATTTGAGAATAAAACGATACTTTACTATACTTTTTTTTAATTTAATTTTTAGATTTTTAATCAGATCATACAAAAACATAAAAATATTGGTATACTGTAGTAGGCTACAACGTGTCATCGTAGTATAATGAATTATGATTGGATTGGATTGATTGTAAATTCGATTCCATTTAATTAAATAGTAAGTTTCTTCAAATAGAAGACAAATCGATGTATCAATTTTTTTATTTTACATTTAAAGTGGACAGAAAAGTTCCAAAAAGATATATAGTCATATCTAAAGATATAAAGTGTAATAAAAGATATAAACCTACCTCGTATACTAAGAAAATGCTCATTAAAATCTGTGATATGTTATACACAATGATTAAGTGTTTCAACGAGTATGGTTTCCTGTCCCTCATGTAACGTGGGCCCATGGAGTTGCAGAAGTAGAGGTAAGTAGCCAAGAGAGTGATAAGCGGCCCAGGACCTGACATCAACCACCAGTTCTCTGTTCGAGGATCTGTGAAGGAAGAAAGAAAGTATTGCTTAAAGCTACTCTATCAGTAATTCACCTGACGAAAGTTTCGCGAACTGATGCTCATCGAAATATAATAGCTGTGTATTTGATCTATACAGGAGAAGTTATATATTTACATTTTCTCTCACCAAAGCGCGCATTGAGTTCCGCCACTCAATAAATTAGGTAGAAAGTGGAGAACGTAGTGTCTTAACTCTAGGATCTCTCTGTCTACCCTTTATATCTAGGAAATAGCGTACACAATGAATACGCATAAATATTAACCTAAGTCCATTAATCTAACTTGTATAGTTCATATATCGTTGAAAAGAATAATAAATTATACAAAATAACGAGGCTATAAAGAAAGAAAAATATAAAGGAAACATTTTTCCATTTCCGAGTCGTTTGTTATATATTTGCTATAGTATTTTCCTAATACATTACTCGAGAATTCCATTGCATATTTTTTGTTTGTCGTACAATAATTCTTGCATACACTTAAACATACTTACTTCATAAGTCTAATATGTAATTACATAGTTTATATGCATAGCTGTATGGTGTTCGTACCTAGTAGTTTGTTAGAAACGTGATTGTTATATGAACGTATTACAGCCTTCACTTTATTGTATATTGAAGATACAATTATGTTTTAATATATGTATACCTATATACGAAATATATATATATATATATATATATATATATATATATATATATATATATATATATATATATATATTATATATATATATATATATATATATATATATATATATATATATATATATATATATATATATATATATATATATATATATATATATATATATATATATATATATATATATATATATATATATATATATATATATATATATATATATATATATATATATATATATATATATATATATATATATATATATATATATATATATATATATATAAATATATAAGACCGAGGGGACTAATTGTTAAGAGCCTCCTTTACCCGATTTCTGCCTATAAAGACATTGTGTGTAACTAAACGCCACGCTTTTTCAGATCTTCATTGTCAGAGAGAAGAAAATGGCGATAATTCCTACACTTAAGCAGGAATCGATCGAATCGAGCCGTGTAATGAATATTATTATAAATATCGAGCCAGTAAATGCGATGTATACAAGTTCGGTCCTTGCTTAAGTGTAAATTATTTCTTTATAAATTGTAATATAATATAGTCACTTTAATCAATCAAAATCAAAATCAAAATAAAAAATCATTTATTCATATAGGTATCACAGATACACTTATGCACGTCAGTATTTATCTACTACCATTTCGGAAAGGTGATTTGTCATGATGGAGAAGAAATGGCGAAAGAAACTCCTCAGCACATCTTTTAAATAAAAAAAAAAACAATTTTACATACAACAAATGTATTACAAGTATCGCCTAGCCTGAGCGGAACCGGTTGCAGAACTGATTAACTCCACGCGTCTTTGTCATTGATATAATCATCAACCCTATAATAACCTTTGCTAATAAGTTGTGCTTTTGCCCGTTTTATAAACAATTCTATTGGCAAGTCGCGTATCAATTTCGGAATTTTATTAAAAAAAATTACGCTAAACCCTTTAAAAGATCGTTGAACTTTAATCAGACGATACGAAGACGTAATCAATTGATGCCTCCGCCAAGTTGAGCGATTATGAATGTCACTATGATGCTTGTACATATGTAATTTTTTTTATTAAGACTATATCATTATAGATATACTGAAACGCAACTGTGAGTATACCTATTTCTTTAAATTTTTCCCGTAATAAGTCCCGTGACCTCAACTTATAAATAGCCCTAATGGCTATTTTCTGTAATATAAAGATTTGGTCTACATTGCACGCTTTACCCCACAGTATGATGCCATAAGACATAATACTGTGAAAGTATGCAAAGTAAACAAGCCTAGCAGTATCGACATCAGTATATTCTCTAATTTTTCTAATTGTATAAACAACTCCGCTCAGTTTATTCGTGAGGGCTGCTATATGAGCACCCCATTTAAGTTTACTATCTAGGGTCACCCCCAAAAAGGCTCAATTTTTCGTTATTTAATATTAAATTTATATGCATTTTTTTAACATTTGGTAACGCAAACTCTATACATTTAGTTTTTTTAGGACTTAAAAGTAAATTATTTATAGTGAACCACTAAGACACATGAGAAAGAGCATTGCTTATGTCGTCAAAATTATTTTTATTCCGATCAGTTTTAAATATTAATGATGTGTCATCAGCAAATAGTACAACTTGCTGATGACACATCATTAATATTTAGTTTCATAGATATGTCGTAAGAGCCAAGCTCCTGCATCAGTCGTACTACGACCTTTAGCAAAATCGTATTGTTCGGCATGCAATAATTTATTATCATTAAAATGCATAAGCATTTAGTTCAATATTATCTTTTCAAAAATTTTGCTTAAAGCGGGTAATATAGAAACTGGTCTGTAATTATTAACATCTAATTTATCACCAGATTTAAATAGTGGTACTACTTTGCCGCATTTCATTAAATCAGGGAATATTCCTGAATCTATACACTGATTAAAAATAATAGCTAAACATGGAGATATAACATCTATAATATATTTAACCACGTTTACTGAAATGCCCCATAAATCACCCGTATTTTTCATTTTAAGGGACTGAAAAACTTTTATTACTTCACCAGCACTAATATGTTTAAATTCAAAAGAAACTTTGCATTTACTGACTTTACTATTCAATAGAGCAAGTGCTTCTATCGAGGAAGAGGCGAGGTTACTTGTTAAATTAATAGGGATATATATATATATATATATATATATATATATATATATATATATATATATATATATATATATATATATATATATATATATATATATATATATATATATATATATATATATATATATATATATATATATATATATATATATATATATATATATATATATATATATATATATATATATCGTTATTTAAATATCAGGCTTGGTTATATATATATATATATATATATATATATATATATATATATATATATATATATATATATATATATATATATATATATATATATATATATATATCGTTATTTAAATATCAGGCTTGGTTAACATTACTTACTTCAGAAACAGAACCGCTTAGCCAGATTGAAACAATTAAAGTAATTTAAAAAGGCCCACTCCAATAAGACGCTCCCTATATTACGTCAGTATCGATGTCATCGATTTGATAAATCGTGATCCTATGATAAAAAATTACCATACATCATTAACTTTGCACGTACCTATATTGTGTAAATTTGTGACCAAGGCCATAGTGACTCAGTGGACAGTATAGGACACTAAATATGATGGTAGCAGGGTAGAAAAAGAAGAAATGTAAGAAAGAGAGATATAGATCTAGAGTAAAAGAGACAAGTGGAGATCACAGTGATTTGTCTCTATGGCTTACTAACTCTAAGATATTGACAATGAATAATAAGTGTCACTGAAATTTTAATATTTATATTAACATTTAATTAAAATATTGTCATTTCTTACACGTTACGTATTCGGTTTCGTTATTAGGTATTACTTATTTCATTTTTAAATATATATTTGTGGGATATATTTAAAAATGATTCTTGTTGTTGAGGAGGATTTTTGTTGTTAAAAAATCTTTGCTCCTTTCTCACGTTCATTTTCAATCCAATTTTCGGTATCAATGAGTGTTGATTTGTGGAACTCAACGCCACAATTTGCTTTCTCAAATTGCAGTGTTGTTATAAACAAAAAACTCTAGAATATTGAAAAGATAAAAAATTACCTAACATTAAGACCCCTAATTCTATCTCACCTTTCATGGAAATTAACTTGAGAACAATAAATCTAACAAAACGTAAGAAGATCCTGACGAACCAGTTACAACGTATTTAAAGGTTTTTAACAAGAATTCGAGCTTCTACGGCCGCACCTTGGCACGAATTTTTTTTAAACTACAATGATTCACGTTGTAAAACGGATAGTCTTGTTGAGAAACTTCAATTTTGTGGTGATGTAAGCTTTTTTGCGTGAAGCTTTAATCGAATAACAAATAATTGCCATATGATTAAAATGATAATCTATTAATCCTAATGCTTTTTTTAACGTTTAATATTGTAGATGTATCATTCAGAATTTAAAAGTCTGGTGAACATGATATTGATTACTGCTTGCGGCTGTACCTTCATGGTGAAATGACAACTTATAGTTTTTTAATTATATAAGTCATGTCTTAAATACTTGCGGTAACTTTAATGACAGATACGCTTGGTTACACAAACCGATAGCTTATAAGCTTAAGACTACCACTATTATAGTTTTTTTAAAATATTATATTCACACTATCCTGTATACAGTATCCTGTATATAGCAGGGTAGAAAGAGGGATCTGTAGGCAAAGTCTTTAGACTGTCACTTTCGGGATATTGCGTGTTTGTGTAGTAAAATAACTCATTCTTCCGAATGGGAATCGAACCTTCATACCGTCGCGTTTGTAGACAGACGCCGTGCCTCTAGGACAAATATAGACTACTATCGATATAACATATTGTTACTACAAGAAACTTACCGCTATTCCTCTCCATAAATCTCTTATATGAATCTACGATCGACATGTTGTAACTTGACACCGCACCTGGAAACAAAACAAAAAATATTAGTATTTTAAGTACCTTTGTAGTACCAGTATCTACAGTAAATTAAAATCATTTAAGAACAAACTTTTTGGTGTACCTTTACTATATCTATGCTAATCAGTATATGAAAGGTATATTAATTTTAATATGTCAGTTAAACAAAAATAAAAATATTACATAAACTTATATGAAAATATAGTAATGTTTGCCAACGAATATCCTTTACAGTCCAAATACGGTTAAGAGGTAGTAGTAATATTACATGTATTTTTTTTAAACTTCACGACAATTCCCGCAATTAGCGAGAAAAGGAAACCTAGATATTGAGACACTCCATCCTCCGTTTTCCAATTCTTAAGACATTGTAAGCCATCCGACGTGGCGTTGAGTGGCGTAACACAGAATGGCATATATTTTGAACAATCTTTAATTATTTTACACATTATTACGAGCTAACACAAATTGTATTTGGAAATATTAATGAATATCAATAATGTTGATTTATTAACAACATTTTTACTAATTACTTATTTTACATAATTATATTTAAAAACTTGTATTATAAACATTTTGATGATAAACCGACGTCTATTATTGAATTTCTGGCTATATTGAAAAGCGATGTACAACGCTGAGTCTTTTGACACATCACGTATAAAAGAATTCACAGCTAAAAGGACTTATTTTATTAACTTCTCACTGTTCTTAGAATCTAGTGCTTATGTAATTTCTCGCCTTTTCTCTTTACTGAAGTGTTTTATTACGGCAATAAACGCCGCTATTCATCTTATTATAAAAGCGAGAAAAATGTAAGTAATGCATTTTAAGAAACAGAATTAATTAATTCTGCCGTTATGTTTAAAATAATACTATATATGTATATATATATATATATATATATATATATATATATATATATATATATATATATATATATATATATATATATATATATATATATATATATATATATATATATATATATATATATATATATATATATATATATATATAAACAAGTAACTTATATACATACTTACTTAACAGAACCACTTCACAGGAATCTAGGCTATCAAGTCAAGGACGATGTGTGGCCGTGAAAGTAAGTTCAAGGTGCGTCCGACACAAACGGCAATCCGATACTGATATTTTGTAAGCTTTATTAATATTTAAGTTAATTTAGGCATTTCGAAACAGCAATTATCCTTCAGATGAGCGAACTTTCTCTTTTACGCAATATCCAATGTATAACAACACTTTGTAAATGATATGTATTTAAGTATTTATTAAATAATTGACATAGAGTTATATGTTTCTGTAGAAATAATTAGATTTACTTAGTAAGCTAAGTATTCAATTTTTTCCTTTTTTTTTGAAGTTATGCATTTGATTAAAGCTTAATATATTGTTTTAAGTTATCAGTTTTTGAAAATATTAATGCACAATGAGGACAAAACAAATATTGTCTTGGACAGCTTACTAGGGTCGCGGCTACAAATCTCGCTGTGTTTGTAACATTTTTTATATTGTCTTTAAGTATTTTTATTTTGCGTTATACAATGTCTTGACACTTTTGTCCTCGCTAACTTGCTAACCTAAATTGACGCCCAACTTAAATTGTAAATAATATAAGCATTTATTTTTTCTGATTATACTCGTAATGTTTTAATTCTATTAACGTGTGAAGATATATATATATATATATATATATATATATATATATATATATATATATATATATATATATATATATATATATATATATATATATATATATATATATATATATATATATATATATATATATATATATATATATATATATATATATATATGTATATGTATATTTGTATGTATATTTGCCGCCTAAAGTAAGATAAGGGATAATATTTATTTAGATTTTATAATTTTATAACTTGAGATATGGCTTTCAACAAAAAATAGTTTTGAAAATGTTTATAATATTTAGAAATTTGAAAATGTTTATAATAATTAAATTGAATTCAGGTCCTTGAAGTAACTTTATAATCAAATTAAATAAATAACACGCAAAATTTATGAATTATAATCATTTTAAATGTTTAAATTCAGCCTAAAAAATTTCGTCCTACCTTAAAAAGTCCATATTTACTATGTAAATGGGAAGTACAAAACAAAATATTAACATAACATATAGTCGCGAAATCCGAGTTAGCATTGAAAAATAAATATATAGATGCAAAAATGTTCTAAAGAAATTAGCAGCTTTATTGAATATTTACTCTACTAGGTACGTCATATCATTATTTTGGTTTGTTTTTTACGTAATAAATAACTAATATTTCAACGAATTTAGGCTTTCTTTATATGAGTAGTTATTTATATATGAGCTTACTCTTATATTAAAGACTATGACTATAATATAATATTATTATATTTTTTTCTGTCTTTTTCCCAGAAGCTGTTTTCCCAAGTGGTGAATCTATTGATTGACTTAGCCTGCATAGTGACGTACAATCATAATTTCTTTTGGGGGACTAATTATTAAAGTGCTATGTTTGTCACATAGCATTTACACTTTCACCAACCCTAAGTTTAATCCCCTATTGACGTAAAGATCCTTCAGATGAGCGAACTTTCTCTTTTACGCAATATCCAATGTATAACAACACTTTGTAAATGATATGTATTTAAGTATTTATTAAATAATTGACATAGAGTTATATGTTTCTGTAGAAATAATTAGATTTACTTAGTAAGCTAAGTATTCAATTTTTTACTTTTTTTTTGAAGTTATGCATTTGATTAAAGCTTAATATATTGTTTTAAGTTATCAGTTTTTGAAAATATTAATGCACAATGAGGACAAAACAAATATTGTCTTGGACAGCTTACTAGGGTCGCGGCTTCAAATCTCGCTGTGTTTGTAACATTTTTTATATTGTCTTTAAGTATTTTATTTTGCGTTATACAATGTCTTGACACTTTTGTCCTCGCTAACTTGCTAACCTAAATTGACGCCCAACTTAAATTGTAAATAATATAAGCATTTATTTTTTCTGATTATACTCGTAATGTTTTAATTCTATTAACGTGTGAAGATATATATATATATATATATATATATATATATATATATATATATATATATATATATATATATATATATATATATATATATATATATATATATATATATATATATATATATATATATATATATATATATATATATATATATATATATATATATATATATATATATATATATATATATATATATATATATATATATATATGTATATGTATATTTGTATGTATATTTGCCGCCTAAAGTAAGATAAGGGATAATATTTATTTAGATTTTATAATTTTATAACTTGAGATATGGCTTTCAACAAAAAATAGTTTTGAAAATGTTTATAATATTTAGAAATTTGAAAATGTTTATAATAATTAAATTGAATTCAGGTCCTTGAAGTAACTTTATAATCAAATTAAATGAATAACACGCAAAATTTATGAATTATAATCATTTTAAATGTTTAAATTCAGCCTAAAAAATTTCGTCCTACCTTAAAAAGTCCATATTTACTATGTAAATGGGAAGTACAAAACAAAATATTAACATAACATATAGTCGCGAAATCCGAGTTAGCATTGAAAAATAAATATATAGATGCAAAAATGTTCTAAAGAAATTAGCAGCTTTATTGAATATTTACTCTACTAGGTACGTCATATCATTATTTTGGTTTGTTTTTTACGTAATAAATAACTAATATTTCAACGAATTTAGGCTTTCTTTATATGAGTAGTTATTTATATATGAGCTTACTCTTATATTAAAGACTATGACTATAATATAATATTATTATATTTTTTTCTGTCTTTTTCCCAGAAGCTGTTTTCCCAAGTGGTGAATCTATTGATTGACTTAGCCTGCATAGTGACGTACAATCATAATTTCTTTTGGGGGACTAATTATTAAAGTGCTATGTTTGTCACATAGCATTTACACTTTCACCAACCCTAAGTTTAATCCCCTATTGACGTAAAGATCAGCTTTTAGTTGCACCACCAAGAATAATAACCTTGCCGGACGAAGTAGCAATAAGACGTTATAAGCGTGCTATTTGATTTATCAGAATTATTTATTATAGTATCACGAGGTTCGCTGTACTGTATAATATAAGTAATGAATAAATTATGAACTGAGATGAATACAAAGAGAATGTAGTCGTAAAAAATATAATTATAGTTAATATTTTATTTCAAACTATAAATTACTATATTTTTACGACATTTCATTTAAATATTCGTTCATCATACCAAAAACTCTTAAATGATGACCACGACCGCTTTGTCAATTGTGAACCGACGAAGTGTTAAGACACGTAGCTCCCGGTATTCCGTCCAAGGGAAACAACTAAATTTCGCTTGACAGAGCGAGAGAATAAAATACTTCATTACTCGAAATAGGAATCGAGTCCTCAACCATCGTGTTTATGATAAGAATCTGTGCCACAATAAATTTTATATCACTATAATTTTTTAATTATAGTGATATAAAATCTATTATAGATATATTTTTATATATTTTATATAATTTTTTTAATTTCATATATGTACTTTTGTACATATATGAAATAAAAAAATATATCCCCACGAATAGGAATTGAACCCCAAACAAAGGCCATGCGATGGTATATAATGAATAAAATGATAGTATAACTTGTAAAATAGTTTCTACACTGTGTGCCATTTATACCATCTAATTGTTTTCTATTGTGTTAGAGGTAGTTACAATGTGAATTAAGTTAAGAATTAAATTTTATCATATTCTAATTACACTCATTAGGAATGCACGCTTTTGTAACGTAATTAATCAGTTGAGTGAGAATTTGTCTTTCAATTATTTTTTATTCGAGTATGCAATATTCTTCGCTTTTTGATCCGAGATATTTCAAACTAACTGGAATTTAACTGACGGGGTGCTTCATTTTGTTATAAGAGAAAAAAGAATTGAAGGAAAAAAGAAGCTTTATCCCGCATATTGCAGAGTAGGGTAGGGAACTGCTGGAACCATATGAACCATATGAGTGTTACGACACTCCGTTGCTTAGTCCTTGCTTTCTTCGTCCCCGCTTTCCGTCTTTTTCTAGGCATTGCGTGTTGAGTGGTGGAACTCAACGCCGCGTGTTGGAAATAGAAAATTTCTTCCTCGTGTGGGAATCGAATCCTCAAACCGTCGCGTCGCGTCGCGACGAAACGTCGACGTGTCGACGAAAAAAAAGAAACATTTCTGGACATGGTGAACGCACACCTACATTTGTATTTGACGATGAAGGTCAATATGATGACCAAATTTGAACACGTATTTAAAATAAGCTAATCTTACAATGTATATTGGTAGGCATATTAGTAGGCAATAAGAATGTTTTAACATATACATGTGTACTGACCTCTTACATTAATCCATTATTATTTATATTTCCCCATTCACCTCAAGTCAGTATTCAAAAGATCTATGTCACGATGGTATCAAATTATTAGAATTTCAAACAGTCTTCGCAAACAAAAAATCTTCAACGAAATGAATGGCGTGATTTACTGAACTAAATAAATGTCACGCAAAGTGTTTGGTGTCATCCGCTCAATATTGTACTGGAATAATTTAAATTTACAATACAATATATTGATGAAGTGAGAGATGCTGTAGAAAGAAAGAAGAAGGCATGGCAGGATTATAAAGCCTCGAGTAAGAATAAAAGTATGAGAGAGATTAAAAAGAAAGAGTATAAGCTGCAAAAGCACCAAACGAAAGCACTGATAAAGATGAAGCGTGACAGAACCGAGAGTAAAAGAGATGAAAGGTTGACGAGCAACTTCCGGGATAATACGAAGCTTTTCTGGCGAGAAATTAGTGATTCAAGGAGTTGTTCGTCAACCTTTAAAATGAAAGGGGTGCTTTCGAAGGACGGTGAGATACTTACAAACAGATCACACGTTTTGCAGCGATGGGCGGAATTCTACAAGGAGATGTATGAATGTGATGACGCTTCTGCCTCAAGTGACAGCGACAAGCTGAGTCTTGATGTAGCAGATGGCGAAATCAGTATAAAAGAAGTTGAGAGTGCAATAAGAAGCTTGAAATGTGGTAAGTCAGCGGGAGCGGATGGAGTTACTGCCGAGATGATCAAATATGGTGGACCTCGCATCTTGGACTTGTTCTGGTTTCTGTGCAATTTATGCTGGAAATCGGGGGAGGTCCCAGATGATTGGCAAAGTGCAGTCATCGTGCCTTTGTATAAAGGCAAAGGTTCACAGATAGACTGTGCAAGCTATAGGGCAATCAGTTTGATTAGCTTAGGTGGTAAAGTATATGCAAAAATTTTAGCGAGAAGAATGCAAGACAGATCCGAAAGGCTACTGTGGGAGGCCCAAGGAGGTTTTAGATCTGGAAGAGGATGCATGGATCAGATCTTTTCCATCCGTATGATCACAGAGAAGTTTTTGGCTGTAAACCAAAAGGTTTTCTGTGCTTTTGTGGACTTGGAGAAGGCGTTTGACAGGGTTGTGAGAAAGAAGTTGTGGGAGATACTACCCCGGTACAATGTGAACGGACCCTTGCTGCAGGCTGTAAAATCTCTTTATAGAGATCACTCAGCCTGTGTGCGAGTAGGAGCCGACATGTCGCCTCGGTTTGGCATCCAATCGGGTGTCAAACAGGGTTGTGCCATGTCGGCTTGGTTGTTCAATTTGTATTTGGATAGCTGTCTCCAAGGACTGAAAGAAAGTGATATGGGTGTAAAAGTGGGTGACTTGAAGGTAAATTGCTTGTTGTACGCAGATGATGCAGTGCTTATTGCATCATCAGAAAGCGAGTTGCAGGCATTGGTCACCATTCTGAAAGACGGGTATGAAACTAATGGTCTAAGCCTGAATGCAAGTAAGACAAAGGTTCTGGTATTTGAAAGAGACGAGGAAAGGACAGATTGCAAGATTTTCGTGAATGGAAATTTATTAGAACAAGTGAATGAAGTAGTATACTTGGGAAGTATGTTAAGTAGAGATGGTAGATACGAAATGGATGTGGAAAGACGTGTTGCTGCCGGTAACAGAATGAACGGTGCCTTAGCTGCGTTGTTGAGACGGCAGAACGTCAGCATCGCTGCACGTTTGGCCGTACACAATGCAGTTTTGGTTCCGACGCTGTTATATGGCAGTGAAACGTGGGTATTACAGAAGAAGAATGAAAGAAAGATGAATGCTGTGGAGATGCGATCTCTTCGAAGGATATGCGGAGTCAGCTTAGCTGACCGAATCCGCAACGAAGAGGTACACAGGATGGTAGGTACCAGCGAGGATGTCACAGTAAGAATGAAGAAGAACGTGCTCAGGTGGTTTGGGCACGTCGAAAGAATGAGTGACGAAAGAATGGTAAAAAAGATATACGATGGAAAAGTGTGTGGTAAGAGAGGTAAGGGGAGACCTCGGTTGACTTTCGAAAACACAGTATCGAAGATACTGGAGGAAGGTCACGTAAAAAGCATGAGGACTCCCCGGAGAGCATGCATGAAGAGGTTAATGACAGTGGACGAGGCGAAAGAGGTATGCAGGGACCGTAGCGTTTGGCGCTCCGTTCTCTCTGACTACCCCGCTAGGGATAGAGCGTGAAGATATGTATGTATGTATGTATGTATGTATGTATGTATGTATGTATGTATGTATGTATGTATGTATGTATGTATGTATGTATGTATGTATGTATATATATATATATATATATATATATATATATATGTATATATATATATATATATATATATATATATATATATATATATATATATATATATATATATATATATATATATATATATATATATATATTATATATATATATATATATATATATATATATATATATATATATATATATATATATATATATATATATATAAATATATATATATATATATATATATATATATATATATATATATATATATATATATATATATATATATATATATATATATATATATATATATTATATATATATATATATATATATATATATATATATATATATATATATATATATATATATATATATATATATATATATATATATCTCCACGCCTAACTATGGATCAATTTGAAAATTTTTGAAAACAAAAATTACCAAAGCTAGAATAGCTGAATAACTTTGGTTATACTGCAGTCATATAGAGAAAATTGTCTGACGCTGTCAAAGATATAACTGGTCTCCCTTTTGTTAATATATTAAGGCAAGCTGAAGATATAGTAATAATATGAAAGCATCTCATGGGCTCCTCAATCACAGCTTTCATGAAGTAAAAAAGAAAAATCAATAGGCGAAGAGTCTTTACAGACTTTACTCACTTATTGATATCAGAGGGTTATATATACATTTCTAAACCTGCTGCTTTCACTATTAAATTAAGAAAAAATAATAATTTAATAGTAAAAATAACTTTCAATAATTTAACTAAGCAATATTAAGAATTTTGCGTAATCTTATATCTTTTATTGTCTATCGTCTTGTACCTTGAGAATTTTAGGTAATTCCACTAATACATATATTTTTTGTTTGTAACAACATGATCTAATTACATTACAATTTAAAATTCTCACGGTTAAAAAAACTAAGTAAATTGAAGAAAAAGTCCCTTGTCCCATAGAAATAGCGTACACATTTTAATACACTACGTTTCAATGGACTTGTGATGAAATGTATTAACAATGATAGAACGAACGCCTATTGTTTTTTTTTTTATTTAGAGTGAAATATAGTAATCAGGCCAAGTAAAGTGATTAGTGTAACAATTATTACGGAAGTTCCGTTTTGAATATATTTTAGGTTGTTTTTTTTAGCTTCACGCTTTATCCCGCATATTACAGAGTACGCAGAGGGAACTGCAGGAACCATGTGATCCTAGTGTTAAGACACTCCGTTGCTTAACTCCTGTTTTTTTCCATCCCCGCTTTCCGCCTTTTTCGAGGCATTGCGTGTTGAGTGGCGGAATTCAACGCCGCGCTTTGCCTAGTTTTCTGAGCGAAGAAAATGTAAATAGAAAATTCCATCTTCCCGAGTGGGAATCGAACCCTCAAACCGTCGCGTTTACAAGCAATCGCTTATGCCTCTGCGCCACGACGGCCGTCGTTTTGGTTTTTTTAATTCACGCTCAATCTGAGCAGATATCAGGGTAGATAGAGGTAATCGTAGCAAAGACACTCCATTCTCTGTTTTCCGCCGATATATGCAGCTATTTTGAAATCACAAACAGATACTTACATTTTATTATTATGTATATATGATCAAGTATAAAATGATCATGACCTACACTCGGTTCCTTTACTTGAGTGAATTTTAATATATTTTACTTAAATTATAAAGATATTGAAGAGAAATTATTACTATACAATGCATGATAGTATGAAATTCGATTTCAATTAAGCGAAATAATTCTTTATATAACATATGGAGTACGAACTTTTAGATACGAAAGTCAAGGTTTAAACAACCAAGAAAAGCAAGAAAAGTATTTACAAGCATATACCAGGGAAGGCAGAAAGAGAAGAGGGCGGACATTCTTTCCAAATTTCCGCGTACTGACTGCCGTAACTTAATGCTGTGTTTTCTTTTGTTACTAGATTTTTAAAAAGAAAAATTATTTCTCATAGCTGCTAAGCCGACATCACACTCAAAAATCTATTCAAGCATTATAAAGGTAAAGGAACCATTCAGTCATTCAACGTTTGATTAAATATTCTCAGATATTTAAGGAATATATCGATTTTAGTTATGTATTGTCATCTTCTCTTATATATTTACATTGCCTCTTTCCGCTACTGGAGAAGATTTATTTTAGAAACAAGTCAGCCTTGCCAGTTGTAGTTGCTATGATAAATTCTATGAATATTGTCTAATTCAAAATACCATAACGACGTAATTTTGGAAGTAAATAAATATTAGATGTCGTCACCGAGTGCGTAACTGTTCACATAAAGATCTTATATGATTATGTCAATATAAAGCTTTTGTATTTAACATTGGTCGTTGGTGTTTTGTGAAGTCAAAACGGGAATATTTACCAATAGAAATAAAGTTAAGGAAATAAATGGCGTTTGGTGTCAAATATTTTAAGAACAAATTGATGTAAATAAAAATTATGAAAGAAGTGTTTAAATAAAATTTATTATAAATAAAATTTATGGAATTATGGAAATTCCTTTGAATAATATTTACTTTTAAACTGTCTATAATATACTGACTGTAAATGAGATTTTTCCTATTCAGAAAACTGAAACATTTATTTATTCTAATTATAACGAAAAAGCGGCGTTGAGTTCGACAATTCAACATGAAAAATCACAAATGTACGTTAAATTGGCGTCATAGTACTAAGTTCTTGCGATATATACGGGATAGCGCGTGAAACTTTATCTTTATTTTGTTTACAGTTGAGAGTTTTCTCTTAAATTATCTACATAGTGGGACAACTAATGATCATTTAAAAAAAATAAACACGTTGTACTGCCCAATACTGTTCTTGACCTCGCTACTATAATATATTATATAATTCATTTCATATTATCTCACGTACGTGTCAAAGACATATATACAATTAATTTTGCCTAATAGTGACTGATGGTTTACCTAATTAGACACTGGCCTTTGTGTAGCCTTATTATACATATAAGTGATGACCTCGACCGTACGACTCATTTATTAAATGAATGCAAAATTTAGATACAGGTTCTAATACTGTATTATATAAACTCCTTTTCACGCATTATCCGGCTTGTACTACGATAGGCAAAAAAAAAACGCAAAGTTTTGTGGGTTCGATTCCTACTCATGGAAGATAAATTATTTCATTTCCATTTTTTTCGCTCTGGCAACCAGGCCAGCGTGGCGTTGACTTTCGCCACTATAATATAAGGAAAATATATGCACACAAACCGTCGTGTTTACAGGTAAAGGCTACACCTCAGCGCCACGACGGTCCTCAACACTATTTTAATATACTTTTTTCTCTTTCAAGTATTTGTTGTTATATTAAAAACAAATTTATCATAACTTGCTTAAAAATCAACCCTCTATCTGTCACAGTTCATGAGATCGCCTGAAAACGTGACGATTCGTAAGTTCGATTCCCACTCGGGGTAGATGGATTTGTCATTTCCATTTTCTTCGTTCTAGGTAATGCTTAAGGCGAAAAGCAGGAAACGGATAATATATATATATATATATATATATATATATATATATATATATATATATATATATATATATATATATATATATATATATATATATATATATATATATATATATATATATATATATATATATATATATATATATATATATAGAAATTATATAGAAATATATATATATATAGAAATAAATTATTATATATATATATATATATATATATATATATATATATATATATATAAATATATATATATATATATATATATATATATATATATATATATATATATATATATATATATATATATATATATATATATATATATATATATATATATATATATATATATATATATATATATATATATATATATATATATATATATATATATATATATATATATATATATATATATATATATATATATATATAATAATTTGGCCCTTTATTCCGAAATTAGACAAGAATTTTAAATATAGAGTAACAGTTCTTAATAACACTAGTAATAAGTAATAAATTTGCATAAACAAAACACTGAACAAGTTATTGTTGACTAAATGATGTCTCTGACTTCGGTGTGCCTTAAAGCATAGGCCTCCTCTAACCATTTCCATTGCTGTCTGTCGCGTGTGATCCTCCTCCAGTTCGGGCCTGCTGTCTGTTTAATTTCATCTTCCCACCTAGCAAGCGGCCTTCCCCGGCTACGTTTTCCATCCCTGGGATACCAATCTATCACTGTCTTACTCCATTTGTCTTGACTACCTCGCATCATGTGTCCCGCCCATCGCCATTTTTGTTGATCTATTCTTGTGAGTATGTCGATGACTTTTGTTTTTAAACGAAGATCTTGGTTTCTGACTCTGTCTTGTCTTTTTGAGCCCGTCATGCTTCTTTCCATTGCTCTTTGACATCTGGCAAGTTTTTCTCTGAGAGTTTTAGTAAGTGTCCAAGTTTCGCAGCCATATGTTAAGCATGGGAGTATACATGTGTTGAAGGTTTTACTTTTTAGTTTTATTCCCAGACATTTTGATTTCATAATCTCCTTGAGAGACCAGTACTTCTTCCATCCAATTGCAACTCTCATGTCTATCTCCTTGGTCATTTGGTCTTTAAATGAGATAATCTGCCCCAGATAAATGTAGTCTTCTACGTACGTCAATTTAACTTCCTTTATTTTCATCTCTACTTCCAAGGAGTTAGTCATGAGTTTTGTTTTACTGCTGTTGATTTTTAGGCCAATTTTTTCACTTTCTACATTTAAATTCTGTAGCATGCATTGCAGGTTTTCTGGGTTCTCTTCGAATAGCACCAAGTCGTCGGCAAATCTCAGGTGGTTTATTCTTGACCCATTGATGTTCAATCCAAACTTTTCCCAATCTAATTTCCTAAATATATTCTCTAAAACCGAGGAGAACAATTTTGGGGACAATGGGTCTCCTTGTCTCACTCCCCTTTGTATGCTGAACTCGTCTCCTAGTGTTTCTAATTGGATTCTGGCTTTACTATTAGCGTAGATAGCTTTTATGATGTGGATGTATGTTGCTGGTATTCCTTGTTGTTCCAGGGCTGTCCATATATAATCGTGGTTTAGGTTATCGAAAGCTTTAGCGTAGTCAATGAAGGCAATATATACAGTTTTGTTATATTCTGTATATTTTTCTATGATCTGTTTTACTGTGAATATATGATCGATAGTGGAATAACCTTTCCTAAACCAAGCCTGCTCTACTGGTTGATGTTCGTCTAAAGTTCGACTGATTCTTTCTAGAATTATCTTCGCAAATACTTTGTAAATATTTGACATCAAGCTTATTGGCCTGTAGTTTTCGATGTCCTCTTTGTTGCCTTTTTTATGGATTAGAATGATGTGGGATTTGGTCCAACTTTCTGGAACCTCACTCTTTTTTACGATTTGTAAGGTGAGAATTTGAGGTGTTCTAATGTTTGTAATCGTTTGATTTTGCGATCGTTATTTATCGCTGTTCGAATTTTTTTGCTTATGTCTGTTATCATTTTGATGTTTTCCTTCTTCATTTGCTTATTAATTAAGTCTTTACGATCCATTATTAATTGTAAAGTTTGTTGGCTAAGTTGATATTATATATATATATATATATATATATATATATATATATATATATATATATATATATATATATATATATATATATATATATATATATATATATATATATATATATATATATATATATATATATATATATATATATATATATATATATATATATATATATATATATATATATATATATATATATATATATATATATATATATATATATATATATATATATATATATATATATATATATATATATATATATATATATATATATATATATATATATATATATATATGTTCTATGATCTGTTTTACTGTGAATATATGATCGATAGTGGAATAACCTTTCCTAAACCCAGCCTGCTCTACTGGTTGATGTTCGTCTAAAGTTCGACTGATTCTTTCTAGAATTATCTTCGCAAATACTTTGTAAATATTTGACATCAAGCTTATTGGCCTGTAGTTTTCGATGTTCTCTTTGTTGCCTTTTTTATGGATTAGAATGATGTGGGATTTGGTCCAACTTTCTGGAACCTCACTCTTTTTTACGATTTCATTGAAGATTTGGGTTAAAATAGGTATCAGTTCGTCCATTGTTCCAAGTAACATCTCGTTCGTGATTTTATCGGGGCCTGGAGCTTTTTCTGTCTTTTGACTTTTGATTGCCTTGGCGACTTCACATGGTAAAATTGGTGGGACGGATTCTAGCGCTGGTCCGGTAACGGTTATGTTAGGTATACCAGTCAGTCTTTCCTTTTCATACAGGCGGCGGTAGAACTCTGTAGCTAGTTCTTTGATATCTTTTCTCTGCGTGATAATTTTAGATTTCTTTTTTAGATGCGGTATCCAATCTTTCCCTGTGTCTCGTAGTTCCTTTAATGCCTTTTTGGTACCTCCAGTTCTCTGAATGTGGTGTTCTAATGTTTGTAATTGTTTGATTTTGCGATCGTTATTTATCGCTGTTCGAATTTTTTTGCTTATGTCTGTTATCATTTTGATGTTTTCCTTCTTCATTTGCTTATTAATTAAGTCTTTACGATCCATTATTAATTGTAAAGTTTGTTGGCTAAGTTGATATTTATATATATATATATATATATATATATATATATATATATATATATATATATATATATATATATATATATATATATATATATATATATATATATATATATATATATATATATATATATATATATATATATATATATATATATATATATATATATATATATATATATATATATATATATATATATATATATATATATATATATATATATATATATATATATATTAGCTTCACGCTTTTATCCCGCATTATCTCCTTCTTCCTGGCATTAATCCCGGCCTCTTTTGCCAGGGTCTGCCTTCTGACTGAGTGCACTCCACTTCGCTCGGTCTTCTACATCCTCAGTGGACAACTTATTGGCTCTCATGTCCTGTTTCACAACTTCCAGCCATCGCTTTTTTGGGCGTCCGGGCGGTCGAACTCCAGGGATAGACATATCAAGGCATTTTCTTCCAACATAGTTCTTATGCCGGCACATAACGTGGCCATACCATCTCAGGCGACGCTCTTGGAGTTTATCTGCTATGTCACGGATCCCCAGGCTACCTCGAATGAACGAGTTGCGTATGCGGTCTGACCGCGTTACGCCACACATCCACCTCAGCATCTTCATTTTCGTAACGTGTAGCTCCTGAGTGTGCCGAGATAATGC
Source organism: Dione vanillae (assembly GCA_037178615.1). Taxonomy (NCBI): domain Eukaryota; kingdom Metazoa; phylum Arthropoda; class Insecta; order Lepidoptera; family Nymphalidae; genus Dione; species Dione vanillae. The sequence goes on from JAZFAU010000112.1 coordinate 412,675, forward strand.
TGGCCAACATTCGCTGCCGTATAAAAGAAAGAACTGGTCGGATAATGCTTTTGTATATCAGACCCTTGAGTTTGGGCGGTATTCTGCTATCGCAGACCACACCAGTGACCTCCCGCCATTTGGCCCAAGCAGGCCTTATATGGGCATGGACGTCGTGGTCGATGCATCCAGACTCATGCATAACGGATCCAAGGTATCTGAACGTCTCCGGCTTAACGGCTGGCTCAAATCCAATGCGGATAGTGCTTAAGTCCGGGTTCCCGCAAGCCATGTACTCGGTCTTCAACACATTCAGTTTAAGACCACCGTTCTCAAGCGCACCCTTCCAGGAATTCACCTTACGCTCAAGCGTCAGTCGATTCTCATCAATGAGTACTATGTCATCAGCATACATCATCAGCCACGGAGGCTGGTCTTGGATGTGGGCCGAGACAGTATCCAGTACTATATTGAATAATAACGGACTAAGAGCTGAGCCTTGGTGAACCCCTACAGTAATCGTGAAGGGCTTAGTATCGCCAACAGCGGTCCTAACCACAGAAGCGGAATCTTTGTACATATCTCTAATAATTTCAATATAGGCTTCGGGGATCCCTTTGGATCACAATGCCCACCAGATATACTGACGTGGCACACAGTCAAATGCCTTCTGCAGGTCTAAAAAGGCCACATGCAGAGCTCTCCTTTTTTTACTGTATGGCTCCATCAAAGTTCTCAGGGCAAAAATGGCATCCATAGTCACTGATCCTGGTTGAAACCCATACTGAGACTCAGAGATACTACACTCTTGGCGCAGCCTGAGACCGATCATGCGCTCGAAGAGCTTCATAGTGTGGCTCATAATCTTAATTCCCCTATAACTACCACAATCTTGAACACTGCCCCTTCCTTTGTAAATGGGGATAATGAAGCTGTGCCGCCACTGGTGTGGCATCGTTCTAGTGCTCAAGATACGGTAAAACAGGTGAGTAAGTATAAGCACACCAAGAGTGACCAGCGATTTCCACGCCTCGATCGGTATGTCATCAGGTCCTATCGCCTTACCATTCTTCATGTGTCGAAGAAAATTACGAGTTTCGTCAAAGGTTATTGGGGCAATAAGTCCAAGGTTAGGAGGTAATTCATGCGGATGCTTATAAGGGTGCTGAGTGTTCAATAGCTCCTTGAAATAGCTTCTCCATCTCTCACAGAGGCATGATCACAAAGCAACGTGCCGTGATAATCCTTGACGCATAGACATTTTGTAATATCCTGCGTCGCTTTTTCCCGAGAACGTGCCAGTTTGTATATGAGCTTCTGCCCCTCCACAGTTTCGAGTTTGTCGTATAATGGCGACAAACTTTCTCTGCGGGCCCTGGCTACAGCTCTTTTGCTGGCACGTTTCGCTGCTATGTACTCCAGTCGATCTTCAGGAGAGTTGGAGTGCTGCCACTCTTTAAACGCAGCTCTTTTTTCCCGAATCACCCCCTGCACCTGGTCATTCCACCACCATGTCTCCTTATCGATGACACGTCCACCCTTAGTGACGCCAAGAACTCGCTTGCCTGCCACAATGATTGCTGAATGAGCTCGATCCCAAGCAGCCTGAGCAGTGTTGGTGTTAGTCAGCAGATTCTGACTCTCGATTTCTGCCAAAAAGTCGGTTTGCATCGGTCCATTCAATAACCACCACTTGATTCTAGGCTTACGCTTCTCAGCTACTTTCTTTTTCGGCGTAACGTTATAGTCCATGACCAGGAGACGATGTTGGGCCGTCAGGCTTTCACCAGGAATGACCTTACAGTTGGTCACCCTACCCATATGGCACCGTCTAGTCAGCAGATAGTCAATTTGAGTTGAGTGAGACCCGCTCTTATACGTTATAAGGTGCTGAGGCTGCTTTTGGAAGAACGTATTTACGATGGCTAGATCAGACGCAATGCAGGTTCTGAGAATATTTTCTCCCTCTGCATTACGAAGTCCATGCCCAAAACCCCCATGAACACGTTGATACGTCTCAGCAACCCTTCCCACGTGTCCGTTCAAGTCTCCCCCAACTATGACTACTTCGGTAGCTGGTATAGCGAGTAGAACCTGTTCATATTGCTCCCAGAACGTCTCTTTTTCAGCCACGCTACAACCTACCTGCGGGGCATAGGCACTGATCAAGTTTGTGGTAACACCCTCAATCAATACCCTTACCCGCATCAAGCGGTCACAACGGCGGTCAACTTCAAGAAGCCCATTCTGTAGCTCTTCAGAAATCACTACTGCCACACCATTTTTACCTGTGTGACCCAGTGTATATAAGCCGGTAACCCTGCCCGACAGCGAGTTTCCTGGAGGAAAGCACACTGGACCCGACGTCTCTTAAATACATCTGCGAGTTCTCTGCATCGTCCGGTTAGAGAGCCAATATTCCAAGTAGCAAAGCGAAGTTTCCGTTTGGGTAATAACGTCTTTAGCCGTGCCCGTACCTGACACGGTAGCCCTTTCCCACTTGTCACAGGTGTAGGGCGATGTGCCTGCGCGTCGTTTAACGGCGACATCCTAGCCATACCCAGCTTTCTACTTTCTCTATCCATTTATGTGGCGACTTGTGGTTTTTAGTGGAGCGATTGCCATCTGACATCCAAACCCATTACTGGGACAAACCAGGAAAGGAAAGGGACTGTGAAGAATGAGTAGGAAAAGAATGGAGGAAGGATGTGAGGGTGAAAGGACACCACTTTCATGGACTGGAGGAGGGTATGAAAGTGGCAGCTCGAGGATCCGGAGTCGCGTACCCGTATGCCCAAACCAATATCGGATATATATATATATATATATATATATATATATATCATATAATATATATATATATATATATCTATATATATATATATATATATATATATATATATATATATATATATATATATATATATATATATATATATATATATTATATATATATATATATAATATATATATATATATATATATATATATATATATATATATATATATAATATATATATATATATATATATATATATATATTATATATATATATATATATATATATATATATATATATATATATATATATATATATATATATATATATATATATATATATATATATATATATATATATATATATATATATATATATATATATATATATATATATAATTTCACTTCTTTAGTGTACTAAAGAACAACAGGCATTTCGAAATAACGCTTTCTGCTTTTTTCTGCCTATAGAAGGGATGTAGCCCGTGTAACGTGGTTATTTATTAAGACAGTTAACAAATATTCAAACTAAAACTTAGTATACTTTTTATATAAAATATGAATACTATTATTTTAAAGCGACTTGAATGTTAGTCGTTGTATATTCAAGGTCGTATTGAGAAAGTGGTTTGTTTTAACATCGAATGATTATACCGCTTTCGGGCATCTCATTTAAAGAGTGACATATGAAGTAAGATATATTTGGTATAAGTGTTTTAGGTATTTTTGTTATATATATATATATATATATATATATATATATATATATATATATATATATATATATATATATATATATATATATATATATATAAAAAAAAAAAAAAAATATATATATATATATATATATAGATTTTAAAGATTGAAATAAAAAACATAAACCTATCAGTATCTCTTTGTTCTTATGAAATGATAACTAACTGGTTTTAATAAAAGAAAAGAATCATACATTACAAAACAATATACTTTGTTGCACGAAAAAAAAAAATATACGTAGCATATACAGCAATAAATGTTAAAAATGTATCATTAAGCGATCTTATATATATATATATATATATATATATATATATAATATATATATATATATATTATATATATATATATATATATATATTTACTTAAGCCCCATTAACTCTTAATGAAGGATAAGATGTAATAATATAGACGAATCGTGTTTAACCTATGATTATCCATAGTTTGACTGTTGTGTTTCATACCTGTACCAATATTAAAATCAATCATGCAAATTGTTTGATATATCACGACTGATATTCTAAGAGTTACGGCAAGGACGATGTCGTAATATGGAGTGGGAGAGCAAGTTTAATTTTTTATTTATAATTTAATCAAACGGTTTCCATAAGACGCATGTTTAAATATCGTTACGTTCAAAATTTTTATATATTTCCTTTAATTATTAGTACTGAATACTGTAGAATAGTGTGTGTGCACTGTAGAATAGTATTTGCTGCATATGAACACATAGATATATGTTAAAATATATGTATCTACATGGCTCAGAGCTCAATTATCAATGTTATATCTATATTTCCTCACTCTGGTAACAAAAGCAAAGTTAGGACTTTGAGTTCCGCCATTCAACGAGCAAAACGACTGGTTAAAAAGTAGAGAACGGAATGTATAAACACTAGGTTTCCTCTGCTTACCTCTTTAAATGCGGGATATAGCGAGAAGCAGTTTTTTGTTTTAAATGTCTGACATAAGGTACGATGGTTTGCACATGCGTTGTAAATTATTACATTTACAACGCATGTGCCGTGAGGTTGTAGCCAACTTTGTATAGGGAGTCACGGCCGAAAGATAGTTTGCCTAATAATTATTGCTTATATATGTAGTATTTCGATATATTTCCCGCTTATTACACTAATTTATATGTACATATTTTTATATCAAATTAAATGATAATCATTTCATGAAGTAACTGTAGCAGTAACACTTTAATAAAAATTGTGATTTCACTGTAGGCGAAATAATTTTGGTTTCATTATTTTAAATATTCATAGTAGTATTTTTAAATGCTCTTATTATATTCAAGAAAAATCAATAATAATGATAGAATGCAATTGTAATGCCTTTGTTTGTATACATTAGTAAAGTTCAATATTAAATACAGTGTAAGCTCACACGTAAATAGTTTATATAAATCCTTTAAGTTCAAGTTCAAAATGTAAATTGAGAGCATATTGTTTGAATATTTTAACCTTCCTGAGGTTATTACCAAGTTAAAATCAAGAAATTAAACTACTAATATAAAAATAAAGCTTAACTATTTCTAAATATACTTATATCTTAATATTTATGTTTAGTGACTCTAGTGATGATTTTTTGTAGCTTCACGGTTTATCCCGTTCAACCAGAAATAGTGGGAACCTAGTGTTAACAAACTCATTCTTACGTCTTTAACCGTTTGAGGCATATCGTGAGGAGTAGCGGATCTCAACGCCGCGCTCAAAAACAGCACAAACTGTCGCGTTTACAGGCAGACGCTGCGCCTCTGCGCCACGACGTTCCTATACTGATATTCAAATCAGAGAAGAAAAATGAACATACCTCGGTTATATTTTTATGATTTTTAAAGTGTTAATCCACACTGAGGATAGAAAAAATACTTAAAGAAAACTATATAAAAATTTGAACGCAACGGGACTCGAACCCGCGCCCTCCTGCGAACCGTGCAGGCGCTCTCACCACTGAGCCATGCGTTCTACATCACGCCGCGTTGAAATTCTTATATGCTTTTATACAACTTATATCGTTGTTAGCATCTCTGTAGGGAGATTTTTACAAATTTCCGCTACCCAAAGACCATTACAAAGAACAATCGTTTGGCGAGAGAGAATGCTATTTTTATTAATATTTTTATGATTTTTATCCACACTGAGGATAGAAAAAATACTTAAAGAAAAACCTCGGTTATGTTTCAACTATTAAATTATGATTTTAAATTATTAGCTTGCTACCTAATAATTTATATACGAATTTATGTAAAACAATCATTTGCCTGTCATTCTAATCGAGAATCTCTAATCGAGATTTCCTGGACAAAAAAAAACCCTAAAAAAAAATAGTTCTTTATATTATTTTAACGCAGTACCTTGGAAATCACAAACATGATCTTTAATTCTATCTATAGAATATTTCTCATATTTTTAAAGCATTTCCTAAATTTACATTATACGCGTTTATATCATATCTTTAAACTTAATGCGTAAAGGAAGGAAGACAAATTGTCAAAATATTAATAAATAGAAATACTCCTCAGCTTTCACCTGAATGTATACATTCCGAGTCGCGGAACTTAACGCCGCTGAACAAATATAAAATTTGGGTGAAGGTCGAACATAATATCACTTTTACAGTCAGACGCGGTCTCAATGCGCAACGAGGGCGATTTTTATGGATATAATTTATATGTGATCAAATAACATGTAAGTATCATATATGTTTATGTGAGCGCGTAGTGTCATATCTTAATTGCAGTTCGAATGGTACATAGAAATACTTAAACGAACTACGTTGATTATGAATAAAAGTGGCACAGCATCTACCTAAAAAACGTCGTGGCGCAGAGGAGTAAGCGTCTGCCTATAAACGCGACGGTTTGAGGGTTCGATTCCTTCTTAGGCAAGATGGATTTTTCTATTTCCATTTTCTTCGCTCTGGAATCTAGGCAAAGCGCGGCGTTGGGTTCCGCCACTCAACACGCAATGCCTCGAGAAAGGCGAAAAGCGGGGACGGAAAAAATAATTAAAAAATATATATTTTATATATTTTCTCGTACAAAGTAAAGAAATATAGAAATATAAATAGTATAGTGAGCTTCACTAAGGAGCCACGTTGGTGATGACTCGTATAAAACATAATCATATTTAAGAGTGGAATTCAAACATTGACTGTGTCAAGTAATTTCTAAGTATGTTTACTTTATAAATACATATAATTGACACTATCTTGACTCATTTAAGTTACTTGCCATAGTCCTGAGTTCGATTATTTTATCATGGGGCAATTTTTGTACTAAACATATTCAACATACACATTTGATAGCTATACATTAATTATAAATATATAGAAACTTGTGGGTAACTTATTTTATACCTTCATATTTGATTATTCAACTACCTACATAAATAATATTCATTTTGGCAAGTGACGTTACCACCGGTGTGATTATTAAAGACTCACTTTTGTATCGAACGCCGAGCAGGAAACAGATTAAATCATTAAGTCTCCAGCAAGTTGTTCTTCATTTGTGCGACAAGCTAATACATTATATATATGGTCTTTGACCATACTCTGTCTCGTAACTGTTTTTTTCTGTAGACTTAAATTAAAAACGTTAATATAAATTAAAATAGCAGCTGTAAATCTTAAATATCCTGAAGTTCCTCTGCCTGCCCTGCTATATGCCGGGAATAGCGGAAACTTTACTTATTTTCTGCATATGAAAACCAATACAACTGTATGTATAGGTTTTAACCTAATACTTATTAAAACTATCTAGTCAACATTGAATGACGTAATGTATTTGTTTTTATAATTCGATGCTAATTAATTATATACAAGATAAGAAGCGGTGATGCATTTAATTGAACATGTGTTATAATGACCATACCTAGGCTTAGTAAACAAGACGTGTACTAGAGACGTAGTATAAGGTAAGCAAATAGTATGTTAGAGGTGCAGTTGGTGGGTGGGTTTGTGACGTATATTTATAGAAATCGGCTCCATAAAAATAATAGTATTGGTGGATATACCAGCAAGTTAAGAGAGGCAAAATTTTTAAGGCAGAAGATTTGAAGGTGGCACAATTTCTGTAGTAGTAGGTTTTTTGGCAGCAAGTCAAATTTATTATATATATACATGTGTAGACATCGTTTTAATAAATTAATTAATTATTAATTAGTTAATTATTAATTAATTAGTTATAACAGTAGGAGCATATTATTCTTTTACATAATACGTAGAACATTAGAAAGACGTTTTATTGCGTTTTTTTAATACATATTTTACGTAATTAAAACGTTTTTTTAATGTTATTTGTTGAGTACTAAGATTATATTAATTTTATGAATATAATATATGTTTTGTATTGGCTTCACGCTCTTTCTTTGCAGAGTAGGCAGAGGGCTGTCATCCACATTTTACCTTGTTCCGCATTTTACCTGACATTACATATGACATTATGTGTCAAATGAAGGAGTTTAACGCCGCGCTTTATCTTGTCTTGCTTTACCAGAAATGAGTTGGTTATAACTAACTCATTTCTGGTAAAGCAAAACAAGATTATTTTTTTGAATTTTTTTATTGTCTTATAAAACAATAAAAAAATCACATATCAAAATGTAAATTTCTCATGATTTATTAAAAAGAAATAACAACAAACGATACATTTTCTATGATAACGTTGTAGAAACATTCCATTAATATAAGCTATTAAGTAATTATTTACGAGAAGGTGCTTCCATTAGCAATAGGTAATTATAAATTACTTTTACACTACATACAACGCTAAAGTGTTGCTTGTTATGTAAGAGCGATATCTTATTATTCATTATAAATAATTCAATTATAAACTAGATTAGAAACAAAAATAAATACTTAAGATAAAAAATCATCTAATTATAATTTTATTTCATGCTTTAACCGTACCATATCAATTGTGTTAAGATAATATCTTTCAAGATAACCAAGTAAAAGTTCAACAAAGTTTAGGTATCTAAAAAACATTACCTTTCCAGACGAAATGAAATATTTATATAGTTTTATATACATATATATTATGTATTCGAAAAACTAGAGGACCGTAGTTGCATATAGACACAGTTTGTAGGTCCGATCTTATAGGTCCTCTGGGAAGAAGAATTATTTAATATTTTTATTTTTTTTCGTTCTGGCTTCGGAAATAAAAACAAATAGTGAACACGAGGAATGGAGTGTCTTAACAATAGGTTCCTACAGTTTCTGTAGTTATCCCAGCTTCTTACGGCATATCTGAGGTATAGTGTTTAGCTAGAAATTACCCCAAGTGAAAATCAAACCTTCAGTCATCATGTGCACTCTAAGGCTGACTGTGAAGACATACATTGCCTTTAAATTGTAAACAAAGTGTAATTTATTTACTATAATAATACATTATTACGTTAAACAAAAGTAGTTCTTTATAGCCCATAAGTATGTATGGTATTTAAAATGAGTGCTTGTTTTCCGCAAAACAAGATGCTACATCTATATATATATATATATATATATATATATATATATATATATATATATATATATATATATATATATATATATATATATATATATATATATATATATATATATATATATATATATATATATATATATATATATATATATATATATATATATATATATATATATATATATATATATATATATATATATATATATATATATATATATATATATATATATATATATATATATATATATATATATATATATATATATATATATATATATATATATATATATATATATATATATATATATATATATATATATATATATATATATATATATATATATATATATATATATATATATATATATATATTATATATATATATATATATATATATATATATATATATATATATATATATATATATATATATATATATATATATATATATATATATATATATATATATATATACTATATATATATATATATATATATATATATATATATATATATATATATATATATATATATATATATATATATATATATATATATATATATATATATATATATATAAAATTAATCACATATTGGAATTCTCAAAAGTTCAAAGGCGAACACTCGATACTTTAAAGGTGTATTATAACTAGAAACTACGAAATTCCACCTGACATTGCTCGGACTATGCTCATGGTCATATATTTGACCCAACACTTGTGTTTCGAAGTCATCGAATTATTGCTATATAATCGTTAAATTATGATGCAAGCTTTATTTAATATTTCTTATACATTTATTTTTCTTCGTTCACGTAAAGGATATTGGGGAACGAACTGTCTTAAAACTAGGTTCCCTTTCCTTCTCTACTAAGGACATAAAGAAATACATTAAGAAGACTTGTAATACGTAGTAAGTAGAAACTGGAAAAAAATATTTGAAATATATAACTAAATTTTATTTTAATAACATTCTGTCATACAAATAAAATTATAAAACATTAAGATCGTTGACATTTGTAGTGTCCATTGCCACACACTTAAACGGTATTTACTAAAGTAAATAAAATAAACATTGCTTACTTATATTTATAATTTAATAATTCACAAGTAAAAAATATATTAAATATTTATTTAACAGTCCGTAATGCGTAATATTGACTGGAATAAATTTTGTGTTTATGTACATACTAATATAACCCATTAAAAAAATACTCTTCATTCTGAATTGGAAATTAAAAATGAAAAAACCTAAAAAAATTTAAAATATTATCAAAATATTAACTAACATAGATTAGCCAAGTTTTTTATATTAGTTTTTACAGATTTATAAAATAAAATTGGTTAAAGTTTCACGAAAAACATCGAAACACCATGGGCTTAGAGAAAATTCGAACAGAGATTCTAGGTAATTGACGTAAGTCGTTTAAGTAACTCAATATTTCAGAGGCCCTTTAAATTCTGACCGTTTACATATATTTCTCATTTAAAATATCTCTAACTCTCTCTCCCTCTCCTTTTCTCTCTCTTTCTCTCCACAAGTATCTGGTAACATACGTACGGTAACTTTGAGATGTTTTCTTCTCATGAATCATAATACATAATAATCATACATTTAATTTGGAAGCCGCTTAGTTTTATTCTGAATATAATACAAAACACAAACACAAAGGAATACTCAATTTTTAACCTGTTATACCAGATAAGTGGCAACGCCTACAAAAAATTTAAATTAATTAACATTATTTAGATGGGATGTAAACATTTTTAGCAACAACTATTTCGCAACACAGCTTAACGACACAAGGTTACGTTACATAATTCCAAATATCCGGTATCGATAGAATTCCTTTGATATACTTCTTTATTTTATATATGTATATACATATATATATATATATATATATATATATATATATATATATATATATATATATATATATATATATATATATATATATATATATATATATATATATATATATATATATATATATATATATATATATATATATATATATATATATATATATATATATATATATATATATATATATATATATATATATATATATATATATTATATATATATATATATATATATATATATATATATATATATATATATATATATATATATATATATATATATATATATATATATATATATATATATATATATATATATATATATATATATATACGTATAACGTGACGGTTTGTGTTCGAACCCCACTCGAGGATTTTTCTATTTCCATTTTCCTCTGGAAACTAGGCAAAGCGCGGCGTTGAGTTCCGCCACTCAACACGCAATGCCTCAAAAATGGCGGGAAAGCGGGGACAGAGACTAAACAACGGAGTGTCTTTACACTAGGTCATAAGGTTCCTGCAGTTCCCTCTGCCTACCCACGTGCGGGATAAAGCTTATATATATATATATATATATATATATATATATATATATATATATATATATATATATATATATATATATATATATATATATATATATATATATATATATATATATATATATATATATATATATATATTATATATATATATATATATATATATATATATATATATATATATATATATATATTATATATATATATATATATATATATATATATATATATATATATATATAATATATATATATATATATATATATATATATATATATATATATATATATATATATATATATATATATATATATATATATATATATATATATATATATATATATATATATATATATATATATATATATATATATATATATATATATATATATATATATATATATATATATATATATATATATATATAATAAAATCGGTTATTAAAAATCCTACGAAATTTTGGTATTTTGTAAACGATTATCGAGATGAATCTTCAGGTCTTCCTAGAGAAATGTTTCTCGATAATAATACAGCAAATACAGGTGAAGATATTTGTAATCTTTTTGAATCACAGTTTGCGTCAGTCTATTCCCCGCATGATCAAGGTCATATTACATATCCAGCAGATTGTTTTCCCCAATTTTGCTTAAGTAAAATTTCTTTGACTGAACGTGAAATATCTAAAACCTTAAAATCCGTTGATATTAGCAAAGGACGTGGCCCTGATGGAATTCCCCCACTATTTATTAAAATGACCAGTAAGTACTTAACACTTCCTTTAAGAATCCTTTTTTCAAAATCACTCGAATCTGCCAAATTACCAAAAAAATGGAAAACTGCCAATGTTGTTCCGATTTACAAAAAAGGCGATAAGCGCAATATCAAAAACTATCGACCTATTTCAATTTTAAGCGTTATTCCAAAACTTTTTGAAACGCTCATTTGCCCAATTGTAACTAAATATTTCAAAAATATCCTCTCTACACAACAACATTTAGGCTTTATGCAAAATAAATCAACATTGAATAAAACAACATTAATTTATTAGAGTATGTTATAGATCTGTCCTGAAAACATTGATAGCAAGACTCAAATTGATGATATTTACATAGATTTTACGAGCGCATTCGACAAAGTTAGCCATACAATCTTATAAGCTAAGCTTATGTATTACGGAATCCATGGTAATTTGCTGAATTGATTAGTATCCTATTTTTCGGCTCACGGCTATTCATCTTTTGCATTTGTTCCCATATCCGGGGTACCCCAAGGATCCCACTTAGGTTCAGTTCTTTTCTTAGTTTTTGTTAACGATATAGTAGAGAGCGTTAAATTTAGCAAATGTTTAATATTCGACGACGATCTTAAAATCTACAGATCTATAAGAACTTTATCCAATTCTGACCTTCTCCAAGCGGATATAGACGCTCTCGCTAGCTGGTGTAATAAAAATAATATGGAATTAAATGTTAAAAAATTTCTTCATATAAAGTTCACAAGATGCAGAAAACCAATATTATCTAAATATTCTATATCTGGCGATTTTCTAACAGACGTTAATTCAATTCGTGACTTAGGTGTAATTATCGATAGCAATTTAAATTGTATTAGTCATTTAGACAAAATAATATAAAAAGCATGGGAAATCCATTTTATTGATAAATTAAGTTACCCCTTGTAGTTCTTTGTTGTTGTATTTGAATTTAATTTTTGTTTTGTTTATATATCTATAGTCTATTTTTTCATTTTTTAAGATATAAGTAGGTTATATATATATATATATATATATATATATATATATATATATATATATATATATATATATATATATATATATATATATATATATATATATATATATATATATATATATATATATATATTATATATATATATATATATATATATATATATATATATATATATATATATATATATATATATATATATATATATATATATATATATATATATATATATATATATATATATATATATATATATATATATATATATATATATATATATATATATATATATATATATATATATATATATATATATTACTGTACTGTTAAGACAATTGAGTTAATCGATTATTATATTTGTTTAATTTATTTATTATTATTTTCCTTCCACGACGGTCCATGAGGACCTCAAACTCGTCGTCGCGAAAATCTGCGAATTGGGTCTTCGGATAGCGCCGCATAAGACGGAGGCGCTATGCTACGGAGGCGCTATATTCCACAAGTGGCCAATGGGCCGGAAACCACCCCATTCGCAGATCATTCGCGTGGGTGACTCAAACGTTCAGGTGTCCAGGTACATGAAATACCTGGGCCTTGTCCTGGACGGTCGCTGGAGCTTTGAAGAGCACTTCAGGCTTCTGGCCCCCCGGATCGAGAAGGCAGTGGGTGCGTTGCACAGACTGCTGCCTAATCTCGGGGGACCAAGGGAGGAGGTTCGCCGCCTCTATGCTGGTGTCGTGCGATTGATGGTCCTCTATGGGGCACCCGTTTGGTCACATCGACTGACGGGCACCCGCCGCTGCAAGACTAAGATCCTGAGTCTGCAGCGGAGAGTGGCCATCCGCATGGTGCGGGGATATCGCACGATATCCTTCGAGGCGGCGACCCTTCTGGCGTGCTTTCCGCCGTTGGACATCTTGGCGGAGAGGGACGCGAGGGTCTACGACCAGACTCGCGCCCTTCGTCAAAGTGCGTCCTACCCTGCCAGCGTCCTCGAAGCGCTCAGGTGGCAGGAGCAGCGAAGGGCACACACGACGTGGTACGCCCGTCTCCGTGGAGATCGGTACGCGCACAAACGCGTCGTGAGTGCGATCCTGCCGGCCTTCGAGGCCTGGATGCGAAGGAAGCGACGAGTCACCTTCCGACTTACACAGGTACTGACCGGTCCACGGTTGCTTTGGAGAGTACCTGTGTAGGATCGGACGCGAGGCGACGGCGGTTTGCCACCACTGCAGGGCGGACCAAGACACTGCCCAACACACGCTGGAGGCGTGTCCCGCGTGGACCGCGGAGAGGCAAGTCTTGGTCCAGCAAATCGGGCGAAATCTCTCCCTGCGAGCAGTCGTGTCGGCGATGCTACGCAGGGACTCGGCGTGGGAGGCCGTAGTCAACTTCTGTGAGTCCGTCATGGTCCAGAAGGAGACTGCGGAGCGGGCTCGGGAGAGGGCCGATCCTGCCCGGCGGAGGCGACCTGCGGGCCGCCTTCACGGCCTCCAAGACCCAGTGCCCGGGGCGGAATAAATAGGGCACTCCCTCCGGCCGTGGGTGCGTGAGATGGGGGTCTCACGCATCCGTTTTCATACGGCCGAAAGGAAGACCGCAGTCCGGTATGGCCCCGGACTGCCGGTGTACGCACCAGCGAGGGGTGCGGGGAGGGCGAGACCATCTTCACCCTCCTGAGAAGGGCTCCGCAAGCCACGAGCGGAGCAACGCACGGGAGAGGCCGCGGACGTGCTGCGAAAGCGATCCCGTAGCCTCTCCGTTTTTTCGTGCTGTGGCGGCCATCGCAGGGGGTTTTAGTGAGTACAATCTCACATAACCCGGCCTCCCCCCCAGGAGTCGGGTATCTATGAAGATTTCCCCCTGCGTCAACAAATAAAAACGGTCCATGAGGACCGTCGTGGCGCAGAGGCGCAACGTCTGCCTGTAACGTGACGGTTACTGGGTTCGATCCCCAGTCGAGGAAGATGGATTTTTCTATTTCCAATTTCTTCGCTCTGGCAAACTAGGCAAAGCGCGGCGTTGAGTTCCGCCACTCAACACGCAATGCGGCTGCGGCAATGGGCTAAGCAACGGAGTGTCTTAACACTAGGTTCCCGCGGTCCCTGCAGTTCCCTCTGCCTACCCTGCCTTGTGCGGGATAAAAAGCGTGAAGCTAAAAAAAATAAATTATTTTCCTTTATTTTATCTTGAAGTTAGAAAAGAAAGTTTTCTAGATATAAAATAAGTACTCTATGTCAAGTATAAACATGTATAGTAGTATAGTAGGATACATTAAGGACGTATTTTCCAAAGCTTAGATAATTCTAGGCTAAACTGGCACTCAGTGTCACACTTACAGTACGAGACACACGTCATTACTGAGTACCATCGACAAATTTCAAAATATGCCTGTCATAGAGTATAATATAGATTTTATTAATAAATGATTTATTATCATTTTATTCATATCATTGTATTCAAAATGACTTGCACTTTGACTTTGACTAGACTTTGAATGACTGCACTTTGACCTATATTACCTGTATAATTGAATCAGTCTCAATATCGTTCAGGGGTTATAGTAAAAAAAAATTAGATCAAGGATTTTGTTAAAAATGTGTCAAATATTTTTATTGTAAAATATAAGTTTTATATAATATAACTTTTTGTAACATACAAAAAATATAAGTTTTGAATATGTATATTAAAAAAGGTAAAAAAAATTGAACGTATTAATTTTAAATTGGAAATTATCATAATGCTTTTACTTATTTTTATAGCTTCACACCTTGTCCCGCACGTCACAGGGTAGGTAGAGGGAACTGCAGGAACCGTGAGAACCTAGTGTTAAGACATCTGTGTTCCCGCTTTCCGCCTCTTTCGAGACATTGCGTGTTGAGTGACGGAATTACCCGTCGCGCATTGCCTAGTTACCAGAACGAAGATAATGTAAATGAAAAAATCCATCTTCCCCGAGTGAGGATCGAGTACACATTTATAAATCTTTTACAATTTATTTGTAATGTTTACTTCTTAATGTCTTCCAAATTTTATTTAAAAAATTATTAAGCGCTTTCATAAATTAATGAAACATATTTAAATACAAAACAAAATAAAAAACGGAACATAAAATTAATAAAAATACTATATAAAAAAGTTCATTAAAACGTCTAGCTACACACTATATCTCGCGTAAGCGTTAAAGTCACTCTGTTCCCCACTTTTCGCTTAATATTCGAATCAATATCCATAATCTAACCTAGAACTGACATATTTAGGGTCCAAATGGCCCAAAAATAAAAAAATCAAAGATATAAACCTAGTTACAAATAACATGTTTTTCAAAACATCGTTCAAGATAATGTATAAATTAGCTATTATTATGCCTTGCTAACAGTATGCACAATTAATGACGCATTGTGGAAAATAGTCAGTTTGCATCCGCTCTAATGCGCTTACTACGACATGTGCATGTTATAGGAAAATTACTAATTTCCGTCGATGCAAAAATTCTAGATTCAATCTAGAAATTTTATCACAAGTGTATTTTTCACACACAACAATTCAAAATATTTACGTTTTTTATTTGATAGTCACGTAGACTGAGACACATGTCCCATACACAATTCCCAGTTTATATTAAAAAAAATCTGATGATGATAAATGAAGTATCATTCAGTTATATTTATTTGCTTACTAAATTGAGCAAGCTGAAAAAATTGTGGCAAATATTCTAAGATTATTAGTCTTGTTAACATAAATTTCAATCCCATCAAATATGACTCTAATTTATTTTCAATATTCTTGTTATTTTTAATTAATTTATAATATTATGCTACAATAAAATAGTTGAAATGATATATAAATATATCTGGTGAACAACTTTAATAATTTGTTCAACACTTAGACAGTTTCCACCGACAAATAAAAATAATTGAAAAATTAAGGCCAATGGTAAAGTACACAAGAAATGTTGTTACTATGTTTAAATTAATCGACCGTGAAATTTAACTATTTATAACCTCTTCAGATATATCCAATTATAATTATCTTTTATATTTTTTTAATAATTAAACAAAATGTATTTTTTTTAAACTATTGTTAAAAAAAGATTTTATGTTGTTATTAATATATATTATTAATACTAAGTATATGCTTTTGCTATACATTACTCTACGAAAGAGATAAAAAGCCTCACATCAAAAAAATCTGCTTTTTTGGCAGTGTAGGATATATATATATATATATATATATATATATATATATATATATATATATATATATATATATATATATATATATCTATATATATATATATATATATATATATATATATATATATATATATATATATATATATATATATATATATATATATATATATATATATATATATATATATATATATATATATATATATATATATATATATATATATATATTATATAACTATAATTACATAAGTACTAAAATAATACTGTATTGTTTCATATAATTTTGTTTTGGACAAAATAATATAACTTCTTAACAAAAAAATGTCGATTTCCTGAATCCATATACGCCAGCATATTGTTTTTGTACAGACCTTGTCACAATATAACAAATCTAATAATATTTTACCCCTAAAATTTTATTCTGAACTAGAAAAAAAAGAAAAATTCAAATAAAACTTACCGTTCATTCTAAATCAATTCCACACTAAGCCACCATACACTAATAAAAAGAATATTAATAATCAAACACGCTTTATAAAACACTAATTTATTTACAAATTTAATTTATTTTATCGAATAAACCCTATATTTATTTATTACTTTATTTAATATATTCGTCAAGAATTATTATTTATAATATTTTCGTTGTCAGCCCAGCAGGCTGGTGCACGTCGGGTCAGCGCTAAATGGACTGTGCGCAAGCGCAGGTATACACTGAACGATTAAGATTTGACATCTCAATATATTCTCAGACACAATAAGTTGTATAATTTCATAATCCATTATTATAATAGAATATAATAGCTGTTTATAGATTATATGATTTTTATTTTTGTTCCAATAAAATCATATTTTATTTTTAGTAAATATTTCATTTTACATACAGTTTTCTAAATAATTATTCTTAGTTTAAATTTAATTGCTGAATAAGTTATGTAAACCAACCATTTACTAAGGTAATTTATCAACATTTTACATACAATTGTTAATAAAAGCGTTTACGCTTATTGTTATTCTAATATCCCTAGCGGGGTAGTCAGAGAGAACGGAGAGAACGATGTCTTTGTTGCATTATTTTGTAATGTAATAAATATTTATAAATTATAATGATATTTTTAATATATATATATATATATATATATATATATATATATATATATATATATATATATATATATATATATATATATATATATATATATATATATATATATATATATATATATATATATATATATATATATATATATATATATATATATATATATATATATATATATATATATATATATATATATATAATATTCGTAATTAAAATTTGACGACGATAATACGTTATTAAAATTGAAATCACTTTACTTTTTGTACTTATTATACAAAAAATATACTATTTTTTGTATAATAAATACACCTAACCTCGCAATCACATTATCAGTCTCCATTATATCTCATGAAACAATTTCTTTATTGCACTATAAACAAACAAAAATAAACTCTCTCTCTTCTAAAACAGTTTTATCAGTTATTATTTCAATTTCATATATTCAATTGTAAATTGGTATGAAACTCCGTCACTATTTAAGCTAAATCGATGAAAATTAAATCTATTTACGTCAATACTAATTTCTGCCCTTCATTTCGTGATAGTTACCTGTTTAAGGAATAATAACGAGAAGAATCATCCCTCAGTTGCATAAATAGATAGTTAAAATCCTACTTTACTGTATTGTAGCGGATTATGAAATATACTTTTTTAAAAAAAATTGTATAATATTTCACAATATAAAATTGTATATTCAGCAAGAATAATATAAAATTCATATAATATATATATATATATATATATATATATATATATATATATATATATATATATATATATATATATATATATATATATATATATATATATATATATATATATATATATATATATATATATATATATAAATATATATATATATATATATATATATATATATATATACACGTCCAAAAAACCTGACATTGTTATTCTGCAGATTTTCATCTGCTGTAATTCTGTACATTTATTTAATAATTTACATATCCTTCAAAAATTTGGTATCTCCACAGCTAATTTCTATGTTATTTCTTGTGTAATATCCAGTCGTGTAACAGCATCACCAACACAGCCAAACGTGCAGCGATACTGACACTTTATCATCCCATCAATGCACAATACATTTATATATAAAACGTTTGCAGCACAATTACAGCCTAAGTTCAAATGAAAATCTTGAACCCTAAACGTAGGTATAAATAACGTTGTTGCTTGGCTTTTTTGCATTATATTCTAGAACAAAATTTATATTTAACTTAAGTAATGTTGAATTTTTAGAAAAAAATATTATATGTAATTATGTAAATTTTATTTTTGACTCATTTATTGTAGACAAAAAAAATAATAATATAACTTTAATAAGTCATTTATTTATACATATATATTAAATAATGTTTTCACCTAAACACGTGTTTGTTTTACTCGCTTACATCATAGATCAATATTATCTTAGAGCGTTTAAAATTGTTGCGGCTCTTTTAAATGATCTATTTTCGTTCCTATATCGCAGTTTTTTGTATACGAAATATAAACTAATAAATAGGCCAATCCACATACTACACTAAAACCTCAAGGTCCTCCTTCTTGATCGCCATCAACAGTCAGACACGAGGCGCCTACAAGCTACATCGCAGACTCGAGGGTGGCTAACTACGGCCGGAAGAGGGAAGTCATTTATTTATTTATTTATTTTAATAGGTTTACCAACAATTGTTTACACCAATACAATGTAAAATAGGTATTTATAATCTAGGGTACAGTGCAACAACTACTTAAAGGTAAACTCCGCTTGCACACAAATTTAAATAAGTCTATTTTAAAAAACTATAGAAACAATTTTTTTTTACAACTTTAAAAAGTACAGAGTTCATCAAGTCATCCTCTTTGATATAGAGAAATCTAACATTTCAACTATTCTTTGTCGTTGCAGTAGTGGCAACAAGTCGGGCTCCTTTCCACCAATTTGAAACAGGTATTTTTGAAAGCAGCCGAGCCCCTATAGTATCTCTGTGTGCGGAAAGCTGGATTGTCGTGAGCCCTCACCAGCTACTAACGGAAAACGGGACAGTTCAAACGATTATGTAACGTAATAATCGTTACAATGGTTTAGGTGTCTGCAATCGGAATGCGCATTGAAATTATAAAAGGCCTTCTACACAAATTCTGGGTACTGCTCTGAGCTCCTGTACTCACACTATCATCTTTAATAAACATAATATATATGTATGTGTAAACCAAAATTCGTACAATATTTGTTCTATAATTATGTTAAATACTTTTTTTCAAACTGTCAAAAGTACTTATCTTAATATTTTTATTTAATATTGTTTTTGTGAAAATTTAAGCTTATCAGTTTAAGTAAAGTTTAAAGCTGTATGACAAAAAGTTGGCAATTATAACTATACTATGTCATTAAAGATAAAAAAAAATCATGTTATGATAATTTTATTTTACTTATTTCTTATATTTTTTTATATATTAAATATGAATAAACAGTGCTGTTTAGTTTATTATGATGAATATAATTTAAGGAAGTAAGAACTAATAATTCAATGCCTAATTGTACTTAAAGCACTAGGTCCATACATAATGTATTGAGGTTCCTTTAACGTTGCCCTTAATTTGTCTGGGCTTTTAACTTCTGACTTTTTAAGCAGCAAATTGAGTAACAAAAACTAACGAAACTTTTAACATAATTATATTAATTTTTCTTATATTTCTATCTTTTTATCTTATAATAACATCTATAATTTGTGTATTTATATACAATATAAATTTAAATATGTTTTATTATTGTTTTAATTGTAATCTCAAATTAAAACAACATTTCATTTATGCACATAAATGAAATGTATCTACAAGCACGGCGTCATTTTTAAACGCTGGAATTTTTTTAATACGAAAGCTCATTAATTTTCTATTAAAACTCAATAATTAAACATTATTGTAATGTCGCACAATCACACATTAATATCACAACGTTAACAAGTAAATAATATTAAATAATAAAAAGAAAAACATAGTATGACATTTTTACATGGCATTTTAAGTAAAACTTTAGAAATATTTGTCTAAATGTCAATATCGCTATTTTTACTTAATTTTTACGTATCATATATCTTTAACGCCTATTACAAGTAAGCTACGTATTGTTATGTAACACTTTGGTACCTATTAGCTTACACTTGAGGCCCTAGTCCTAGGCAGCTCGTCTTCCTGCATCAAGATATCACGTGAATAAATAATTCACAATTTGTTCTTTTTATCCTCATATTTTATATCGCTAGCAGGGTAGGCGGAGGGAATTGCAGTCCCCGTGAAAGCAAAGAACGGAGTGTTAAGACACTCCATCCCCTACTTTCCACCTTTTGAGATATTGCGTTTGGGGTGGCAACTCGACACCGCACTTACCTAGTATTCGGAACGAAGGAAATGGAAATAAAGAATCTATACTGTAAGAGATTACTTATAGTGACAAGACTGCTATTGCACATATTATTATACATTTCGGCTATAACTTTAATTATTTGAATTTCTTCTCTTTATCTAAAGTAAAATTTTATTATTATTAGTCTGTCCCAAGTGGGAATCGAACCCACTAACCGTCGCATATACAAGTAGAGACTGCATCTATGCCACAACGATCACAATCTGATTCCATATAACTTATATCAAAAACAGTTCAACAATTTGATGTAAAGGAATATTTACAATTATTACAATTTAAAAAATATCAGAAAAAAAAAATAAATGTAAATATTAATTTTAAAATTCTATAATCTATGAAATATTCTAAGAAATGTGTTCCTTCTTCTTCTTCTTCTTCCTGGCATTAATCCCGGCCTCTTTTGCCAGGGTCTGCCTTCCGACTGAGTGCACTCCACTTCGCTCGGTCTTCTACATCCTCAGTGGACAACTTATTGGCTCTCATGTCCTGTTTCACAACTTCCAGCCATCGCTTCTTTGGGCGTCCGGGCGGTCGAACTCCGGGGATAGACATATCAAGGCATTTTCTTCCAACATAGTTCTTAGGCCGGCGCATAACGTGGCCATACCATCTCAGGCGACGCTCTTGGAGTTTATCTGCTATGTCACGGATCCCCAGGCTACCTCGAATGAACGAGTTGCGTATGCGGTCTGACCGCGTTACGCCACACATCCACCTCAGCATCTTCATTTCCGTAACGTGTAGCTCCTGAGTGTGCCGAGATAATGCTGGCTAACATTCGCTGCCGTATAAAAGAACTGGTCGGATAATGCTCTTGTATATCAGGCCCTTGAGTTTGGGCGGTATTCTGCTATCGCAGACCACACCAGTGACCTCCCGCCATTTGGCCCAAGCAGCGCTTATACGGGCATGGACGTCGTGGTCGATGCCTCCAGACTCATGCATAACGGATCCAAGGTATCTGAACGTCTCCGACTTAACGGCTGGCTCAGATCCAATACGGATAGTGCTTCTGGCGTCCATCAGCCTAATGCCGTTTTATCTCAGTAAACCGTGACGCAGAGGTGCAGCGTCTGTCTGTCAACGCAATGGTTTTTGGGTTCGACTCCCACTTTAGGACAATGCATTATTAAGCTTAATAACTAGGCAAGCGCGGCGTTAAGTTCTGCCACTCAACACGCAATACTTCGAAAGGAGAAAGCGGAAATCGGAGTGTCATAACATTAGACTCCCACGGTTTCTGCCTTCCCGGTTATGAGCGGAAAAAAGCGTGAAGTTAAAAAAATCCAGAAATAAAAATAACATACCTATATATTATTATTACTTTAAACAAAATCATAAACTACGTAACGACTTCGTCATTTATTTCATAAATTAATTTCAAATAGGTGAATTCATTAAGAACAGCTTATGTGAAAAAAAAATCCGCAGGATGTGCCTATATTTTTTTAAACGGAAATTAATATCGAATTGCATGTCATTAATTGTGAGAACTTTAGTATCAGTTCATTTTGAAATACACTTTAGCCTTCAACATTTCTAATTCCTTATGGTATGAAGGAAGCCTACTGTTAAAATATAAGTTTATCAGTTCTACACTATAGTATACTAAGACCCCAACCTCACAAGGTCCGCCGTGAGGTCTAGGGCTCCTGTGAGGCATGGGGGCTCCTTGATATGATCTGTAAATAGCGTCAACGTTTAATAATGTATTTTGTTATTTTCCAACTAACCCCCAAATTCAAGAGTGTTCCTCTTGAACAATCCTTGGTTAATTAAGTACTTAGTTTGTAAACCAATATTGGGAAAACAATATTATTTTGATATTTTCGGGGTCATCGTAGCACAATTTTCAAGCGGGACAAAATTGTTTAGCTTTAATCCCCATTTGGAAAGGCAAATATGTTGAGTTGACTTCAGCTAATCAACATCGTCGACTTCAGATGGAAAACATCGGAAATCGATGGTCAAAACAAAATGAAAAATATCTTTCAGACTTTCCTCAGCCGGATATGAATCCAAACTTTTAAGAATATTATATTGAATTATGTAATTTAATATATCTTATAATATATATTCACGTGGTCTACAACGAGGCATTCAAGGGCGACTGGTGTATAGGTATTAGGTATATTAAAATTATGCATGTATGTAAGAAATTCTTGGGTCAAATAAGAGCGTTGACACCTACTAATATTTATTATGTAAATCTACACATCTATAGCATAATAAAACTGTAAAAATTGATTGCTTGTACACATTTAGCTTAGGAACTTTTGTACAGTTTTGTATGTTTCTTTTTGTTGTATTTCTAAAACATCTTATGTTGAACTTTAAACAAATAATTTTTTTTAGCTTCACGCTTCATTCCGCACATGGCAGGGTAGGCAGAGGGAACTGCAGGACCGTGGGAACTTATAAGTGTTAAGACACTCTGTTCGTCCCTGCTTTCTCAGTCCCCGCTTTCCGCCTTTTTCTAGACATTGCGTGTTGAGTGGCGGAACTCAACGCCGGGCTTTGCCTAGTTGCCAGAGCTAAAAGGAAGAAAAATCCATATTCCCCGAGTGGGAATTGAACCCAGAAACCGTCGCGTTACAGGCAGACGTTGCGCCTCTGCGCCACGACGGTTCTCAAATAATTGATTTGTGTTTAAATAGGTCACACACTCACACGTCGTGTTTAGGGCCCTTGACCTTACAGGGGTTTCGAATGCCCTGTGATAACCATTTTGAGACCCCAAGTACATGCAAATCAAAGGGACTATGACTTTACTTTCACGTGTATAATGTTAATAAACAACAGAAACACGTATGTTATTTTCATAAATACTTTTGAAATATGCTTCTTTATACCGGCCACTTGTGGATTCAGATGCCACTTAAGATTAAAGGTTTTGGTATTACGTAAATTATTATAGTTTTTCAGGTTAACAGTATACCACAAAAATATCAATAAAATAAAAAAATAGCAGCGTTTATATTTCGTTTTTGTTCCATTATGTGTGAAATTTACCATACAAAGTTTGGTAGGGAGTTGGAACTCATAGTAAAAAAATTAATCAGAAATATGCAAATATATATATAAAATCACTACATATTTATATTTCTAATTTATACCTCTAAAAAATTAAGTTTGTCAAGTTTTATAAGTAGTCATCTTGAATTTCTATCTATCATGTCTTAACCCATCTGCGTGTTACTACACAAATAAACATAGGTACATACGAATGTATTTTTTTTAAGTATTTTTATGATTTTAAAAGTAGATTAAAAAGAGGACGAGAACCGTCGTGGCGCAGAGGCGCAACGTCTGCCTTTAACGCGACGGTTACTGGGTTCGATCTCCAGTCGGAGAAGATGGATTTTTCTATTTCCATTTTCTTCGCTCTGGTAAACTAGGCAAAGCGCGGCGTTGAGTTCCGCCACTCAACACGCAATGCCTCGAAAACGGCGGAAAGTGGGGACGGAGAAAGCAGGGACTAAGCAACGGAGTGTCTTAACACTAGGTTCCCACGGTCCCTGCAGTTCCCTCTGCCTACCCTGCCTTGTGCGGGATAAAGCGTGAAGCTAAAAAAAAAAAAAATTAAAAAGAACCACAAAAAGAATAAAAAATCTTTGAAAAACACAAAAAAAAACTTCGAACACTTGGGATTTGAACCAGCGCCTCTTACAAGGTATGAGAGGTTTTCTCCGTTCGTGAATATCTGCGTTTATAATTTTTATATGTTTTTTTTAGGTATTTTTTATAAACAATTTAATTATTATTTAAAATATACTTTAATTTCTTTCTGAAAAAATAACGTAGTGATAAGGCACTCTTCATTTCTTTGCTTAACGCGCTATAAAAAGGCCTCCAGACTAAACAAAGCAAACAGTAGATAATCAATGTTCAAAAGTAACAACAGAATTAAACTTTAACACTATAACGCTCACAATTGGTTACAAAATCCGTCGTCGATTTAACTTCAACGAACTTATATATTTGTATCATTAAATCAATTCAAGGATGATTTTGAAAGAGTTTCGACCTTTCCCGCTCAAAGACAGACATACATAATCTGATTATATACTTATATTTATTTACATTTTTGCATTGATTTTGCAATGGTGTCAAGTAAGACATGTTTTCAGGGTTAACTTGTTGCCTAAAGATTGGGAATGACTTAACTTTCGACGACCATAGAGTTCTATTAATTTCACTATTATTTTACGATATACTTCAGAAACTTAACTTTGCAGCCTTTTCAACCAATTGACTCATAAAAATCAAATTGAGCATAATCTAATGTAGAGCTTCAGCAAATCTGCTTACTGTAAAAAATTGGGCCTTTACTGAATTGATTAACGTTTTTCATTGAAATTTATAAATTTACCTAATAAATAATAAAATGATGCAAAATAAAATTAAAAAAGAAAATAATGTAAAATAATTTGTTTAGCATGATTCTCTTTTAAATATGTTCATATATAAATGAATCATAAAGTCGACTTTTACAAATTTGTGGTCATCTCTTAGGTTAAAAAATATGTTTTTGACTTATTTTTAATTAGTTATTGAAATATATTTATACTATATTTAAATAAAATAATTATGAAATACTTTTACTTTCACGCTTTATTTCTAGCAGGGTAATCATAGAACGGAGCGCTAAACGCTGCGATCCCTATTTTATCTATAGGTATCTCTTTAAAGTCAAGCTTACCAAGTAATGGTGAAAACTTCTGGGGCTAATAATCGACTGTAACATGTCTTGGTTACCTCACATTAACGCTATTAGCAAGCGCATGTATTTCTCCTTCCATAACCTTAGGCGTCTCCAATATTTTCTTCCTCTCAAAACCAAAATTATGCTAGCGCAATGTCTTCTCCTTCCTATCCTCGATTACGCCGATATTTGCTATTTGGATGTGACTGAGGAGCTACTTAACAAATTAGAGCGACTTCAAAATTTGGCCATACGCTTTGTTTATGGCTTACGTAAGTATGACCATGTTTCTCAATTTCGTGCTCAACTTAATTGGCTCCTAATCCGTCTTCGCCGTGATATGCACATCCTTGTATTCCTCTTTAAGATCCTTAACTTTCATAATTTTCCTTCCTATCTACGTTCCCGCTTCAAGGTTCTTCCTCCTCCCTCACGCTCTAGGCGGTCTTGCGTGGTTCCGTCGCTTGACGTACCTATGAGCAATACCAAATTTCTACAGAAATCCTTTTCTGTGTACGCAGCCTCCCTCTGGAATAACCTTCCTCATCCTATCCAAAGAAGTCCATCAATTTTGTCCTTTAAATCCAAATTAAAAAATCATTTACTTGCTTGTCTGAACAATTAATTTAAAGTCATAGACAGTTTGATATTCGCACTATTGTTTTTTATAAGAATAAAAAAAAAGTATATATTGCATAATATGTATGTTTGTGTATATACAGTATATATTTATGTATGTATGTATGTATGTATGTATGTATATATTTGTTTGTATTTGTAAATATATACTTAATTATATATTTAATTTATATTTTATTTCATTTTATGTTTATATTTCTTTTGTTTATTTGAAACATTTTAATTATGTGCAGTACTCATTCCCGCTTATTGAAATGTATTCACTTCCATTGGTTGGCTGGAAGAGATTTCTTTTAGAAATAAGCCCACCGTTGTCAACGAAATTTACTTGTTTACATATTTCATCTGTATTTTTTTTTTATGTGCAATAAAGAATAATTAAAAAAACTTGTATTTGAATAATTTAAACCACAGACAGACAGGTATTTTTTTTAATTTGTATTAATAAATTATATTTATAAATCCCACCAATAAATGGCTTATTTTTAAATATCTTCCATATGTGACATGTTAAGTAAGTATATGTATCGTTAAGTTATAACATTTTTTTTTTTTTTTTTTTTTTTTTTTTAGCTTCACGCTTTATCCCGCACATGGCAGGGTAGACAGAGGGAACTGCAGGGACCGTGGGAACCTAGTGTTAAGACACTCCGTTACTTAGTCCCTGCTTACTGCGTCCCCACTTTCCGCCGTTTTCGAGGCATTGCGTGTTAAGTGGCGGAACTCAACGCCGCGCTTTGCCTTAGTTGCCAGAGCGAAGAAAATGGAAATAGAAAAATCCATCTTCCTCGACTGGGGATCGAACCCAGAAACCGTCGCGTTAGCCGCGTTACAGGCAGACGTTGCGCCTCTGCGCCACGACGGTCCTCAATTTTTATAGGTAGCTTATATATAAATTATGTACAAAAACGGATCGTTAAACTCCACACGTCAAGTAATAATAAAGAAATGAGTCAGTCAGGCTGCTCCATTGACAGAAATTGAAAAGACACTATAACAAAAAGTAGCCTTGTCATGTTAAATATAGTTAGCAATCAGAAATCACCGGCTTGTATGGCTTGAGGCAAAATTTTAATAAAATTCTTAGACCAAAAGCAGTATACAGCGCCGCTATGCACTTAATGTCTATTATAATGTTAATATGCAATTATGTTAATATTTTTTTTAACTTCACGCTTTATCCCTTTGTAGCAGGGTAGATAGAAGGAATCGCAGAAACTGAAGGAACCTAGTGGAATAACCCTCCCTTCCTGCCTTTCCGACTTTTTCGAGGCATTGCATGTTGAGTGGCGGAACTCAACGCCGCGCTATCGCTTTTGGCAAAATGGAAATATAAAAATCCATCCTCTCTGACAGGGAATCGAACCCAAGGCAGACGCTACGCCTCTGCACCACGAAGGTCGCAATTCAATTATCGTTCAATTATTTTATGAATGGAATTCAATTTTTACAACACACACAGATTAAAAATACTAGTATAAAAACACTTTCTACATATCAAAATTAGAAAAAATAAACACATACGTGTACACCTTTTTTTAAGTAAATGTATTTGTTAAAGTTTCCGTATATAATATAATTTTATCTGATGTAATTGATTTTAGAATTTATTGTATTGTGTTTATATATTATAAATTTTATAATATATTAATATACATATTAATGTTTATTATTAAAAAATATTATTTACGTAAAAATTGACACTTATAATAATTTTTTTTTTTTTTTTTTTTTTTTTTTAGCTTCACGCTTTATCCCGCACATGGCAGGGTAGACAGAGGGAACTGCAAGAACCATAAGAACCTAGTGTTAAGACACTCCGTTATTTAGTCCCTGCTTACTCTGTCCCCACTTTCCGCCGTTTTCGAGGCATTGCGTGTTGAGTGGCGGAACTCAACGCCGCGCTTTGCCTTAGATGCCAGAGCGAAGAAAATGGAAATAGAAAAATCCATCTTCTCCGACTGGGGATCGAACCCAGTAACCGTCGCGTTACAGGCAGACGTTGCGCCTCTGCGCCACTTTAAATAAAATATGACTTACTTGACTTAAGGTTCTAAGTCCCCTGGATGGGGCAGAGGGCATCCACAGTGCGTCGCCATCCCGTCCGGTCTTGAGCATCGCGCTTCACTTCGCTCCAGGTCCTCCCTATGTTTGCCACCTCTGCAGCGACCGTCCGACGCCAGCTCAGTTTAGGGTGGCCACGTTTTCGCTTGCCTTGGAGATTCCAGTCTAGGGCTTGCCTAGGGATGTGATCTGGATCTCTTCGGAGCGTGTGGCCAATCCATCCCCACTTGCGACGCTTGATTTGCTGGTCGATCGGAGTTTCGCCGCAGCGTTCCCAGAGTTGTATGTTGGAAATTTTCTCGGGCCAGTAAATACCGAGAATGCGGCGAAGACAACGGTTAACGAAGACTTGGAGTTGGCGCGAGATGTCTTTTGTGACCTTCCAGGTCTCACACCCGTATAGCAAAACGGTTTTAACATTGGACCGGAATATTTTGAGCTTAACTCTCCTAGTCAATTTCCGGGATTGCCATACGGGGCGCAACTGTGCGAAGGTTGCTCTTCCCTTGGCGATTCTCGAGGCGATGTCCTCCTCGGTCCCTCCAGCTTCAGTCACGATACTTCCGAGGTAGGTAAACTTGTGGACTCTTTCCACAACCTCTGTGCCGATGAGCAGCGGTAGAAAGCTAGTTGCTCTGCACCTCATCTCCTGGGTCTTCCGGGTGTTAATTTTTAACCCCATCTCCGTTGCTTCTCCACGTAGGTCGTCCAGTTTGGCTTGCATATCGGCGCATGTGTGACTTAGCAGACATAGGTCATCGGCATAATCCAGATCTTCTAAGGTGCCGGAAAGTCCCCATTCTATGCCGCGGCGCTTATTGCTGGTACATTTACGCATAATGCCATCGAGAACGACAAGAAAGAGGAGAAGAGAGAGGAGACACCCTTGCCTTACACCTGCTCGCACTTGAATGTCCTCCGAGACGAGGTCGTCATGTGTCACTCTACAAGAGTAATTCTTGTAGATGGCCTGTATTAGGTTAGTGAGTTTCTCGGGGACTCCAATTTCCCGCAGACGGGCCCAGATACTGCTCCACCTCAGCGTGTCGAAGGCTTTTTCGAAATCAACGAAGGTTATGTATATTTCCCTCTGCCATTCTGATGCCTGTTCGAGGATGATACGTAGAGTATTGATCTGGTCCGTGCACGATCGGTTGGGTCGGAAGCCAGTCTATTCTTTACGAAGGAGGGGTTCAACGGCATTCGACAACCTATCCAGGATAATCCTGCAGAGCACTTTGGATGGGGTCGAGAGCAATGTAATGCCTCTCCAGTTGCCACACTCACTAAGGTCTCCCTTCTTGGGCACGGTGATGAGAAGGCCTTTGTTCCAGTCATCGGGCAATTCTTCGGCTGACCAGATATTGCGTATGAGAGGTGTAAGCGCGTTTACGGCGGTAGGGATATCGGCTTTAAGCATTTCCGCCGTAATGAGGTCAGCTCCTGGAGCTTTGCCACTCTTAAGTGACAAGATGGCCTCCTTTACTTCCTCTCCAGTAGGCGGAGACACGTCAATGTCGAGGCATTGTGCAGGTTGGCTGATAGCGGGTGGCAACTTATTATTGGGATCGTTGGGGACTCGGAAGGTTTCCTCAAAATGTTCCCGCCAGCGTTGAAGCTGTTCCTCCGATGTCACGAGTAGCTGGCCTCTCTTGTTTTTTAAGGGCTTTTTGTTCCTCTGACTTCGGTTTCCGGCTAAGGCTTTTGTTGCCTTATACATCTCCCTGAGATTACCGGAGTCAGCAGCGCGTTGGGCACAATCCGCTACACTTTCCGCCCATATTCGTCGATCTCGACGTGTACTGCGGTATATGCGTCTGCGTATCAGGCGGTATTGGAGCCTCAGGTTTTCACGCACCACAGCGTCGTCCGTTGCTAGGAGTTGGAGGTGAAGTTCACGCCTTTGGTTGATGAGGTCCCAGGTATTTTGTGACATCCAGTCTTCGCGAGTGAATATTTTATGTCCAAGAACGACAGAGCTGGTCTCTGTGTAGGCCATTTTTATGTAGTTCCACTCCGCGTTGACAGAAGTGGAATCCCTTGCGAGGGTGGAGAAGCGATTTTGGAGTTCCAGTCTGAAGGCTTCACCTATTTTAGGATCTCGAAGCTTGCTCACCTCAAACCGTTTGCCCATCCTGGTGGTCACGTTGCCCTTTCGCGCCACAGCTACTTTGAGCCGTATTTCTGCTACGAGTAGGATGTGGTCGCTGTCAATATCTGCACCACGGCGGTTGGTACATCAAGTAGAGATGAGCGCCATTTTGAACTGATGGCCACATGGTCTATTTGGTTTTTGGTGACTCCATCGGGTGAATTCCATGTATATTTATGGTGTTCTCCGTGGATAAATAGAGTACCTCCGATGGTGAGATCGTTGTCTTGACAGAACTCCAGGAATCTCTCCCCGTTCTCGTTCCGGACTCCCAGTCCGTTTCTACCCATGTGTCTTTGACATCCGTCGTTGTCCGTACCAACCTTTGCATTCAGGTCGCCCATGACGATAACTATGTCCTGTTTGCGGATCTTCTTCAGTGTCAGGTTGAGTGCACTGTAGAAATCGTCCTTGTCTTCCTCAGGTGCTAAGTTAGTGGGTGCGTAGCACTGAACGACGGTTATCTTGCGGGCTTTGCTGTTAAATCGAGCTGTGATGATTCGTTCTGAAATCGGTTTCCAGTCCAGAAGGCTCTTCTTTGCATCACCAGAGAGGAGGAATCCGACACCGTTTTCACGGGCACCCTCTACATCTTCCTTCCCGGAGTAAAGTAATGTAAGGCCTCTGGACGTTCTCAGCTCTCCGAATCCGTTTCTGCGCACTTCACTAAGACCGAGTATTTGCAGTTTGTAACGTTGCATTTCTACTTCTGCTTGGGCTAGTCGGCTATCCTCACTCAGCGTTCGCACATTCCAGCGAGCAATTCGTGTCCGTATTTTCATGCCAAAGGTCGTCGTTGTTTGATCGGTCCGGTTTTGCACTGTTTCTGTTTCTTTAATCATTGTGTGGGTTTTTGGGTAAGCGGATGATTAGCCCACTATACCCTAGCCCATTGGTGGGGTTGTCACCTTTGAGCCCATGGGCGTGCTCGGTTTTATCTCGGGTTTCCTCCCTAGTGATCGAGTTCTGTTTTGAGGCGCAGAAGATTCTTAAATAAAATATGGACATAATAAAATCTTATATTCGGCAAGGCTATAGAATGATAAATATAAGGTGCACGCAATGGTCTTAGAAATGCAAAACGAGTGGCTAGCTCTAGGAGAATTCTGTATCCCCTTAGCTTCAAAATGGCACACCCTAATTCACGACTGGTCACCAGTACTATTAAAATTCTATCAGAATGCGTTGTAAATGACGCTTTCAGATCAAAGTAATTTATTAAGATGGAGTGAAGTTACGGATAAATCTTGCCATATCTGTAAAAAGGCACTAGGGACTGCTAAACATATACTAGTGGGGTGTATGGTGCAAGAGCACAGACAAACATTATAACAAGCAAACGTTTAATAGAGTTTGTGAAAGAAGGTTCTATAAAAACATACACACGCAAAAACCCTTTTTAAAATTTGATCCAGCTCTTGATTGGACTCTTTTGATGGACACGTATGAGAAACGGTATAAAATCCCTGAGGACATTGGTTGATGACGAAACGTCATCCAGACCGGATATTTTTCTATATTCTCGAAGCCTAAAACGCGTAGTACTGGTACAACTTACATTTCCGTGGGAGACAAATATCCATAAAACTCATAACTGCATGCTTAATAAATATTTCGAGCTTACTAACGAACTGACCAGGAATAAATTTAGAGTAAATTCATATGCGGTGGAAGTAGGAGAGTAAAATCTCTCTATAGCTTGCTAAAAGATCTCGGTTTGTCTAGAACTATCACTAATATATTTCCAGAACGTACTTTAAAGGCGGCATTAGCAGAATCATTTCGAATTTGGTTAGGCAGTGGGAGGAGCTCGGACTATGAAGGTGAGCGTTCATTTGGTGCGCATGCATTTTAAAGGGGCCTCTTTAAACCTACACTTGGGTCGCAAATCCCAAGCGCTGATCGAATTCAAGCTTTAGATGAATGAAACAAAACAAATTTTGAAGAATCATCATCATATTTATATATAATTTGTGGAAGCGTTTTAAATGCAACAATGCAATATTTTGTCTGTACCTGTACCATAACTAGGATGCTGCAAAAAAACGACTTCTATAATTTAAATTAAGTTTAGTATACTTCTAGCGCATTTATGCTTCGTTTTGTTAGCTTAACTTTATAGGCTAAAGTTAGAAATCTGGTTTTCTTAAAAAACAATTTTTGAGACTAACAAAAAGCTCGCGCAAATGTCAAGTGTCATGTGTCAAATATCAAGCACATCCAATTAGTTAAGTCAAATTCGAGTATCGATTATATATTAAGTGTGCGCATTTAAAACGCTTCCACAAATTATATAAAGATGATGATGATTCTTCAAAATTTATTTTGTTTTGCTTGTATATATATATATATATATATATATATATATATATATATATATATATATATATATATATATATATATATATATATATATATATATATATATATATATATATATATATATATATATATATATATATATATATATATATATAAAAGGGTAAAAAATTATGGATAAAGAATTTTTCACCTTAATAATTACAAATTTATAAGTAAACAAGGAAGTTATTAAGTGAATCGATATATATATATATATATATATATATATATATATATATATATATATATATATATATATATATATATATATATATATATATATATATATATATATATATATATATATATATATATATATATATATATATATATATATATATATATATATATATATATATATATATATATATATATATATATATATATATATATATATATATATATATATATATATATATATATATATATATATATATATATATATATATATATATATATATATATATATATATATATATATATATATATATATATATATATATATATGGGTTAAAAATTAATGAATAAAGAATTTTTCACCTTAATAATTACAAATTTATAAGTAAACAAGGAAGTTATTAAGTGAATCGATTATTAATTAATAATTACGTAATAAATTTTACGATTATATTTCGAAATTTTATTATTTTCGTTTTATTTTTCAACACTAATAGTTTTGAATACATCGGTTAATAATTATCTATATTTTACTTTACTATTATCTACGTTTTTTAACATATACTTAAATTTACATTTTCTATTTCTATTAATATTTGTTTGAGAAGTGTATTTTTTAATCTGTTTTAATCAAATTATTAAACATTAAACTTTTACACATGCAACATTGAAATATGTGACGTTTCAGTCTTCACGTGACGTTTCAAAAAACGCAAATCACAGACAATATCGTCGATATCTTCTATTGACACTGTAGATGAAGAGTTTGATGTTGACATGTGTTATATGGAATAGATACAGAGCGTTTGGTTTTTGGCTAAGGCCTCAGGTGTCGCTATGAACAACGCAATTTTTTCTAACCATTTAGTCCAAGGCTGACAACTGGGGATGTTACATAAAAAACAACTTATTTTTTATGTATATAATATACATAACTTACAAAATTATGAATAATAAATAAGCTGAATTCAACAGACCATACAATTTATACATATATCGCGAAATGGTAATTATAATACATGAGTACATATACCAACATTATTATAATATGAAATGTATATTTAATTAAATATGAAACATTTTTTTGTTGGGCTGTATAAAACCTGCAATATCTTTTGCGCGAACTACAAAAATATTTTTTCTTTGCGTAAATCTTCTCTTCTTCTTCGTTTCCCAAGAATAACGCAAATGTTAGTTTTCCAGCAAACTAACACCTGTCAATCGTTCTGGCTTTCAGTTAGTATCTGAGAAAACTGAAAAATAAATATTTATTACCCCTATTTTGTTAGTTTAGTTTAGTTAGAGCAATAGATCTAGTATCGTTTGGATTTGCTGTCCGATCCTTTTTGGGAATGAGGAGAAAAATTGCTTATTCGGAGGATTTAGGTGCCCTTCTTGGCCTGATATGATCTTATCGTAAATGAAGGAGAATGAATTCTTTTTATCTTTTTCACTCTGAAAACAAAGCAAAGCGAGGTGTTTAGATTTACCACTTACGCAATACCTCGAAAGGCGTAAATTGGGGATAGTACTGTCTTAAAAAAGGAGCCCCCTATATAGCTGGACAACTGACTTAGATAGGGCGTAAAATAAAAAATAAGTATATATATATATATATATATATATATATATATATATATATATATATATATATATATATATATATATATATATATATATATATATATATATATATATATATATATATATATACATATATATATATATATATATATATATATATATATATATATATATATATATATATATATATATATATATATATATATATATATATATATATACATATACATATATATATATATATATATATATATATATATATATATATATATATATATATATATATATATATATATATATATATATATATATATATATATATATATATACATATATATATATCTATATATATATATATATATATATATATATATATATATATATATATATATATATATATATATATATATATATATATATATATATATATATATATATATATATATATATATATATATATATATATATATATATATATATATATATATATATATATATATATATATTTATATATATATATATATATATATATATATATATATATATATATATATATATATATATATATATATATATATATATATATATATATCCGAATCGCTGTGATTGCCTTACATAAAGTAGGTATGGAGAAAAGTGCAATTTTTAAAACCCTCCACCCGCTTGGTATTAGTCAAATGTTTGTTTACCGGGCTATTGATAGGTACAATGATACCTCCTCTGTTTGTGACAGAAAAAGATCTGGCCGTCCACGTACCGTTCGTGTGAAAAAGGTGATTAAAGCAGTTAGGGAAAGAATTCGAAGAAATCCTGTCCGTAAGCAAAAGATTTTATCTCGGGAGATGAAGATAGCTCCTAGAACCATGTCGCGTATATTAAAAGATGACTTAGGACTTGCAGCCTATAAGAGACGTACTGGTCACTTCTTAACTGATAATTTAAAGAAGAATAGGGTGGTAAAATCCAAACAACTACTTAAGCGGTACGCAAAGGGAGGTCACAAAAAAATTTTGTTTACGGATGAGAAAATTTTTACAATTGAGCAGTATTTTAATAAACAAAATGACCGTATTTATGCTGGAAGCTCTAAAGAAGCTTCGCAATTAGTAAACAGAGTACAACGTGGGCATTATCCCACTTCAGTGATGGTTTGGTGGTGTGTTAGCTATGAAGGGGTGACTGAGCCATATTTTTGTGAAAAAGGTATTAAAACGTCGGCACAAGTTTATCAAAATACCATTCTTGAGACGGTAGTTAAGTCTTTAACTAACACCATGTTCAATAACAAAGAATGGTGCTTTCAACAAGACTCGGCACCGGGTCATAGAGCTCGATCCACCCAATCTTGGTTGAAAACTAACGTTCCGGACTTTATCAGCACTGAAAACTGGCCGTCGTCAAGTCCTGACCTAAATCCATTGGATTATGATTTATGGTCAGTTTTAGAGAGTAAGGCTTGCTCTAAACGCCATGATAATTTGGAGTCCCTAAAACGATCCATTCGGTTGGCAGTGAAGAATTTTCCTCTAGAAAGAGTTCGTGCTGCTATTGATAACTGGCCTCAACGTTTAAAAGTCTGTATTGCAGCCAATGGGGACCACTTCGAATAAACATTGTATATTTTTAATAGTTATATATTGATGTATTAAACTAACTCACTATGAAAGGAATAAATGTTACGTATAAAAAAAAATCGTGCTTTTCTTTATAACAATATTTATGGCAAGACTAAGTATATATATATATATATATATATATATATATATATATATATATATATATATATATATATATATATATATATATATATATATATATATATATATATATATATATATATATATATATATATATATATATATATATATATATATATATATATATATATATATATATATATATATATATATATATATATATATATTTATATATATATATATATGTATATATATATATATATATATATATATGTATATATATATATATATATATATATATATATATATATATATATATATATATATATATATATATATATATATATATATATATATATATATATATATATATATATATATATATATATATATATATATATATATATATATATATATATATATATATATATATATATATATATATATATCCCGTATTTGTTTTTATTTCTCATTTAAATCCTAAATGCGTTCTTACAAAGTAAATCTATATGAGAATTTTCTTATCTGTTAATCAAAAAACTAAACTCAAAAGGACCAGACTCAAACCGGCTAATTATCACACTCTCACAGAATACCGTGGTGAAGTAGCAGCGTATTAATGTTGCATTATTTTGTCAGGTGAGTAAGAGTTCCGGAAGCCCATAAGGAGTTAATGGGATGATTAGGGGATTTAGTTGGCAACGGATTCACATCCTCTCAGGTTGTAGATGTCATGGGCGAAGGTGACTTAACATCAGGTGGCCCTTCAGCTCGTTTACCAGCTTATAGTGTGAAAAAGAACGTGATAGTATTTAGTGTCCCATTGACAAATTGTTCTCAACTCTTCCCGACAAATGTCGCTGCCCAGGACAACTATAGCCAAAAATTATTAATAATAATTATTAAATACCGGTTTCATACAATTTTTTCTTTCTCCAATATATGTGAATATGCTCAAATATTTCAATATTTCGATATTCTTCAAGGATAAGGGCCTCTCACTAACGTAACAAAAGGTGTAAAATGGCAGTTAAATTTAAATAACCACTTAATACCAGTGGTCACTTACTCTTGACACCAAATTTTAATGTACACAAAATTTGAAGTTAAATATGATTTTCATGTTTTGTATTTAAAATAATTATATAAAAAAAATACACTTAGTGTAAAATTATAAAATTTTAAGTAAATGTTTATGTTTTTTTTTTGCTTTTTGTACTTAGCATTTTACAATCGACTGTTAAGTCGCGGAACTTAACGCCGTGCTTATAAGAGCTGGAAAATTTATATAATTGATTCATCGAGAATAGAATCCAATTATCAATATAATTGATTTATCGAAAATAAAATCCAGTTATCAACGATGGCCCTGATTAGACTAAGTTTTAACTATAGTATTTATTATCTATGTATTGATCAATTGTAAGTAATGCTTGAGCACCGAGGGTTCCGTACCAATTTATTGATTATCTGTGGAAAATAAAAGCGTGAAGCCAATTATAAAAATTGACAAATTTAACTTTGCAATCGTACACGTCATATTGTTTGAATATTCTATAACACTCTTTAAACATCCCTATTTTTACACTATTATAATATGTTATATGTGAAAGCGTTTTGCTTGCGTACACTTAGAGATGCAAGTTTTGACCTAGAATTTTATTTTTCGTGTTGTTATAACAATTTTGACAACGTAGGGTGGTGAAAATTATAGTTGATGCACTAATTTACAGGTGGTAGAGTCACGTTGTCAGTAATGACAACCCTTGGGTAGACTCGACCGGATAATTACCAACCTCGGCATTTAAAACCGGCGTTAAGCAGTGGCTTATTTTGTCACTGTGTTTCGCATTAGGTGATGTCGAGCTCCGGAACCCAATCCCAAACACTTCCCTGAATATGACAGCGGTACTGAAAGAGATTCTACCCCAGGAGGGTTATAGCACCCCCGGTGCTGGAGAATCCCTCCCTGAGTCTTTACACTCAGGCTGCCCGTCGAATTCTGGGGAGGGCACAGAACCGCGCAATAGACAAGGCAAACTTCCACGCTTAAAGTGGATTTCTGTAATATCAGGGATCTTCATTCCAACTTGAATGCCGTCCATTACCACCTTGAGACGGCTCGGCCGGCCTTATTGTTTCTGACCGAAACACAAATTGTCAGACCGAGTGACACAGCCTATCTTCATTATCCTGGCTACAAATTAGAGCATAACTTCATGCGTCATGCCGGAGTCGCTGTGTTCATAAGGAATGACTTGAGTTTCCGTCGTCTTGCTAATTTGAAGGTCAGGACCTGTCTATTATTTGGCTTCGTATCGATTCAAACGATCACGTCCGAATCTACGCTTGTCTGTACAGGTCACATAGTGGTAATACAGAAACAGATCGACTCATGGAGCGTTTGCAATCGGCCATTGATGATGTGCTCTCGCTTATCCCCTCCGCTGAAATCGCGATACTTGGCGATTTTAATGCCCACAATTCCGATTGGCTTGGGTCACGCACCACTGACCACGCGGGGAGGGCTGTATTGGACCTTGCTGTGGCTAATGGACTGTCCCAACTGGTTGACTCACCCACGCGTCTTCCAGACGTGGATAGCCATAATGCCTCCTTACTGGACCTTCTTCTGACTTCACATCCAGAACAGTATCGGGTTGTGGTCGATGCCCCTCTGGGATCTTCCGATCACTGCCTAGTACGGAGTGAGGTGCCTATTAAGCGCAACAGTCACAGAATACCAGCGACCCGTCGCGTCTGGCACTATAAGTCAGCAGATTGGGACGGGATGCGTGCTTTTTACTCATCCTATCCCTGGAGGCCGATTTGCTTCTCTTCTGATGATCCGAGTACCTGTGCTTCGGCTGTTGCCGAGGTGGTTTTGCAGGGTATGGAGCTTTATGTTCCTAGCTTCGTGGTGCCGCTTGGTGGCAAGTCACAGCCGTGGTTTGGCCATATCAAATGTGGGCTGAGGTGCTGGCTACTGCGGATCCGAAGGTGAAAACCCTAAAAGGGAAGTACAACCGAGCCTCTAGGTACTTTAAGAGGCAAATCGCCAGAGCCAGGTCCGAGCATGTCGCGAAAATCGGTGAGAAACTTGTGGGCTGCCCGTCTGGAACACGTCAGTTCTGGGCGCTCTCTAAGGCAACACTTGGCAACTTCAGCCGGCCCTCGTTTCCGCCGTTACGCACAGGGAATGACATCCTCGTCCATACGGCTAAAGAGAAAGCCGACCTCCTGGGAACTCTCTTTGCCTCTAACTCGACTCTTGATGACCAAGGCAAGACACCGCCAACAATCCCGAGATGTCTGAGCTCAATGCCGGACATTAAGTTCAGTCAAAAGGCTGTTCGGCGAGCCCTCTCTTCTTTGGACATCCACAAGTCGAGTGGACCTGATGGCATTTCGCCTTTAGTGCTCCGTTCTTCCGCTCCTGAGTTGACACCGGTACTAACG
Organism: Dione vanillae; assembly: GCA_037178615.1. Classification (NCBI taxonomy): domain Eukaryota; kingdom Metazoa; phylum Arthropoda; class Insecta; order Lepidoptera; family Nymphalidae; genus Dione; species Dione vanillae. The sequence continues at coordinate 453,391 of JAZFAU010000112.1, forward strand.
CGTCTATTTCGGCTTTCCTATTCAATCGGCGTAGTCCCGAACTCGTGGAAGAGCGCTCTGATCCATCCGATCCCGAAGAAAGGTGACAGCTCGAATCCGGCAAACTATAGGCCTATCGCTATCACCTCCCTTCTCTCCAAAGTTATGGAGAGTATAATAAACAGCCAGCTACTGGATTATTTAGAGGATCACCAGTTGATCAACGACCGTCAATATGGCTTTCGCCGGGGTCGTTCAACTGGTGATCTTCTAGTTTACCTTACTCGCCGTTGGGCTGCAGCTGTCGAAAGCAAAAGCGAAGGCCTGACAGTTAGTCTGAATATGGCGAAAGCCTTTGATCGTGTGTGGCATAGAGCACTCTTAGCAAAACTTCCATCGTATGGGCTTCCCGAGAATTTGTGCAAGTGGGTCGCTAGCTTTCTTACCGGGCGTAGCATTAAAGTCGCTGTCGACGGTTTTTGCTCTGATTATTTTCCTGTAAATGCTGGCGTCCCTCAAGGCTGTGTGTTGTCCCCCACGCTTTTTCTTCTGCATATCAATGACATGTTAGAAGATTCTAACATTCATTGCTATGCAGATGATAGTACTGTGGACGCCGTATACTCCGGCCGTGCAGGTCTTTCTCGGGAAAACGTTGACCATTGCCGGATGAAACTTGTGTCTTCTATTGAGACCTCCCTCAGTAATGTCTTATTGTGGGGTGAAAAGAATCTTGTTCAATTCAACCCCCAGAAGACTCAAGTTTGCGCATTAACCACTAAAAAACACCCTTTTGTCGTGTCACCAGTTTTTGAGAACACTTCTCTTAAAGCCTCGCCTACTATCATTATATTGGGGCTCAGCGTTTCGAATGACTGTCAGTATCGCCATCATTTGGATAGCAAGGCCAAGTTGGCCGCGAAGAAACTGGGTGTCATCGGAAGAGCGAGACAGTACTTCACGCCTGCACACCGATTAGCTCTGTATAGAGCCCAGGTTCGGCCTCACATAGAGTATTGTTCGCATCTCTGGACTGGGGCACCCCAGTATCAACTTGAACCATTTGATCGCATACAGCGTAGAGCCGTTTGTATCGTTGGGGACCCAATTATCTGTGAAAGGCTAGACACTTTGGCGCTGCGTAGAGACGTTTCCTCGCTGTGCGTTTTCTACCGCTTATACCATGGGGAGTGTTCTGGAGAACTTTTTGATCTGGTGCCTGCCGCTGAATTAGTACGACACAAATTATCCCCACCACCACACAGATATCATCCCCACCATCTGGACACGTGGAACTCTTCTACTGTGCGGTTCCGTAGGAACTTTTTTCCACGCACCACACTACTGTGGAATAGCCTACCTGCGGCAGTGTTTCCTGATCGATACGACATGGGTACCTTCAAAAAGCGCTTCTACGTCCACCTTTAAGGCCGGCAACGCTCTTGTAACAGCACTGCTGTTACACAGGGCCGTGGGCGTCGGTGATCACTTACTATCAGGTGACCCGACCGCTCGTTTGCCTTGTCCTTCATTCAATCATTAAAAAATAAAAAAAAAATTGAACAGATCAATTGACTACACATTACATACCTACAAGCTTTAAAATTTCTAAATCCTAAAAGATTTCTAATTTTTTTTTAAAACACGTTAAGTTACTAAAGCGTAGTTTAGCACTAGTAACAACTTATTACATGTTTACCTTAAACCGTCTCGGTGCAAGCCTACAAATTCACTATAAATATTGAAGAAAGAAAAATTTATATAAAACTGGTATTTAATAATAATTATTAATATTTTTTGGCTATGGTTGACCTGGACAGCGATACTCGTCGGGTAGGGTGGAGAACAATTTGTCAGTGGGATACTAAATACTATTATGTTTTTTTATAATATAAGATGATAAACGAGGAGAAAGGCCACCTGATGTTAAGTCACCTTCGCCCACGACATCGACTACCTGAGAGGATTAGATTAATATTAACATTAAAAAAAAAATCCCAAATTGTTAATACATATTTTAAATAGGCAGATTATACTCGAATGACAATTAAAACGGCATTTATATATTTTTTTAATGAAATAAAGCTGTTTATCATACATTTATCAGGTATTCTTTATTAATTTAAAAAAAAGATCAGATAGACATAGTTTATAAGTGCAGTTTATATTTAATCTATTTTTCGTTAATTTTTTTTGATAAAAGACATATTGAGATTTCCACAAATTATATATAAAGATGATGATAGTTACGATCTTAGGAATTTTAAGCACTTTATATCGTCTGTGACCGTCGCATTTTTTAGTTGGCCATTTTCTTTAAGAGAAAGCAATTTTAAAGTATTAAGACGATTACCTTGATCTGAATAACTTTAAAATTTTATAGTTAAAGTTCAGTGGCACTCAGAAACATTACAATAAATCAATATTAGATATAAGAATTAATAATTTTTGGAGATAATTCAATTTTGCTGCTTTTTATGTAAGCTTGTCATTTAAAAGGGCTATTATGTTACATTTCTAGGCTAATATTTCAGCAACAAGATTCATACAACGGGCGTAATCCATGATTTTTTTTTTTTGACTACGTAAGTGATTGAAATTCTCTATTTTCAAGAAACTAAGTAGCATCCAATAGATTACATAAAGAAAACATAAAAATTTGAACGCAGAGGAAATTTCCTTACTTATTTTTTCTAATTTTAGTGAAGAATCACACTTAAAAAATAAAAAAAAAATCATGGATGGACAGGAGTACCGTCGTGATATAGATAACCACTTATTCTTCTTTTATCTTTATCTTTTATACTCAACAAAATAAAAATTTCTTAGGCTTAATTAGATATAAACTGAAAACGTTTAAAATAACTAAAATATTGCTATGGTTGATTTTGATTATTGCTTTTCTCTTATACTCGTATGTCATAAGGAGATGAATAAAATCGTTGATAATATAATTCATAAATGATCAAACGTTGCATGGATAATATTTTGACGATTACCTTTTTAAGCTCTATGAATATTGAATATTCCTCGATCTATCTATAGAGCAGCAGTTACTAATGAATTTATCCGCTTTTCTTTTCTCACAAACCTGTTTCTTTATTGTGTATGTTCTTTTGCGGAAGCCAAATGTTACGCTTGACTCATATAATATTTTAAGACTTCGGTATCTATAGTAAGTCAGTCATATTATACTGAAAATAATTGAGACTTACAATGTATTAAATTAAAATAGGTTTTAAAAAGCGCTGTCTGTGGGAACTTCCCTTATGGAACTTACGTAGGTAGTTTTAACAAGTTTCAACAGATGGCGGTATTTTGTTAACAAAATAATTCTCTATGAATTTGTAAAAATACATTTAATCAAAAGAATAACTTGTTAAGGATATTTCTGATTTTTATTTTAATAGTAAAATTTTCTGTTATTTTTGTATTTATTAGTACATATTTAGCGCCACCTACTGCATTTTGTAATAACGATATCGTTTTCGTATTCGAGGTAGTGTAAACAACAATAACAGAGAGCATTATTTAAAAAAAATATATTTACAATATCTTTATATGGGACATTTGTAAATGTATATAAATAATAAAAATACAAGAGACTCAGTACAGGATTGGAGTTAGGAGTGTTCTAACACTAGGACTTCTTAAGTTATGTGGAAAATTAAATTTTACATAAATATACCTAAAATAATAGTAAATACACACATTTATAGCTTTACCCTTCTTTTTTTGAATATTCCTAGCGGTATGGTCAGAGAGAACGGAAAGACAAAGACTGCATTCTCTGTATGCGTAATTCTCTTCGTCCACAGTCATTAACCTCCTTCCTAAGCTCTTTATTATTAGAATTGAACCCAAGCACCGTCGCATTACAGGCAGATGTTGCGCCTCTAAGTCACGACGGTCCTCACTAACACCTCTCACTTTTGTTTTATAGTATTTTTTTGTATATATATTTTGTGCCTGAGTCATAAAAGTACGTTGTTCTTCATCACTACCTGTAACTTGCATACTACTGATGTCATAAACCCTGCACCGTCATCTGCATACAGCAAGCAGTTCACCTCAAATCGACAACTTTCAACCTCATGTCGGTTTGTATTACACCTTTAAGATAATTTTAACCGAATTCTAAAACAGTGCTTGGAAATATACCAAATGAATTTGAATTAACTAATATTCACAATTAGATTAATACTGAATATTGCTCCACAGTTATATAATTTAATTTAATATATTACAAAGCATTTTAAAATAAATGTAAGCTTTTGAACGCACATTTTTGTTATTTACTGCAGGATTGAAAATTGATTCAAAGTTTTATACCATCCAGGAGAACGAATTATTTTCATTTTTCTAAGACAAATTCTTCATTTTAAAATCAAATAATTTTATTCAAAATGAGGATACATGACTCATTTTTTGAACGTCAAAAACACTACCACCGATTCGCTAAAGTTAATGCCTCAGACCTGAGAAGAACTTTTTTTGCTTAAATGGTCAATAATTTTACATTGATGCATTTTGCTGATGACACATTTGAAATAGACTGGAATCTATACTTACTATGTTGAGATTAAACTGAACACTGTTGGGAAAAACTTACGCATGTTTTTTTATATAATATTCATATAAAACATTGCATGCTCAATAATAAAAATACAACGCCTGTACAAAAACAATAGCAAAGCACACAGGTTTAACATTTCCCACAAAAATGTACGGGCATAAGTGAATCTACTTTGTTTTTCATATAACACAGTACATACATACATAATGTAAGATCTTCCATGCCCTTTTTCATTGTTTACGATTCCATTTAGTTGCTGTTGGGTGTGATAATGTAAATTCCTTAATCCCCCCGCTATAGGACTTTATCCTATTACAGTGGAAATTTAGACGTGATTATGTAACGCTTGGTATGATGTAAACGGAACGTAAATAAGCTGCTTATGATAAGATAAAAGCAATATACGCTTATTTTGTCATAAAAGTTTCAAAATTTTACAGGTAATTTAGAGACTATTCACTTAAATAAATTTTAATTGACTTTCATTAGACTAGTTATAGAATAGTTGAAATTCTTATACATTAAACTTGTTTAGCACTTATAATCTTAACTATTTTTTTTAGCTTCACGTTTTATCTCGCACATGGCAGGGTAGGCAGAGGGAGCTATAGGAACCATAGGAACCTAGTGTAAAGACACTCCGTTGCTTAGTCCCTGCTTTCTCTGCCCCCGCTTTCCGCCTAGTTCGAAGCATTGCGTGTTGAGTGGCGGAACTCAACATCGCGCTTTGTCTAGGTGCCAGAGTGAAGATGAAGTGAATGGAAACAGAAAAATCCATCTTCCTCGACTGGGAATTGAACGCAGAAACCGTCGCATTACAGGCACACGTTGTGCTTCTGCGCCACGACAGTGGCGGTCGGACGGTCTTTACTACATAAACCTTTAATAATGCTTTAGTTAGTAAGCAGAGTATCTAGACGGAACTTTGTGATAGATACTGCGTATAAAACATGTATACAGTCGCGGATCTCAACGCCGTTCTTCAAAGCAACTCTTAGAAAAGTTAAGAGTTATAGAGAACCAATATAATTATTACATACCAAGCAAAATTTGAAAGCTTTTACAAATTTCCATCATCAATACATCTTTGAAACGATAAATTTTCACTTGTCACCGGATTCCTTGAGGAAATTCGCTCTATATAATAGATGTAACAAATGAACTGGCGACGTATCGAGTACTAAATGAGGGGAACGGGCAAAGGCCGCGGCCGCGTTATTAATCTGTTGGTCTGTTTGTAAGTGAATGTGAATGATATCGTTATATCAAAAGGTAGAGTAGCTTGGAGTTTGTTGGTTCTAGTGGATTTCCATGATTATATTGAAATATAGTTTGTTTTAGCTTCTCACTGTATCTTGCTCATGGCAGGGTAGGCAGGGGAATTGAAGGTAGAAGGAACTTTGGATGTCGTTGAATTTAGTGGACATCAGGAATTTCATTGAAATTTCAGTACTCTACACTCAAAAAATTCAGTACTCCAAAGTACAGAGGATATTGAGGCAATGCAGAGGCATGGCAAAGGAAAGGCAGAGGAAATTAAAATACCTGTATACGTATGTACACATAGGCGTTTTGAAACTTACGAGAAAAGTTGTCAATACTTTCATATTACATTTCTCATTGACGTTAGTAAATTATTATTCGTGAAACTATTTCACGATCCTGATTCGGGTAGTGTTGATTCACCTGAAGTACTTCCACGTCTGAATAATGACGGAACTATTAAAACAACCAGAATAATCCATTTTAATGTATCACATATTAAAGAATTAGCAACATTATTTTTCTCTCAGGCACTGTTAATACAATACAGTATGGTAAAGTATCCTCGAATTGACCATTCCATCATCCACACAACATCTCAGGCACTTTTAATACAATACAGTATGGTAAAGTATCCTCGAATTGACCATTCCATCATCCACACAACATCTCAGGCACTGTTAATACAATACAGTATGGTAAAGTATCCTCGAATTGACCATTCCATCATCCACACAACATCTCAGGCACTGTTAATACAATACAGTATGGTAAAGTATCCTCGAATTTATGCTTTAAGTGATTAATTGTTGTTTTTAAAAACCAATTAATTACCTGAATCAAGATAATTACTCACACTGTATACACTTATGATTACATATTCACACAAACACAAACACACACACACATACATGCACGCAGTTTTGCTTTAAGTAAAAATTAGTTTTTTTATATATATTTAAAATTTAATATATATTTTTCATAGGAGAAGAAAGAAGAAGTCATTTGTAAATGTAAAACTAAAATGCTATTTCTTTTGTGAATAATAAATAAATAAATAGCATACACATAACAAGGAAACGAGGAACAGATGTTTGTAGAATATTATCCTAGTTAAAGTACCTAAGCACTCCAAAACAAGATTTTCAAGTTGAATCCAAATATATTATGAGAAATTACTATGAGACTATTAAATATGCGTTAGTGTTCTGTAAAGTAAATATAACTTAGCATACTAAATGCTTGTTCTTAATTGTGAATTTCAATTGATAGATTTGCTTCTACGTGTATATAAACGAACATATTAGTGGAAGGTAAAGTGTTTTAGCATTACGATTTTAATTCAAAAATCAAAAAAAATATTAGACTCATCGAATAATTTTTGTTCATAATTATATTGAAAAAAAAAAACAGAAATAAAGAAGACACTATACTTTTCAGTGGTCTAGACAAAATACTACCTTGTGCTATTGTCTACCTCTTCATACACACAATCATACACACATACATACATACATAAAATATATGGAATGTCACAGGTGTAAAAGTATCTAGTAAATACCGGTACATATACCGCATGGTGTAGTTGTATATTGTATGTTGCATCGGATTGAGCAAAAATAGTAGTGATATATGATAAATATATAGTATTAGAATTCGTACATAAAATTTTTATTGTTACGTACCTAAAAACCTAATAATAGATAACTTTGTCGTTAAGATTGAAACTCTAAAACTGGTTATGTATAAATTTATTAAAGAAAATATCTATTATAGAAACTCGTATATCACTAATTCATTTCATCAACCTTTCTGACCTACAATTACGGGGCTAGTTTGAACGATATTTTATATACGATATTTTATTTTTGAAAACCAATCGTACAAGACAAGCTGGTTTTTATATATAACTTTCATATTAAACCAAAAAAATATTTATATTGTATCTCATTCTCAACCGACATTTTAACGTACAATGGGCATCTATTGATTTGTTTTTCAGTTTCCCATTTTAAGCTGAGCAGCACATCTCATTCACATTCAATATACACGTATGCAAGTCAAATTGCGAATCTCGACGCCGCGTTATTTATTTCGAAGCAAGGAGAAAGTAATAATCAAATTTGTTATATTACAGCTTTTTTATTACATTACAAATTTTATAAGTGAGGCCGTTTTACTGTAGGCGCGACAGGTGGGTTCTCAAATATCGTAAATTTAGTTTATATATAGAAATAGTAAAAAAAAATAGAATTAGAGATCTCTAATCTCCTCCTAAGGATCCTTAGGCAATATTCATCTATGGCATAAACCCTACTTTGTCAATAATTTTTACAAAACCAATTTGGGTAAGAATTCTACACTACCAAGGATTCAAAGTATTCATAACAAATTACTAAAGTTAATTTGTGACTAAGAAATACATTCTCTTGTTTTAAAAGGAATATAAGTACATTCAAGACACAGTCCCCATCTGGATATAAAGTTAGATTCTCATCATTCTCATACTTTCCCTGGTGAATTGAATGAAGTTGAACTCCGTCACCTAACAAAAAGAGAGGGAAATGGATTGTTTTAACACTGGGATCTCCTTGCCTGAAGTTTTTATCTTTGTTTACAGGCTAAACGGTTATAAAAATTGTGGTAAAAATTCTAATTTATTACCAATTTGATGACATGACACGTTGACAACGTCGTCCTGTTATACGTTAATTACACAATCAATCAGTATTTACGCCAGATTATGTATTATTCATAGTATGGGCATTTGCAAATCAAATCCTTAATTATGAGCGGGTATTATTAGCATGTTCAACTGGTGGTTAGCTTTATTGATATACTGTGGTGGAATACTACGATAGCTCAGGGGGTGATTTTAGTATTTTATGTGTTACTTTTAAATCTCTTGGGCTCGATTTACCGTCACGGTATTGAAGATAGTTGAAAGTCCCGGGACGGTTGTATGAGTTGGATTTTTCATTATACAGTTTGTTAAGTAACACAGATCACAATATCAATACAGTTTAGCACAGTTCACCCCTTCTTATTTTGAATTTTGAATAAATTCGCGGAGCTCATGGCGCGTGATTAGACAACTCTCGGCGAACGGCATTGATACTAGCTCCGCCATGGTAGCCCAGCATTTTGGCGAAACAGCCTGTCGATTTCGGCGGGTATAAAATGAGCCCAAGATCCTACATACTGGTTATAAACAAATTGATGTAATTTGTTTGAGAAATGTGATTAAAGATTATATAATGTGGTTAGCTGTTTCTTCTTCTTTGTATTATAATAATATTCTTTATTGTACACCTATATAATATGAAAATGAGTAACAATATTCAGATTAATGTATTTGAGGCGAGAGAAATTATTTTGTTAAATTAATATTTAAATCTGTATTATGTGGCATGGGTACAGAAGTGGGATTCTGTAAGGGCACATTAACTGTAATTCAAGTAAAAAGTGGAGAAAATAGTGTCTTAACAATAACTACGTCCTTTTTACTAAATACTGATACAATGTGAAATAACATACATTTTGATACGATACGAGTAATAATCTAGTAAATGCTCTTAAATATAACAAAGTTACGACAGCAAACATTTCCAAGAAGATAATAAAGTAGAATAAAAATAAAAGAATAAAACCAAACAAATCTGATGAAATGTTGATAAAATTTTGTACTCAGCTTACCAATTAAAGTAAATATATTTTCTTGTTTTCTTTTAAATTGTTGTGAATAAAATATTGAGATAACCCCGCAATATCGAAGAGTAAAATGTTAGCAAAACAACTCACAATGCACCGCACTAAGTCGAAGTAAACCTTCGTTATTGCGATATGGAGGCGTATTCTGGACTGCACGTACTAGCTCTTATACGCGGCCTTGCCTTCGTGTTTTAATGAAAAAAATATAAGAACTATTGGTTGGTCGGAGGTACAGTTTCTGATTGTAAACGCAACGGTAGTGGGACGATTCCTACTTGGGAATAGTGAATTATTTCGTTTTTTGACTCTGGTAACAAGTTAGGCGTAGAGTACCACCACTTAACACACAGTGTCTCAGAATTGAATGAAAAGTTAGGAGCAAATAAATATACTAATATAACTTTTGACAGACAACGTAAAACGCTATCTCTGCGTAAACTATAGAAGTTATATTTTATCTAGTTAGTTTTGAAATCTGTAGAACATTGAGAAAAAAATTGACCTTACAACTTACAACCCTAGATATAGTTAAAAAATTCTAAAAACTTTTCTATTCTATTGATGTGATAAACTAAATTTATTGATCATGAAATTGTCATGCCTCAAATTCTTGTCATGCCATCTAGCTATCTCTCTATATACGCCTTTATACTAAATCTTGAGATCTGTTAAGCTCATTAGTCTTCTATCTTCAATGTAGACCACGTAGGTGCAGACTCAGACAATAACACGGCAATAAAGTTATTATTAAAATAATCGAATATTATCTTTTACAGTACTTAATTTGTTACGTTAAGTTTTTTTTTATTTATAATTTTTACGCTTGGAGATTTAAGCAAACAATAAGCATGTCAAAGGCATTCTATAATAAGTACGTCTATAATAAAACCTTCAGTTGAGCCTTCCTGCGGCTTGGCTTATGTATTGTAATATTTCTTACTTAGAAAACGAATCTGACACGGGAACGATTGTAACGAAAAAACATCGCGCAGCTTTGTTCGCGGTGACACTGTGTTTTTGAATACAGGAATCATTTTCAAACGCGCTTATATTAAATTCAAATTCAAAGTCGAAATATTAATTATGTAGAAATACTTTTGCAAGCTCTTACGATTTTTCGAATAGACATGTCGCTATCTAAGACACCGGTTCGGAAGGCAGTTCTAAAGAGAAGAGCCAATAACACACTCAAACTTTGTTTCTGTCCATAGATAAAATGATTATATATATATATATATATATATATATATATATATATATATATATATATATATATATATATATATATATATATATATATATATATATATATATATATATATATATATATATATATATATATATATATATATATATATATATATATATATATATATATATATATATATATATATATATATATATATATATATATATATATATATATATATATATATATAAACAAACAATCTACTACTAAAACGTATCTTCATCATTAACAGGCTATGCAAATGGTGTATTAATTCTACTATATGTAATAATAACATAACTACATCAATCTTTAATTTCTAATAATATTTAATAACAAATTCTCTAGGCTAGTCAGGATTCTAGGATAATATCATAATAATTTATTATGAACGAAAATATGCAGATTTTTTAAGTAATGCAACAATGCGTCATAGCGATATAACAAAAGCATTCAATATCTAACCCTGGAGCAATTGTTGAATGCAAACTGTATTATATTTAGTATATCTAACCCCTAGCTCAAGGCAAATCTACGGAAATAATTGGCTATACACTGTGTTTATAAAGTTAATTATGCCATTTCTCATACAAACTTGTGCAATATTCACTTGGCCTGGTGCGAATATTTTATTAAAAGTTAATAGGCAGTAGGTTCATATTCTTAAGTATTGTGTAAGTCTATATTGTAATATAATAGTACAAAATTCTGTTTGTATGTAGTCGAGATGAGACGGAAAAAAAGTAGTCATATACAAATAATTATTTTATCCTGACTTTTCATTCTGCGTAGCAGGGATGGCAGAATAGAGTAGAGGGAAATTACTATAAATATGAACTGCCATCTCCTTACCAGATCATCCTTACCATCCTTACCGTACACTTACCATATATTTGCTATAAATTGCATAAAAATCCTATAATAGCAGTCCTTTTGTTACCACAATTCAATATACCGTTTTATGAAAACTTCGTTCAGGAAATTACTATCATACTTGATCTGGAACTGTCAATACGTCGCGTTCCTACAAAGAGCTTGTAGTGGATACCACTTGCCGCTATTGTTTATTTTCTTCATTTTTTAATAGATGTTCTCATGTTTTTTTTTTAAAATTATTAATTGAATTTTAATGTTTTTGTAGTTTGTAAATGTTCGGTGTATAGAAACAGTAAAAAGAATTAAAATTAGAGTTCTGAAATAACGAATGTATAAAGCATGGAAACGAGAACTGACTATTGCAGGCTATATTTGGATATAAAGTTCGATTCTTATTTACTATTTCGCTAGATTTTCTAGCGAATTGGAATTTTTTATTCTGTGGCATAGGTACAAAAGCAGGACTCTTTGTGGGCTTTAACTGAGATTTAAGTAAAAAATGAGAAACAATATTCAGATTAAATGTACAAGAGGCGAAAAAAAAATATTTTGTTAAATTAATATTTAAATCTGTATTCTGTGGCATGGGCACAGAAGCGGAACTCTTTAAGGGCACATTAACTGTAATTCAATTAAAAAATGGAGAAAATAGTGTCTTAACACTAACTACATCCACTTAACTTAATATTGATATTATGTGAAATAACCTATATTTTGATATGATACGAGTAATAATCTCGTAAATGCTTTTAAAAATATTAAAGTTACTGTACTTACAAAGATAATAACGCAGAATAAAAATAAAACCGTTTAAAAAAAGGACCGTTGTGGCGCAGAGGCGTAAGCGTCTCCCTGTAAACGCGACGGTTTCTGGGTTCGATTCCCACTTGAGGAAGATGGATTTTTCTATTTCTATTTTCTTCACTCTGGCAACTAGGCAAGCGCGGCGTTGACTTCCGCCACTCAACACGCAATGCCTCGAAAGAGGCGGAAAGTGGGGACGAAGAAAGCAGGGACTATGCAACGGAGTGTCTTAAAACTAGGTTTCCACGGTCCCTGCAGTTCCCTCTGCCTACCCTGCCATGTGCAGGATAAATCGTGAAGCTAAAAAAAAATGAAAGAATAAAACCAAGCCAATCTGATAAAATGTTGATAGCATTTTGTATTCAGTTTGCCAATTAAAGTAAATATATATTTTCTTGTTTTCCTTTATAATATTGTGAATAAAATATTGAGATAACCCTGCAAAGAATATTGAAGGGTAAAATGTTAGCAAAACAACTCACAATGCACCGGACTAAGACGAAGTAAACTTTCCTTATTGCGATATGGGGGCGTATTCTGGATTGCACGCACTAGTTCTTCCACATGGCTTCGACCTTGTGTTTTAATGAAAATAATAGAAGAAATACTGGCGGGTCAGTGGTACTGCGTCTGAATGTAAACGCAACGGTTATATATTCTATTCCCACTGGGATTATTTTCTATCTTAACTCTGGTAACAAGTTAGGCGTACAATTCCACCACTTAACACAAAATGTTTCGGAATTGGACGAGTAGTAGGGAGCGAATAGTTATACCATATGCTATATAACGTCCTGTATCCTGGATTTCACTTTTTTAATGGACCTCAATCACTAACGAAATAAAGATGATGATGCTTAGATATTAATTTATTTTTTTTCGTTTTAAGTGATTTTGATGAAAAAGTCTTTACTTTTTTTGTAATGTTCATTACACATACCTCTATTAATCTATCTGATAACTTTTTACTCCATAAACTAAAGTGACTATGAACATATTTTCATACACCAAAGTCTTGCCATCGAGTCATCTCTCTATATACACCTTTATACCAAATCTTGAGTTCTCCAAAACTCGTTAGTCATCTATCCTCAATGCAGACCACGTAGATGCAGACTCAGACCAATAACACGGTAATAAAGCCATTGATCAAATAATGGAATAGTCTTTTAGAGTATTTTGATCTTAATTTGTTTCGTTATGTTTTTATTAATATTTTTCTAGCTTGGTGATTTATTAGTAAAATTAAAAAAAATCTTATAAAAATAAAAAAAATTAGAAAGTCATATATGTCTAAAGTCCTAATTCATGTACAATTATTATTTTTTTTAGCTTCACGCTTTATCCCGCATATGGCAGGGTAGGCAGAGGGAACTGCAGGGACCATACGAACTTAGTGTTAAGACACTCCGCTGCTTAGTCCTTGCTTTCAGGCAGACGTCGCGCCCCTGCGCCACGACGGACAATTAAAACATGGTATTCATTTATTTCATTCATTTATTCGAGGTGTGCGCTCCATATAGGAAGAAAAGCAGTGCTTTGCTTTCCATTCCCAGATATTTTAATAAGATGTTCTTACGTTTTAGATGGTTTTAATAAATAGTAAATAAATTAATAAATTAAATAAAATAAGTTAACAAGAATATTTAAATAAATTATAAATAAATTATAACTAATGAATTAAAAAAGCTTATATTTTGTAAATAACACCTATTAACAAGCTTACAAGCAATATGTTTGCTCCGCAACAAGCAAGCGGCGCCTCAAAGTAATATACGTATATAATCGACCAACTCCTGCCGCCGCGTTCTGCAGGAGTACGCGTAAATATTTTTTTTTAGAAATTCTTTTTAGTTTTTAAAAGGTATTATGTATAAATATTTATTATTAGTTGAAAGTTCGTTGAACTTTAAACTGAGCTTTAAGAAATAAATTGTACAAAGATTTATTACGTAGCATAGCAATCACAAAATAATGTTCGCGGTTAATCAGACTCATGTAGTGTTTTTATGTTCAATCGCCTTTTTTATATACATTTGTATATGTACTTCAAAAGCATTGAAGGTACTTGATTAAATTGTAATTACTAATTGAATTTGATTATTTCACTTTATGATGTACATTGTAACGTTATGGGTATATTTTAACGCATCTTACCGTTAATCGAGACGGATTGTATAATGACGTGGAAAATTAAGAATAGAAAGATGTTATCAATTTTATAATTTGTGTAACACTAACATATATATATATTTTATGTTTTTGGCTTCATACATAATATTGCATATAGAAGAGCAGAGAAAACCTAGTAAACCTAGTAAACCTAGAAAAACGAAGAACAGTGTGTCTTAATACACACTGTTCTCAGTCTAAAATCAAGACGTTGGATGTGATCACACAACTTCTATGAGATTTAAACACCAGTCAAATCATTAGAGAAAAATAAAAAGTATACAGAATTTCAAAATTAGAAACTTTTCATTCTTTTGTGTTTTATTTACTGAAATATAATATACCTACAATATTTAGCTATAATTATAAAGTTATTTATGAGATTTTTGAACAAGTGTATGCATGACTTGTCACAGTAAGAATGACGAAAACAATTGAATATACGAAATTTTCTAACTTCGAATTCATACTATTTGTCATGTAAAATTACTTACAAGCATTTGTGAATTGATGAAAGAAGAAAATGAAGCAGTTCTAAAGAGAAGAGCCAGCAACAAACTCGAGATTTAATTCTTTTCATTAATAAAACGATTGTATTATTTATTATAGTCAAATTCAATAAGTAATTAAAATTTAATTAAATACCATCAATAAAATATATTGTCCTTTTTTGTTATTTATAGTCTAATCGGCTATATAAAATGTGTTAATTAAATAGTTTGAAAATTATCACCATTTAGTAAAAAACATAAACAAACTAGCGCGACTTGCGCCTTTAATTCAATTAGATACTGATTGTAGACATTGATCCGTATTAAAACACTATAGGGCATTTGTTTTGACGAAACTATTGACTCTTTATAAAGTCGGAGAAGAAAATTATCATCAATTACGCGTCAACTGAAAAGTTAGAGTTGTTAAAATTTGTAAGAGTCAATAAATTATTTTAAATAATAATGTCAATTTTATGCTAAGTAAATATGTTATGTATGTTCCAAAGTTGTAATATATTTGTCTTATTTTAAAAATATATCTTGTTTGTGTAAGTTTTGTTTCTGAAATTAAAATTTGGTAATAAGCACAAAAACACGCAAACTTACACTTAAGATGCTTCACACACGTATCCATATCCAAAATACATGAATATTACACAATTCTTACAAAATCACGTATTTACATGTCGAACTATTAGTAATCTTTTTCTTTAAAGTCAATTGATAATAAAGGAAAAATACAAATAAGCATTAAACTCCACAAGTATTTGAATAAAACTGAATAATTGAATTTAGAAACTTTTCAAATTCAAAAGTAAGTTTTGAGCAGACGGTAATTCGTTTTCGGATTTGAGAATCGACTGCAACCGACCGACGGTAATTTGTTCCTGGTTAAAAGTGAAATTATTTATTGAGTTCAAAAACTTTTATGTCCTATTCTTAAGGTGAGAGTGGCCGTCTTTGTCATTTTAAATATATATTGTTGTGTTTAGAGTTTGGTCGCTTTAAAAAATCTAATCCGTATAGAATAAGTTAACAAAGTCAGCTTATCCGACTGTCAAGATCCATTTTATAAAAAATCACGAGTTAAAAGAAAGCGTGCTGTATTTCCTTTTACCAAATACTCTTTGGAATTGGCCGAATCTTTTTTTCCGCTTTACGTTTACGTAAATATATATATATATATATATATATATATATATATATATATATATATATATATATATATATATATATATATATATATATATATATATATATATATATATATATATATATATATATATATATATATATATATATATATATATATATATATATATATATATATATATATATATATATATATATATATATATATATATATATATATATATATATTTATATATATATATATATATATATATATATATATATATATATATATATATATATATAAGAAATAAATAAAGCTAATTTGTGTCAAGACACTTTCTTTTTATTTCCTGAATTTGGAACATTGCTTATCGAGTAGTTAGTGATCACGGAACTTTTCATAACAGGAAAATGTAAATAGAACTATCTACTACTAATATGTGCCTAACCCGGTATCATGCTAAGCACATGATGTGTTAATTCTACTAAATATAATATTAATATTTTAAATATGTTTCTAATTTCTAATAACGTTTAATAATAAAGTACGTCTGGCTAGTTAGGATTCTAGGATAATTTGTGAACCAATATATGCATATTAGTTTAGATAATGCAATATTGCGTCGTAACGAAATAACAGAATCCTTCAATATTTAACTTTTATATAAAGTTTAACTAACTATAATATTTAGGATACCTAACACCTAACTCGAGGCGTATCTACGTACATATACTACTGTACACTCTGTTTATTAAATTAATTATGCCATTTCTCATACAAACTCATGCAATATTTACTTGGCCTGTTACGAATATTTTATTAAAAGTTATTATAAGTTCATAGTCTTTAGTCTATATTATAACATAACACTACAAAGTACAAAGTCTGTTAGTATATTAAAAAAAGTTAAGAAAATATAAAACATGCTAATTACACTAGTATACAAATTTTGATTTTGAAAAAGTATTTTCTAGTGTAAGTAGCTTTTTTTATTTATGATGACATACTGCATACGAAATTACAATTATATTTTTTTAATTAGTTTCCATTTCTTAAAAAAAAAAATTAAAGTTTTTTGATAAAATAACAGAAATTATACCGTTATTTTATTCATTAGTAGAAATGCGACTTGGTTTCTTCGCTGCCCTTTTGTACTCTGCTTCTGGAATATCTTGATGAATAGTCCAGCAGTAATCCGCTAACATTGAAACGTTCCACTTGCCCTGATATCGTTTTTCCATGTTAGCGATGTCCTGGTGGAAGCGCTCCCCATGTTCATCGCTAAAGGCCCCACAGTTATCCGGAAAGAAGTCCAAATGAGAATGTAAGAAGTGGATTTTCAGGGACATGTTACAACCCAGTTCTTGGTAAGATGACAACATATTTTCAATAAGTTCAGCGTAGTTGTCGCTCTTCTTATTTCCCAAGAAGTTTTTTGTCACGAGGCGAAAATTGTCCCAGGCTTTTTTTTCTTTGCCTTCCAAAATAGTGTCGAAGTGTTCGTCTTTTAATAAATTTTTTATTTGGGGACCAACGAATATACCTTCTTTGATTTTAGCCTCACTTAATCTTGAAAATTTCTGGCGAAGGTAGTGAAAAGCAGTTCCATTTTTGTTTATTGCTTTTACGAAATTTTTCATAAGCCCTAGTTTTATGTGCAGTGGTGGAAGTAACACTTTTTGTGGGTCAACTAAAGGGTTATTTTGAACATTTTTCATCCCAGGCTGAAGTGACTGACGATGAGGCCACACTTTTTTTGTATAATGCTGCTTTCTGTCACGACTGTCCCATTCGCAAAGAAAGCAACAAAATTTCGTATAGCCTAATTGTAGTCCAAGTAGAATAGCTACGACTTTTAAATCTCCGCAAATTTATCTGTTACGGAAAGATGTTATAACTACACCACTTTGTAAAAGGTTCCATTGTTGCAATCTTGAACCTAAAAGTTGTGCTTTGTTCTTTGGCAATTCTAAGTCCCTTACGAGATCATTTAATTCAGCTTGTCTTATCCTGTGTGGCTGTGTTGATGTACTAGGTACCTCGTATTCTGACATTGACGAAACTGATGGTGAATTTTCCTTGACACTGCAAAACGAAGTAATGTTTTTTTGCCATTCAGCCAATTTCTCAAACCTGTAGCACATGGATTACAGCAGAAATGTGGAACCCAGCTTTTATCCTGGCGTTTGATGTTCTCGTTAAAGTAGTAAAAATAGGCTTTTTTTATTATAGGCGATATACAACACCTTTGTTTATTAAATATCACCTCACCGCAGATATAACAAAAATTGTCGGGATTATAAACACATTTTCGAGACATTTTGCTAAAAAATAGTATTATACTTTTACTTTAAACATTTCTATATCGCTTAATTTAAGAGAAAATAGCACTAAGTCACAATATTTCGAATATTTGATACAAACTATGTAAATGTCAAAACATTATGAAGTTAAATGTGGGTAGTTCCATTAAACGCGAAAGATACGATTATCGTAAAAACTCAAACTAATAAATGAATTTTAGTTATCAATCCGAATTTTGCATGGACAGAGAAGCAGAAATTAGTTTAAATGATTTCGGATACTTTTCCTTGTAGACTAGTGTTATATGTAAAATGGCAACCTTAATGTATACTCACCATATATTTGCTATGAATTGCTTAAAATTCTTGAGCTGGCAGTCCTTTTGTTACCACAATTCAATACACCGTTTTATGAAAACTCCCTTCAAGAAATTACTACCATATGATGATCTCGAATTGTCACTACGTAGCGTTCCCGCAAAAAGTTCATGAACACATTTTTTTCAATTTTTAGTTCATTTTACATGTATATTGTTTTTTAAATTATTCAATGAATTTTAATGTAATTTTCTGTAATGTTACTGTGTTAATTTTTATTAGGATGAAAGTTGTGCTTGACATGCTTTCTTCTTATTAAGATGGAAAATATAGTACTTATTATTTATACATATTACAGAAAATATTACTCTCTAAAACTGTAACTGTTTCACTTTTAATTTATGTGTAGTTGTTTTCTTATATATATATATATATATATATATATATATATATATATATATATATATATATATATATATGTATATATATATATATATATATATATATATATATATATATATATATATATATATATATATATATATATATATATATATATATATATATGTATATATATATATATATATATATATATATATATATATATATATATATATATATATATATATATATATATATATATATATATATATATATATATATATATATATATATATATATATATATATATATATATATATATATATATATATATATATATATATATATATACATATATATATATATATATATACATATATACATATATATATATATATATATATATATATATATATATATATATATATATATATATATATATATATATATATATATATATATATATATATATATATATATATATATATATATATATATATATATATATATATATATATATATATATATATATATATATACATATATATATACATATATATATACATATATATATACATAGTGTTGTTTTTTTTTTTATAATAGTAATTTAATTAAGTTATATTAAGGTGTTATCGTTGTTATAAAACTTCTCGGACAATGTTGTGAATACCTGTAATTAGTACTACATATTAGTTAGTAGTATATATGAAGACCTGATACTTTGACTTTATATTTGTATATAAATGTTACATATGTGTGTTCCGCCACTCAACACGCAATGCCTCGAAAAACGCGGAACGCAACGGAGCGTCGTAATACTAGGTCCCTATGGCTCCTGCAGTTCTTTCTGCCTACCCGGCTGTGTGCGGGTTCTAAAATCAATTTTAACTGAGTAATTTTAGTATATATGCTCCGAAATGGATGTGGAAAGGCGTGTTGCTGCCGGTAACAGAATGAACGGTGCCTTAGCTGCGTTGTTGAGATGGCAGAACGTCAGCGTCGCTCCGACGCTGTTATACGGCAGTGAAAAGTGGGTATTACAGAAGAAAAATGAAAGAAAGATGTAGAGATGCGATCCTTTCAAAGGATATGCGGAGTCAGCTTAGCTGACCGAATTTGCAAATTAAATATTTAAATATTAGCTGTTCAACTGGAGGTTAGCTTTACTCTATAAGCAATGTTTCGAATTCAGAAAACAAAAAAGAAAGTGTCTTGACACAAATTAGCTTTACTTACTTTTATATTTACGTAAACGTAAAGCTCTTTTTTCGGTTTTCGGCTAATTTCAAAGAGCATTTGGTAAAAGGAAATACAGGACGCATTCTTTTAACTCGTGAACTTTACAGATTCTTACTAAATTGGATCTTGACAGTCGGATAAGCAGAATTTTTTAACTTATTCTATATGGATTACATTTTTTAGAGAGATCGAATTCTAAATGCAACAAGATATACTTAAAATAATAAAGACGGCCATTCTCACCTTAGGAATAGGATTTAAAAGTTTTGAACTCAACAAATAATTTCACTTTTAGCCAGGAACAACTGGTTGCAGTCGATTCTCAAATACATACATACATAGCTTTACGCCCTATCCCTAGCCGGGTAGTCATAGAGAACGGAGTGCCAAACGCTGCGGTCCCTGCATACTTCTTTTGCCCCGTCCACTGTCATTAACCTCTTCATACATGCTATCCGGGGTGTCCTAATGCTTTTTACGTGACTTTCCTCCGGTATGGTTCCGGTATGGTATGGTATGGTCTCCGTGCAGTATGTTGATTTAGTTAAAGATAGTATGCCGGTTAGTTTTGCAGAGGTTAAGAATGAAACCGATAAAGATAAATTACTAAGTAAATTAAAAAGCTACATTTTGTTCGGGTGGCCTCCGGCGGCGGGTTGTGAGGAAGAGAAACCCTATTTTTCGCGTAAAAATGAATTAGTAGTTGAGTTAGGATGTTTACTATATAAATATAGGTTAGAGGTACCTCCACCTTTAAGGGTTCGGGTATTAAAAGAAATTCACGAAGGGCATTTAGGCATGAATAAGATGAAGAATTTAGCTCAAAATTACGTATATTGGCCAGACCTTGACAAGGACATCGAGAATTTGAGTCGGTCTTGTGAAGCATGTGGTGCGGTGCGGGATGCACCCCCCCGCGCCACTATGCATCCGTGGGAATTTCCCTTGAAACCATGGCAGAGGATTCACGCAGACTTTGCTGAATATAGTGGTACAAAGTATATAATTATTGTAGATGCTCATTCTAAGTGGATTGAAGCAATCAAAATGAATCGGACCGATGCTGAATCTACAATTGCGGTGCTGAGATCTACATTTGCCAGGTTTGGGCTGCCTACTCAGCTAGTAACCGACAACGGTCCACCTTTTTTATCTGAAGAATTTAAGAACTATTGTGGAAAAAATTATATCCGACATATAACGTCGGCACCTGATCGACCCCAAGGCAATGGAGCAGCGGAGAACGCGGTTAAAACTATTAAAAAAGTGATTAAAAGAGCCGTGTTCGAAGGCGAAAATGTCTCGAGAGCATTATCAACCTTTTTGTTTCAATATCGTAATGTGGAGCACGCGACGACTGGCGTCGCTCCCGCGGTGGCATTGTTAGGACACCGACTCCGCGGACGCCTGGATGCCATCCGGCCTGACGTGTCGAGTGTAGTGCGCGCTGCCCAGTTGAGGCAAGTTCGAAATAAGGGGGGCTCTGACAGGGACATGGAGGTAGGGGAACCTGTTCTTGTCCGAGGGTATTCCGATAAAGTACCTAAATGGGTGGAAGGTAACATTACCGAGAAAACGGGTCCGGTGTCTTACAAAGTTAGGCTTGGAAACGATTTACAATGGCGGAGACATCAAAATCAAATTATTCCTTTAAAACAGAAAAGCGATAGGTTTTCTTTATTTAAGCCCGAGTTAAAACAGAATGTCAAAGAAGAAGATAATTTAAAAGACGCCGTGGGGGAGAAATCGGATCAAGAAGGGAAAGGAGTGACAGAGTTAACTAGCGAGCCATTAGATCCGAGAGGTAACCCGGTTAGAGACAGAACCCGCTCTCCTAGTCCTCCGCCACCTGACGCGTCAGCGCGAGCTTTGCGAGCTTACAATAGGGCAAAGAATAAATGAATTATAGATATATACTTATATAAACATTTCTATGATATGTATACAAAATTTAAAGTTTTAGGAATCTTTATATGTAGTAATTAATAGTTGATCCTAAAAAACTGTACATTTTTAAATAGTAATGTGTGTAATTAGTTTGTAAGTTTTGTAAATAATTGTACGAATGTGTAAGTTTAAAAGGGGGAAATATGTAGGGTTATTCTATTATTGTTACTATGTGGGTAGAAATCTAACCGTTAATAAATAGCCAGTCAGTATCCAGTCTCTGTATTTTATTGACGTTCCAGCGACGACCTCTCACATCCGCGTGGGATGGGGCGCCAGGGTCGAGGTGCTGGAGGCAAGGCCGCTATATTGCTTCCGGTGCCTCGAGAAGGGCCACGTTGGCCAGACGTGTCCGAATGGGGTAGACCGGAGCGACCGGTGCTTCGCCTGTGGAGAGCGCGAGCCAATGTAAGGCCAAGACGCTCCGGTGCCCCTTGTGCTCAGATGTGGGTCGCCCGTCGGCCCATCGTCTGGGTGCAAAGACATGCTGCCAGATGGGTGGTGGGAGGAAGAAGGGTAAAAAGACCGCTCCTTCCACCCCAGCTCATATGACCGCCGAGGCTCCCGCCTCAGCATCGTGCTCTGCTTCATGCAGGAGGCCATGGAGGTCTCCCATTCGCGGGAGTAAGGGTGCTGCAGACGAACCTGAACCACTGCCGTAATGCTCAGCAACTATTAATGCAGACCATTGCGGAGTGGTCCATAGGCCTCGTGGTCGTGGCGGAGCCCTATCGCGTCCCCGACCACCCTCGCTGGTTTGGGGACGCCACTGGCACCGTAGCCGTCCATTGGGCGGGCGGTGTGGGGGTCCCACTCTGTTCCCTGCTCGAAGCGGGGCTGGGGTTCGTGGCCGTTCGGTGTGGCCCCTTGGCCATTGTGGGGTGCTACGTCTCTCCCAACAGGTCTCTCGCCGACTACGAGTTGTACCTGGACGGGCTGGCGGACTGCGTTCGCAGATGCCTACCCCGTCCGCTGATCGTCCTGGGGGACTTCAATGCCCACGCCATGGTTTGGGGTAACTCAAGGGACGATCCGAAGGGAGTGACGCTTCTCGACTGGGCGGCTGGTTTGGACCTCCGGCTCATTAACGTCGGGTCGGAGAGCACATGCGTGCGGTGGCATGGGGAGTCGGTCGTGGACCTTACATGGGCGACTCCTCCTGCGATTCGCATGCTCTCGGGATGGCGTGTCGCTGAGGAGGTGGTCACACTATCCGACCACCGCTACATATTTTTTGATGTGGCTTTCCGCCATCCCGACCGATCCAACTGTCGTCAGGGAGACACCCTGTCGCGACGACGACGACCACTTTGTTAGCGAAATTGTTAAGCCATATGGCTTAAAAAATTGTTAAGCCATATCCATATGGATGGATTGTTAAAATTCGGACTAGGCATACTGTTGAGCGACCCGCAAAATCTCTCAACATTCGCCCACACAATATGGGAAGAGGTACGAGGATTAAGGGACTCGCAGAAGGTGATCCAACCAAGTTTTTTCTTTTTCCAAAATAAGAAAGTTATTATATAGTTATAAATTTCGTATCATTGCGTTTGTATACAATATATATATCCATTATCATACAGGCTGCGTATGACACCTTGGCAGATGTTCGCCGATTGACAGAATCAGAGCATTCCTGATCCCACCAGGGATTGGAAGGCATCTGCTTCTGAATGGAGAGTTTTATAGGAATATATAAGTCAGCTGCTTATAAGATGGCAGAGACAAACCGGTCATAACAAACAATGACATTTTCATGATTAACAAACTCAGGAAGATCATTCAGCATGTGATCCACAGAATCAACATACTCAGACCAATTAGCTTTGTAATATTGAATTTAAAGAGCGAGTGAGGGCTATTAATAAAAGGGAATCTATTATTTAAGGATAAAAAAATTGGAAGGTGATCGCTATCATGTGTGGAAGAAAAAACAGACCATGCATGATAGCTGGGAAGCAATTGAAAGAGAGGACAAGGAAAAGTCAACAGCAGATCTAGGATTATGATTAGGATTGACCCTACGAGTCGGGAAACCGTCATTGAGGATGCAGAGATTGACATCATCAATTAAGTCCACCAATGAAGGAGAGAATCCGTCACAGTAATAACACCCCCATACAGTCTGATGAGTGTTAAAATCTCCCAGAATCAGCACTGGGCTAGGAAGCGAAGTGATGATAAATTTAAGCTCAAGAAAAACGTTTGGGGTCAAAAAATGTTGATAAGCCGATACACATTGTAATTTTCTTGCCAAATAAATCGAAAATCAAGATTTCCTTTAAATGCGAACTAAAGAAATTGATAGATAAAATTCCCGTCCACTGACGGCAATTAACCGGTTTGGTTTTATAACGTCAAGTAAACGTTACTTTTTATTTCATATTTGTTATGTACAATGTTTTGATTATAAATGGAGGGTACTTTTTTACTTTGTTAAATAATAAAGTGAATTAAGTGGGTGTGTTGAAATATTGTCAGACATAATGAAGCTATATACAGAATTACACGATTAAGTACAAACTCATGCGTTTTCTTCGTTCCTACGAACATAATAGTGGCGACGTATGGAAAAAGTGATCAAAATGGACAAAAAAGCAATAAGTTTCGACGAGTTTAATCCCGACACGGCTAATTGGGACAATTATATAGAAAGGTTAAAATTCTGTTTCGAATCAAACGGAATCATCGTGGACACAGTGAAACGTGCTAACTTTTTTACAGTATGTGGTTCACGCGTATACGAAACTTTACTTGCGTTAATTACACCAAGGAAGGCGATCGATGTGACGTTTACGGAGATAGAAACTATATTGGGCAAACATTATAGTCCGAAGCCTAATGAAATATCAATGTCTTTCAAGTTTTACAAACGCGACCAAAAGCGCGGGGAATCAGCATCGTCATATATAGCGGAACTGAGAAAACTTAGCTCCGGTTGTAACTTCAGTGACTTAGAAAGAATGCTACGGGATAGACTTGTGTGTGGAATGTGTGACAGTAGGTTGCAATACGAACTGTTAAAACGAGACAATCTACAATATCAACATGTGGTGGATGCGATGTTGTCATCTGAAAGTGCGGGACGCGACGTTCGAATGATTCAAGGAGCAGTGTCTACGGGCGTCACTTCAAGCCTTCCGACACACGCTGCGGCACCCGAAGACGTCGCCCCGGAACCAATGGATGTTAATGCAGTGCAGACGACACCTAATTTAAGAATGTGTTTCCGTTGTGGAAACCGCCACCCGGGAGAGTGTCGTTTTATTAATGCCGTTTGTAGGTATTGCAAAAAGAGAGGACACATCGAAAAAATTTGTATTAAAAAGAAGAAATCCGCTAATAAAAGTGTTAATTATACAGAAGAGTGTGAGGACTATTTGAATGGCATTTATAACGTAGAGAGTTCAAGCCGCATCCCGCCATTTGAAGTAGAAGTGTTTTTGTTCGACATGCCTATTCGGATGCAAGTGGACACAGGAGCTAGCTTTACCTTAATCAATGAAAACACCTGGAATATGCTTCGTAAACGTTTGCCGTGTAATGCGCTGCAACAAGTTCAGTTATCTTTACGAACATGGAATGAAACTCCAGTACACATACTAGGACAGGTTAATGTACCAGTACAGTATAAGGACATAGAGCAAAGCTTAGATGTTATTGTTGCTAAGGGTAGCGGGCCAAATCTTCTTGGGCGCGACTGGTTGGCTCCACTTAATATAATAATGAATATTAACTTTATTTCCAGCGAAGACTTTTTAAAAATGGACAGATTAATTACTAAATATGAAGAAGTGTTTAAGGACGGTTTAGGCACCTTCCGTGGACAGCCGGTCACTATACACACTAAACCAGGGACAAACCCAAAATTTCTTAAAGCTCGCCCTGTACCATACGCAATCAATGCACGAGTGGAAAAAGAGATAGACAGGTTAGAACAAGAAGGAGTTTTGAAGCCTATATCTTTCTCAGAGTGGGCCACACCGGTAGTACCTATATTGAAAAAATCTGGTGAAGTTAGACTATGCGGAGATTATCGAAGTACGGTCAATGAAGCGACAGAATCTGACACATATCCAATGCCGACGGCTAGTGAAGTTTTTGCGATAATAGCTGGTGGTAAATTTTTTACCACTTTGGATTTAGACAGAGCCTACACGCAGGTATTGGTGGATGATGATACAGCCAAATTGCTTACACTGAACACTTCTAAAGCCCTTTATACGGTACATCAGTTGGCTTTTGGGGTTAAAGCCTGCCCCGGAATTTTTCAAAGGTTAATGACTTCGTTACTAGCAGGGATACAAGGAGTAGCAGTGCTTATTGACGATATTATAGTTTGTGGTCGTACAATGTTGGAAATGCAAGAAAGACTTGACATGGTTTTAAGTAGAATAGAAAAAGCAGGATTAAGATTAAATAAAAATAAGTGCAAATTTGCAAAAGAAAGAGTAGAATTTTTAGGTTTTGTTATCGACTCTGAGGGAATTCATCCGGCACCCAGTAAAGTTGATTCAATATTAAAGACTCCGGAACCGAAAAATAAAAAAGAGCTACAAGCATTTCTTGGGCTCTACAATTTCTATGAACGGTTTATCCCACATAAAGCTACAATACTAGAGCTTTTACATCGGTTACTAGATTCATCACAGTCTTGGAAATGGTCGGATTTAGAGCAGAAATCATTCTTAACAGCAAAACGTTTACTTACTTTTGATTTGACTCTTGTGCATTATGACGAAAATAAACCATTGATACTCACTTGTGACAGTTCGGAATACGGGGTAGGAGCAGTCCTATCGCATGAAATGGAAGACGGTCAAGAACGCCCTATAGCTATGGCATCTCGGACACTGCATTCATATGAACGGCGATATTCACAGCTTGATAAAGAAGCCACCTCTATTATGTTTGGTATCACAAAATTTCATAATTATCTTATGGCTAGGCGTTTTCGTATAGTTACCGACCACAAACCGTTACTTGGGATTTTTGACCCAAGGAAACCAATGCCGAATATGCTTTCACCTCGATTAACTAGAATTGCCATCGCTTTAACTTCTCATAACTATGAAATCGTATATAAACCGGGATCACAAATCGGTAGTGCGGACAGTTTAAGTAGATGGCCTCAACCGGTTCCAGAACAACCTGAACAGCATTTAAGCGACATTCTTTTAATGGCTGAAACACCTGAAGATTTTCCCTACGATGTCCAACATATTGCTTCTGAGACAAAACGAGACAAGATATTATCCCGGGTTATAAACTATATTCAGCGTGGTTGGCCTGATAAAGTTAGTGATACAAATTTGCGTCCGTTTTGGTTACATCGCACAGAGCTTTCATTACAAGATGATTGTATACTACTGGGTTGTCGTGTGGTAGTGCCAGAGTTGCTTCGACACCCGGTGTTAAAGGTGTTACATAAAGCACATACTGGAATAGTGCAAACCAAAGCGATAGCTAGGAGTTTTGTATGGTGGCCTTCTCTTAGTGAAGATATTGAAACATTAATTGGCAACTGTCCTAAATGTTTAGAAAATCGACACATGCCGTCAAAGACTAGTCATGAATGGATAACACCTTCAAGGCCATTGTCGCGATTACACATGGATTTTGCTGGGCCATTTCATAATAAATATTTTCTTATAATTGTCGATTCGTATTCGAAATGGCCTGAATTGTTTATGGTTAATAACACTACGTCGGCTACAGTAATTCGGCTTTTGAGATCAATATTTTCTATTCACGGATTATGCGAAACAATAGTATCAGATAATGGCACATCATTTGTATCAAATGAAATGAAAAAGTTCCTACATGCTAACAATATTCGACATGTGACCACAGCGCCATATCACCCAGCTACTAATGGATTAGCAGAGCGTATGGTGCAAACAATCAAAGATAAACTCAGAAAAATAGATGATTTAGAATGGGAGATAAGAATTCCCAATTTGCTATTAACACTTAGAAGTACTCCGTGTACCGCAACAAACAAAAGTCCGTCCGAATTATTAATGAAGAGACGTTTGCGCACATTATTAGATACTTTGCATCCAGACAATATACAACGTAAGAAGACTGAAGAACAAATCACTAAGAATAGTGAAAAGAAAAATAGGGAGACTAGTGTGGAAGAGCAAGTAATGTTTAGAAGCTAAACACAAGTGGTCCAAGATGGCTACCAGGAAAAATTATTGAGAAAAGAGGCCCTTCAACTTACAGGATACAGACAAATGATGGTGGAGTAATTACAAGGCATATAGATCAACTAATTAAAAAAAGATCTGTTATTACAAATCCAGAGGAAGAGGAAAGTGTAGTTAGGAGTACACAAAACGCGGATAATACAGGACATGAAGAAAATAAGGAAGGAGAAAATAGTAGTCAGGAATTTGATAGAATAATTGAGATACCAGATGCTAGTGAATGGGAAGAGATGTTAGGGATTCCATCTACTTCTTCTGATAGTATAGGAAAAACAAGAAATAAATTAAACTTGCATTCTAAGTTACCATATCATAGACCTTGAATTTATTAAATCTTATTGATCTACATTTCATTAAAAGTTTTTTGTTTTCTATGATTATAAATAATATTGTGAAACAAATTGTGTTGATTCTTAAAAGTACTTTTTGTAAGTTAGAAATTAATCTTAGGGGAGAGGTATGTTATGTACAATGTTTTGATTATAAATGGAGGGTACTTTTTTACTTTGTTAAATAATAAAGTGAATTAAGTGGGTGTGTTGAAATATTGTCAGACATAATGAAGCTATATACAGAATTACACGATTAAGTACAAACTCATGCGTTTTCTTCGTTCCTACGAACATAATAATATTAATAATAACTTTTAAATTAATAATACTTTTTTCTTTTCTCAATTTATATTTTTTTCTGACGTAGGAATTGTTTACTTTCAATTTTGACACATGTCGTTTATGTCAACTGCATATTGTGTACTTTTATTTTGTTTTAAGTAACTAATTTGTCATATCCATCATCTATTCTGTCTCATGTTATATTGTTTTATGTTACGTGTATTGCATTTGTTTTTTAGTTTGCATAAACTTTTCTTTGCGTTATTTATTTTTTATTTTGGTGTTATATTTTAAATTCAATTTGTACATAATTAAATTTTATAAATTATTAATTTTGTATTATATTTTTTGTCCTATATATATATGTATATATATATATATATATATATATATATATATATATATATATATATATATATATATATATATATATATATATATATATATATATATATATATATATATATATATATATATATATATATATATATATATATATATAAGCCATATAAAGAATAAAAATACATAAAGAAACAAAAAAAAACAAAGTACTATTTAAAACCAAATTGGTTAAGCAAAAGGCGGTCTTATGGCTTATAAGCCATTTCTTCCAGACAACCTTTGGGTTAAAAGAATAATGTGTATGGAAGACGGCAATATATATAGCAAATATCCAATAAATATAGCAAATACATAAATACAGAAAAAAATAACAAATAAAAAATAAATAAATATAAAAAATATATAAATAAATTATATATACATACATATATCTATATAGTAAATGTCATTAGATAATAAATAAATATAATATTATTATCTAATATATATATATATATATATATATATATATATATATATATATATATATATATATATATATATATATATATATATATATATATATATATATATATATATATATATATATATATATATATATATATATATATATATATATATATAATAGAAAGTATAATAGGGTATTAAATAACTGTCTCACATATCAAATGTCATCATTATTAGTGTCCAAATAAAATTTCTTAAGGGCGTTTTTAAATAGTTGTAAAGAATTAGATTGTCTTATCTTTAGCGGT
The DNA here is from genome assembly GCA_037178615.1 of Dione vanillae. Classification (NCBI taxonomy): domain Eukaryota; kingdom Metazoa; phylum Arthropoda; class Insecta; order Lepidoptera; family Nymphalidae; genus Dione; species Dione vanillae. The sequence continues at coordinate 483,746 of JAZFAU010000112.1, forward strand.
AAGTCATTCCAAAGTGTTATTGCCTGCACAGTAAAGAAATGCTTATAATATTTACTGTTATAGATAGGCAGTTTAATGATGAGGCTTCGTGATGATCGTATACTTGGCTGATCTCCAAGAAATTCGAATTTCTCCTTTAAGTAACAAGGAGCGGTCGGATTAAATAACACACAGTACAGAAGAGAGAGAGTATGCAAGTTTCGGCGACGGCGTATAGGGAGCCACTTGAGCTTTGAACGAAATTCTGAAACATGGTCATACTTTCGGAGACCGAAAATAAACCGAATAGCTAGATTTTGTAATCGCTCAAGTTTATTAAGCTGGTCCTCGGTTAAATTAACATAGCTTGCGTCCGCGTAATCGAGAATAGATAGTAGAAGAGAGTTTGCTAACATAGTTTTGGTAGGAATTGGTAATACATTTTGTAGACGTCGCAAGGAGTTCAATGACGCGTATGTTTTCTTACTGATTTCAGTTAAATGTTCTGACCAGGAAAGTGTTCGGTCAAGATGTATGCCAAGGTCTTTAACTGTTGAGCAATAAGATAAATTAGTGCCGTTGTATACAACTTGGGGAATGTTCGCCCAATCAATTCTTACAGTCATAGCTGGGCTGCCAATAATAATGACTCGTGACTTAGTAGGATTTATTCTAATACCATACTGATTGCTCCATTTAGAAATTGCCACTAGATCTTTGTTAATAGCAGCAATTGCGTTAGACAGGTTCTCAAGGGTCGAGCGTTGATATATTTGAATATCGTCTGCATACATGTGATAGAGAGAAGAAATAACATGAGTAATCGAGTTAATGAAGATAGAGAAAAGTAAGGGAGACAACACGCCACCTTGAGGTACCCCAGCACGGACATCACACCAAGATGAGAAGGTTTCGTTGATACGAACTCGCTGTCTTCTACCTCTGAGGTAACTCTGAAACCAATCTTTCACTGATGGAGATATGTTTAAAGAACATAACAAACTCAACAAGATATCATGATCGACGCGATTGAATGCGTTACTGAAATCTAGTAGTACTAAAATTGTGAGCTGTTTATTGTCCATAGCCCATCGAATGTCATCTGTGACTTTAACTAAGGCTGTGGTCGTACTATGACCTGTACGGAAACCGGATTGGTAAGGATCAAGAAGAGAGTGTTCGTTGAGGAAAGTGTTAAATTGTTGGAAAATTAGTTTTTCAAGTACTTTGGAAAGGAAAGGGAGAATAGAGATAGGACGAAAGTCGGAAGTTGATTGGGGATTACCTTTTTTGGGGATTGGAATGATTTGTGCATCTTTCCATGCATCAGGGAACTTTTGACAGGTAAGGGAGTAATTGAGTATATGTGTTAACACAGGAGTAACAATGTCAAGGATTGGGATGATCATATTACGACTGATACAGTCTGTGCCAACAGCATTCGAGGTTATCGACATTATGTTCTTTTTAACATCACAGTCAGAGAAAGACGCGAAGCTGAACGGAGGAAAGTTAGGAGTTGGATGAGAAGAGATAATATTAATAGTGTTACTTTTTTCGTCGCTATTAAGTGCGGTTGAAGAAGCAAAGTGTTGATTTAGGACTTCAATGTCAATATTTATAGAAGTATTATGAGAGGATTTACCAACTCCAAGTGATTCGAGAAATTTCCAAGTTTTTGCCGTGTCGCCGTTCTCGACAGATTGGAAAATGTGGCGTCGTTGAGCATCTCTACACGATGTATTGCAGCGATTTCGCGCTTTATTGTACTTTTCTCTGTTAGAGTCAGAGTTATTTAATTTAAATTTGTACTTAGCTTTATTTTTTTTTTCAATTAGATCCCTTATAATATCGCTCAACCAAGGCGCTGGAAGGTGTTTTCTTTTAACTGGCTTAATGGGTGCGTGTTTGTCATAAAGCTGCGTAATTAATAAATTGAAAACTTCAAGTTTTTGGTCAATTGTTTTGGCTGCTATAACCGCAGTCCAATCTAGTTTTGAAGCATCGTCACAAAGACGGCTTCGGTCTATTCCTCCAAAACTACGCTGCAGAAGTATTCTCGATTTCGCTTTAGAAGGACGGATTTTATATGAGAGATAAATCATGTCATGATAAGAGAAGGCGTCAGCAGAACATTGGCCGAATTTAGTAACAGAGTCCGGAGAAGAGACCATAATAAGATCCAGAAGTGAAGGTGAAGAGCCAGGGAAATAATGTGTTGCCATTAGGGGTAAGATTTTCATGTTATGGGATTCAATTATGTCTAATAGTTGCCTGCTCTTAGAGTCGCCTTTAAGCAAGCAGGTGTTAAAATCTCCCATAATGATAGCGTGGCTATAACCTGGGATAAGGTTTCCTAATAGGTTTTCAAAAGAAGGATAGTAATTGATTAGAGAAGAAGGAGCGAAGTCCAGTTTTGTGATCATCTGGAGGGTAAGGCTAAATTAGCCTCGAAGAAGCTCGGGGTGCTCAATAGATCGAAACAGTATTTCACGCCGGCTCACCGCCTGCAACTTTACAAGGCTCAGGTTCGGCCTCACATGGAATACTGTTCACATCTTTGGGCAGGGGCTCCCCAGTACCAGCTTCTCCCTCTAGACCGCATTCAAAGGAGAGCGACTCGAATTGTCGATTGCGAAAAGATTTCTGATCGGCTCGACTCCTTGGCACTGCGTAGAGATGTAGCCTCGCTATGCATTCTCTACCGCATATATCATGGGGAGTGCTCTGAAGAACTGTTCGGACTGATCCCTGCCGCCTCTTTCCGTTATCGATCTATGCGACAACTCCACCACCCCCACCACCTTGACAGTTGGCAGAGTACAACTGTACGATATAGCAGAAATTTTCTGCCCCGCACCACAAAATTGTGGAATGAGTTGCCGCATGCGGTATTTCCGGACAGATACGACCTGCAGACCTTCAAAAAAAGAGCGTATTCCCATTTAAAAGGCCGGCAACGCATTTTGTAGCTCCTCTGGTGTTGCAAATGTCCGTGGGCGGCAGTATTCACTTACCATCAGGTGATCTGTCAGCTCGTTTGCCACCTATATTATATATAAAAAAAAAAAATAGTAAACACCAAGAAGGATTTTAGTGCAGTTAGATAAGGAAACTTCAATAAATAAGTGCTCGGCCGCATCAGCCAAGGAGGACGAAGGTGACGAACTAAGTAAAACAAAAGGGATTTGGGATCGTAAATAGATCGCCACTCCGCCTCCTCTCTTACTAATGCGGTCATTACGGATAAGTCTGAAACCAGGTAATGAGTACGATGTAGAGGGTAGACATGGCTTAAGCCATGACTCCGATACAAGTATGGCGTGAATATTATGGGAGTCAAAAGACGCAAGCATATCAGGATAATGGGCCGGAATACTTTGCACATTAATGTGAATGACATTAAAATTTTTCAGACAGTCTGAGAAGTAAGAATCAATGGCAACATTAAGTGGAAGAGGTAATGTACTGTGGTACCTGTCATGACTGGATGAATCAACAGAAGACAAAGACAGAAAATAGTTACTATCTATACTAATATTTGATGACATAATAATAATAATAATAATAAAATTGTAAATAAATACAATAAATATATATTAATAAGCTATAAATAAATATAATAAGATGAACTAAAATAAATCTACACTAAACTGATATTATATAATAAATAAATGTTAACAGCAACCACCTTCTAACCCGCCAGCTATATGAAAATACCATAAAAAAATTATAAACAAATATTTAACAAAAACCAGACCACGCATAAACAATAGTAAATATTAAACTAAGTGAATCTGAATATATATCTGTAGCTAAATAAAAAAAAATCTATATAGAAAAAACAATTAAAAACAAAACCACAAGTTAAATTATGTTAACATCATTATAACTGCTAACATGTTTCCGAACGCAATGTTTTATCTTTTTCATCTGTCACTTGCCGTTCTTTACGATTTGACGTTTGACATTTGATATTAGATATTAATGAACAATAAATATCAAAGTTATTATATTAAAAGCTTTTAATAAGTGGGAAAACTAAATTTAATTCATGTACAAAGTCGGATAAACAAAACAGAAACACCCACATAATAAAACATAACGTTCGTGAATAATAACAAGTAAACAAACTACTTTTTAACAGTCCTGACCGCCCTTACATTCCTAGAATTAATGCCTTTAGCGGTTTTGGAGGCTTGCGGGATTGATGCATCAGTCACAGGGCTTGGAATAGCCTGAAATTCAGCCATGGTGGAGATACGATGCCGCGCGCCATCAGGAGACAGAACTACGATGATCCCGAGTCCAGCACTTTGTTATCCCAAAACGTTGCCTTGCAGCCAGGAATGTTTTGTGTCGACTCTTCGTAAGGAACTCTGACATCGTTATCCCAGTGCCTTTGAGATTCGTCTTAGCCGACCAGACTTTGTTCTTCACGCTGCCACCCTTAAATCTAATTAATATTGGACGGGGCTTCTGAGTGACCGTGTTACCCGGTGACAATACTTAAAGGAGTCAGGAGTAATGTGTGGCAGCTTAAGATGCTCAGAGATAATTTTTGACGCGTTGTCAGCAACATTCTCTTTACTCACTTCATCAACTCCGTGCAGTAGAACAACTTTCTTCCTCGAGTGCATTTCAAGCTGATCATATTGCCTTGATAGAAATTCTACTTGCAATTGCAAATTTTCTAAGGCAGTCAGCACAAATGATCGAAAAGCACTGAACTGCGAGTTGATGGTGGATGTTGGGCTCGTCGCGGGAATAGATGTCTTCAGCTCTCTTTGAAACTCTGACATTTTGGAGTTAAAAAGTGTAGTGAGTTCTTCAATAGTGACTTTAATAGAATCCATAATGTCAATGAGTTGTTGTAGTTTATCACTTTGTAATTCAGTTTTGTATAAGCATAAGCAGTGCCGGTTTTAGCACTACTAGCGCCCTGGGCGAGAATTCTTCGGCGCCCCCTAACTGCAATTCAATTACATACGAAAAAAGGCAATGTGTACAATGAAATAACTATCTATTTAAAAAAACATTTATTTAAAAAACTAATAAAATTTCACTTTTCTAGCCTTTACATCGGCGAACTCTTTTATTAGACATTCAAAGTCCATGTTTTCTGCAATTTCGTTTTCGATTGATAAAGTTGCTAAGTTTGTTAATCTAGATTGAGAGATTGTCGATCGTAGATATGTTTTAATTAGCTTTAGCTTGGAAAAACTTCTTTCTCCACTAGCAACCGTTACAGGTATAGTCAGTAATATTCGAAATGCTATCCATACATTTGGATATAGTTCCTGTAAGTTGCGATCTTTAATAAAATTTAAAACATAAGCAGGGGTAGCCACATTCTGATCAGGCAAAAAAGATTTCAGGCTTATGAGTTCATCACACAACATACAACCATCTATATCTGATTTAGAATTCACAGTTAATTTCAATTGGAGATCACTACAGAGTTTGACAAGGTCGGGTTTTTCAGGAATCTGTTTTATATTGTACAAAAAAGACCAGCAATCCGAGTACTCATTGAACTGTTCAAATCTTTCATTAACTGAAATTAATGTAGCGTCCAAGAGTGAGTTGAAAAATTCTACCTCAAATTTCTTTTCAGGAGAAACAATAGGCTCGTCGCGGGCAGTTTCATCAGCTTGACGCTTAACAAATCGAATTCTTTTTGTGGCCTTAAACACAGGTTCAACTTCCAGTTCTTCAGCCAATTCTTTTGCAGTTGAAATGGCGCTTTTAAAGCCTGTATTTCTATATTCTTCCAAGAAAGTGCAGCATTTTTTCAACATTTCTGTGCATTTACTGAGATCTATATCTGGTGATTGTAGAGATTTACTAACGACGTTAATTTGAAAAAGTATGTCATACCAAACAACCAATGAAACTATGAAACTGAAATCTTTTAACTGTTCAGCTAGAGTAGTAGCCTCATGAGAGACTTGAACATCAGTTTTCTGAGTTTCAATTGCCAAAGTAATTAAAGCGTCATGGATGGCACTAATTTGATAACGAACTGCTTTGACACTGCTTATTCTTGCTTCCCAACGTGTGTCACTGAGCTTTTTTAGAGTATATAATCCCAGGCTATCGGTTAGAATTTTCCATCGATGAACAGAAGCTGAAAACAATGTGAACAACCTCTGAAGTACCCCAAACAAAGTCACTGATTTTATGGAAGACTTAGCGGCATCGCATAGTACGAGATTGTAGCTATGACAGCCACAAGGTACATAAACAGCTAAGGGATTTATGTCTAGAATTCTCCTTTGAACACCAACATTTTTCCCTTTCATATTCGCCCCGTTGTCATAACCCTGACTCCTGCAGTCGTTCAATTCAAGTCCGTGTTTATTTAAAATATCAATAATAACTTCAGTTAGTTTTTCACCAGTCGACTGATTTACAGGCAAAAATTCTACAAAATGCTCTTTTACTGATATTTTATCGTCATTTGATGATATATCAACAAATCGTATTGTCAGTGAAAGTTGTTCTACGTGACTAATGTCCGGTGTACAGTCAGCTATAATAGAATAATATTTTGATTTCTTTGCGCGTGATATGATTTCTGACTTCACTTTTTTACCCATCAGCTCTATTAATTCATTTTGAATGTCTTTTCCGCAGTAGTGGTCTGCAATATCACCCTTCATAGCTAATCGCAAGTGCTCCTGCATAACTGGATCAAATTTAGCTAGTAATTGTACTAAGCCCAAAAACTTTCCGTTATTTGGCGTATATAATTTGTCAGAATTACCTCTGAACGCCATATTGTTTTCAGCTAAATAAAGTGTAATATGCATCAATCTAGATAAAACATTATTTCATCTTGTAGTTTCCTTTATAATCAAATATTGCTCTTGGCAATCTATTGTTTTGCCTATTTTTAAACGTAGTTCAGTTTCAATCCATGAAAGGTAAAACTTCTTATGTGAAGTGCTATTCTCGTGAGTTTTTAACATTTCAGACAAGTGTTTCCAGTCGTTATATCCTTCAGATACTAAACTCGACGTTGAGCTACTATCAAACAGCCGGCAACAAAAACAATAAACTCGATCCTTGGAAATGGAGTATACTAACCAACGACGCTGAATTGTCTCACTGTTTGCTAGTTTTTTTATGAAATGAGAATTAGAAAAATGTCGCCCTGTATCATTTTTCGGATAATCATCACAGTGAGTTTGCAGTGGGCCGGTATTTATAATATAATCAATTATTTTGCTATTTCGAATAGGTGGCCAAGTAGCTGGATCCGCTATATTCGGGACAACAGTATCAACATCATCTAATACATGTATTTGTTGTACATCAATAACAGATTCTTGAGCAGCATCTGTAATCGTAGCACAACTTGCTCCCTCACTTCGGGATTTTTCATCCACAATCTCTTGAGTAGCTATTCCATCGGACTTGCCAGAATTATAAAGAATCAGATAGAGGCGCCGGACGAAAATGGGCGCCGCGGCCTGCTGCCTGCGGCGCCCCTTTTGATCCGGCGCCCCTGGGCGGTCGCCCAACCGCGCCCTACCCTAACGCCGGTACTGAGCATAAGCACAGTTATTGTTTTATAGTGAAGTAGCTGGCTGGCGGTAAGGGGTCACATGAACATATTTCTTATATTTATAAACTTTGTATTTTTAACAATTAAAATATGAAGAGCACAAAAAAAAACGACTTGCTTATATATATATATATATATATATATATATATATATATATATATATATATATATATATATATATATATATATATATATATATATATATATATATATATATATATATATATATATATATATATATATATATATATATATATATATATCTTTCCTTCACAATGGAAGTACTTATGTCATTTCATTTCCCAACATATTTCTTATAATTATAAACTTTGTATTTTTAACAATTAAAATATAAAGAGCACAAAAAAAAACGACTTGCTTATTTATTTATATATATATATATATATATATATATATATATATATATATATATATATATATATATATATATATATATATATATATATATATCTTTCCTTCACAATGGAAAAGTACTTATGTCATTTCATTTCCCAACCCCTCCAACGTCACTGATTACCGTCCCATGTCTATCTTCCCTGTTCTATCCAAGGTCCTAGAAACTTTAGTCAGAACCCAATTGTATTCTTTTCTTTCCTCCAATAATCTACTCTATCCTTTACAATCCCGTTTCCGTCACTTCGACAGCAAAGTTGGGGCTTTGTTGAATATAATGGAGGATATTCGGGGTGCTATGGATAACACCAAGCTAACCGTTATGGTACTTTTAGGTTGTAGCAGTGCTTTCAACTCTGTTGATTTCAATATACTTCTTTGCACTCTTTGAGCAGTTAATGTCTCTTCTGAAGCTGCAAGCTGGTTCCGATCTTATCTTTTCGGGTGCCGGCAATGTGTGAAAGCAAACGATACAACTTCGTCCTGGCTTGATGTCACACCTGGCGTTCTCCAAGGCGGCGTTCTCTCTCCACTTCTTTTCTCTGTTTTTATTAATAATATCTCAAGAGTCATTACTTCTCCGTTTCATCAGTATGCGGATGATCTGCAACTTTACCGCCTTAATAATTTGAATGAATTGCCTGAAGTCTACAAATTTTAAATAACGATCTCGCTGCTATCAAAAATTGGGATTAATCTTTTGACCTACTGGTAAACCCACATAAATCTCAGGCTTTAATTATCAGCAGCAATAGACTTAGACTACGCCGACATCTGCTATTTGGATGTGACCATGGAGCTACTTAATAAATTAGAGCGACTTCAAAATCTGGCCATATTCAACTGGCTATTGGCTACCAATCCGACTTCGCCATGATATGCACATCCTTGTATTTCTTTTTAAGATCCTTAATTATCATAATTTCCCCTCCTACCTACGTTCCCGTTTCAATAATCTTGACGTACCTATGAGCAACGCGAAATTTTTACAAAGATCTTTTTCGATGTACGCTGCATCCCTTATATATATATATATATATATATATATATATATATATATATATATATATATATATATATATATATATATATATATATATATATATATATATATATATATATATATATATATATATATATATATATATATATATATATATATATATATATATATATATAAATATATATATATATATATATATATATATATATATATATATATATATATATATATATATATATATATATATATATATATATATATATATATATATATATATATATATATATATATATATATATATATATATATATATATATATATATATATATATATATATATATATATATATATATATAAAGGTCACTAGATAAGTTCTGCAATACAGCTTTATTTTATACACTCTTTCGAAATAATTTCCATTACAGTTTATACATATTACACTTTTCTTCTGATAGTTCTGAACATGCTTGGTCCCAAGCGCTCAAAAGCTCCACCTCTGATTGAAACTTCCTGCCTTTCAGCTGATCCTTAATGATTGGGAAAAGAGCAAAGTCACAGGGCGCTAGGTATGGGCTGTACGCAGGATGATCCAGCACTCTAACACCACTGCTATTCAAAAATTCGACAGTATCGCGTGCCCGATGCGCGGGCGCGTTGTGATGATGAAAATGCCAAGTGTCCATTCTTGACTTTGGTCGAATTTCTTGAAGCCTTTGAAAAACTTTAGGCAAACATTCATTAATGTACTAGTATGCCGTGACAGTGCGCTGACTTTCCAGTACCACCCGTTCCAAAATACCCCGCCTTGAAAAAAATACAGCTATCATCTTTTTTTTTCACCGAACGTGATTTTCGCACCTGCACTGGAGTTTGTTCATTTTCAAAGAGCCAAACTTTGTTTTTATTTGTCGATGGTAAATCAAAATAATATAACCATGTTTCATCACCGGTAACAATATTATTGATGTTATTTGAAGTACCATTTTAATACATTTGCAGCATTTTTTTACCCCACTTGACTCTTGTATCTTTTTGTTCAGGTTTAAGGTCATGTGGTACCCACAGTGTACAAACTTTTTTTACTCGGAGGATATCGTGAAGAATTTTGCGTACGCTCGGTGCACTAATTTGTAGGGCCTCCTCTATCTGTAAGTACGTAATACGTCGATCTTCCTTTAACAATTTTTCCACTTTTGCCACGTTTTCAGAGCTAGTGGCCTCTACGGGACGTCCTGATCTTGCTGCGTCATTAACGTTAAAGTTACCACGAGTTTGAAACTCACGATACCATCGGTAAACTGCTGTACGATGAGGACACTTTTCTCCCAAAACAGTTTTTATTTCAGACACACACTCATCTATTGACAATTTATGCAAAAAGTTGTAGCGCATTACAACTCGCAACTCGTCATTAGACCACTCCGACATTTTTTAATTTAATTTTTTTTTATTTAACTGAGCAAAGGAATTATGTCAACTTGTAACATATGAACTGTGAGGACATTAGCTAAGGCTTATGATAAAAATATTTTCAACTACCCTCCATTAATAAAACGAATGTATTGCAGAACTTATCAAGTGACCATATTTTAAAATATATTCATTATATATCTAATTTAATATTTTTCTTATTTAAATTCATTGCAATATTTCTTTTTGTCTTATATATTTTGTTTTTGGGTAACTTGCACTGCACATTCCCGCTGTTAGACACTTATGCACTTCCATTGGTTGGCTGGAAGAGATTTCTTTTACAAATAAGCCTACCTTTGTAAACCAAAATTTAATTTTATGTATCTCAATTGTGTTTTTTGTGTACAATAAAGAATAAATATAAATTGTGTTAACTAAATACTTTGAAGATTATTATATAGCTAATTATAAAAAAATTATTGAATATTGTAGATACTGATCCATATTATAATATTGTAGGGCATTTAGAATGTTTTCAAATTCAAAAGTAAGTTTTAGCAGTCAGTAATTCGTTGTCGGATTTGAGAATCGACTGCAACCATTTGTTCCTGGTTAAAAGTGAACTTATTTATTGAGTTCAAAAACTTTTGAGTTCTATTCTTAAGGTAAGAGTGGCCGTAACCGAGTGGCTTTTTAAGGTTCGGTCTCCTTACAGAATCTAATCTCTACAGGATAAGTTAACAAATTCTGTCTGTCTGTCCAAGATCACTTTTGTCAAGAATTTGTGCAGGTAACGAGTTCTAAAATCCTTGTTTTTAACGAAAATTGCCGAATTCCGCTGAAATTTTTTCAGCTTTACGTCTCGTCGTTACGTTCTCGTCATTATGAATATATCATTGGAACTAAACATAACTTGTATCAATACATTTCATTCTATATTTTTCGTCTGAATTTGGCATATTGCTTGTCAAGTAGCTACTTATAACCGAATTTTATATAGCAGGAAAATGGAAATAGTATAATCTAAAAAGCTTACCTATTTTAACGAGCATCTGACTACAAACATGATGCTCAAATTTCACTAAAAAAATAGTCTCTCGCCAAACGATTGTTCTTTGTAATGGTCTTTGGGTAGCGGAAATTTGTAAAAATCTCCCTACAGAGATGCTAACAACGATATAAGTTGTATAAAAGCATATAAGAATTTCAACGCGGCGTGATGTAGAACGCATGGCTCAGTGGTGAGAGCGCCTGCACGGTTCGCAGGAGGGCGCGGGTTCGAGTCCCGCTGCGTTCAAATTTTTATATGTTTTCTTTAAGTATTTTTTCTATCCTCAGTGTGGATTAACACTTTAAAAATCAACAAAAATATTTAATAAAAATAGCATTCTCTCTCGCCAAACGATTGTTCTTTGTAATGGTCTTTGGGTAGCGGAAATTTGTAAAAATCTCCCTACAGAGATGCTAACAACGATATAAGTTGTATAAAAGCATATAAGAATTTCAACGCGGCGTGATGTAGAACGCATGGCTCAGTGGTGAGAGCGCCTGCACGGTTCGCAGGAGGGCGCGGGTTCGAGTCCCGCTGCGTTCAAATTTTTATATGTTTTCTTTAAGTATTTTTTCTATCCTCAGTGTTGATTAACACTTTAAAAATCATCAAAAATATTTAATAAAAATAGCATTCTCTCTCGCCAAACGATTGTTCTTTGTAATGGTCTTTGGGTAGCGGAAATTTGTAAAAATCTCCCTACAGAGATGCTAACAACGATATAAGTTGTATAAAAGCATATAAGAATTTCAACGCGGCGTGATGTAGAACGCATGGCTCAGTGGTGAGAGCGCCTGCACGGTTCGCAGGAGGGCGCGGGTTCGAGTCCCGCTGCGTTCAAATTTTTATATGTTTTCTTTAAGTATTTTTTCTATCCTCAGTGTGGATTAACACTTTAAAAATCATCAAAAATATTTAATAAAAATAGCATTCTCTCTCGCCAAACGATTGTTCTTTGTAATGGTCTTTGGGTAGCGGAAATTTGTAAAAATCTCCCTACAGAGATGCTAACAACGATATAAGTTGTATAAAAGCATATAAGAATTTCAACGCGGCGTGATGTAGAACGCATGGCTCAGTGGTGAGAGCGCCTGCACGGTTCGCAGGAGGGCGCGGGTTCGAGTCCCGCTGCGTTCAAATTTTTATATGTTTTCTTTAAGTATTTTTTCTATCCTCAGTGTGGATTAACACTTTAAAAATCATCAAAAATAAAAAAATAGTTATTTTTTAAATATTCACTCTGGTAAAACAATGTGTAATGTAATGGCTCTTCTAGTGATGTAAAAATTCGGTCTGCCTAGTCAGGAATCGAGGATAAATTATTAACAAAAATATGCAGATTATTTTAAGTATTGCAACATTGCGTCACAGCGAAGTAACAGAAACGTTGAATAACCAACCAATTACCAACATCTGGAGCACTTGTCAAATGCAAACGGTATAATATTTGGGATAACTAACCGCTAGCTCAAGGCGTATCTACGTACTAGCTATACACTCTGTTTATAAGATTAATTATGCCATTTCTCATATAAACTAAAGCAATACTTCTGATTACTTAAGCAATGGCCAGATACGAACATTTTATTTAAAGTTAGTATAAGTAATAAATAGTCTTAAGGTCTATATTATAATATTATATTATAATATAGACATACAAAAATATATATGTATATAAAAAAAATTAGGAAAAATGAAATGTAAGCTTACATACTAAATGAATCTTTGACTACATCACTCGTATTAATTCTGGACAGGATATAAGATTTCATTGTATTAAACCTATGTTCTTATTATTCATAAGTTTTTCAATATTTTAATTCACTTTTTCGAATTTTAAATATATTTTATGAACAGTTTTGGTCATAAACTTACTCATAAATATCCTGTTATAATGAGGAACGACAGTCAGTGGTCAAAAAATTATAAAAGTGAAAGAGAAATGATACACCACGACTGGTTTATAAAAAATTGTTTCAATGAGATGTCTGGGTTCGTTAAAGTATGTAAAAAGCTAGGCGCTTTGTTCCCTCTAAATATTCAACCAGATAAGATGGGAAAAAAGTAGTCGTATACAAATAATGAATTTATCCTGACATCATCCTGCATAGCAGTGTATGGCAGAATTGAGAAGGTCGAAAATAATAATTATTGCTTGTTAAGTATCATAATTTAACACCAGCATCTCCTTACCAGATCATCCTTACCATCCTTGCCGTATACTTACCATATACTTGCTATAATTTGCATATAATTCTTGTACTAGAAGTCCTTTTGTAAGCGCAATTCAATTCACCGTTTTATGAAAACTCCGTTCAGGAAATTACTATCATACTTGATCTCAAACTGTCACTACGTCGCGTTCCCACAAATAGCGTGTAGTGGATACCACTTGACGCTATTTTTTATTTTCTTCATTTTTAATAAATTGTTTATGTTGTTTGTTGTTCAAATTATTAATTCTATTTTAATGTGATATTGTGTTATGTTAATGTGTTAATTTAGTATTATGATGAAAGTTGTGCTTGATGTGTTTTTTAAATAAAGAAGATAGAAACTAAACTAAGTAGGTAAAATATTATAACAATTGAACGAAGTTTGACTCGAACCGGAACACAAAAAGTAAATAAGCATAAACGGTTTCCAAATAACTTACCGCTTTTAACTGTTCATAACAAGGTAGGCAGAGAGAACCGCAGGAATCTAGTGTTAAGACACTCAGTACTCCGTTTTTCGTCTTTCGATGCATTTCATGTTAAGTGGCCTAACTCAACGCCAATCTGGTCGAGCCAGAATAAAGAAAATGATAAATGTTTGAAATAACTTTTATTTTGAATTTGTATGTCTCTAGAACTGTATATATAAGGAATTTATAAAAAAATATAGGTACAAGTTATCGTTGTCCTTATGATCTTAAATTAAAGCATAGGTTTTAACTAGTGGGAAAATTATAACCTAGTAAAATAACAAAAAAATTTTTTCAAACCTAACAAGAAATTAATTGTTTCAAAATAAAACGCAATTTGTAAAGTATGACGCTAAGCCTACACTATACTGATAAAGTGATAAATTGATATAACTCTTTCTTGTTCTCAGTCTTTCTTATGTTGTTACATCGTTTATATCTTCATTATTCAATCTTTACTACCTTACGCGTTACACAGCACGTATAAAAATCATGAACTAAAAAAAATAATCCTGTAGCCTAAAATATTAATAACTTTTGATTAATTCTTTACAATCTTGAAATATGACTAGTATGAAGAAAGGCTTCGCTATCGTATACACCCGGTATAAACATATTTTTAATATAATATAATATTTGTTCACAAAATCCATTTACAAAATTTCCAATTGTAAAAAGGTGCATATTTCACACATTGAAATGTTTTTACTGAAATATGTTAAATTTTATTTTCTAATGGGACAAAGTCAGCGTACCGTTCTCTCTCTTCATATTTCCTAGTAAAATAAGAAATATCTATACTGAGATATTAATTTTTGATTTATTATAACATCCATTAACCACTTACTGGAACAATATAACAATATTTATAAACCTATCGTCAAGTATACTTATAAGCATGATATTGTTTTCCCGTTAACGGTCAGATATCATGAATGTATCTTGGTATATTTGATCAATCTCATGTCAACATAAGTTATGACGCTATCTGAAGGAGTCTGAAATGGGGACACTCAATGCATACTAATCTATTGCTGGTGACAAAGAACCAATATAGTAGTATATAATGGTATATCATATTTGTATGTTGGATAAATATAAATATTAAAGATTAGATTTGTATTTTAAGTATAATTTTAATTAAATTCAATAGAAATTGAGGGCCGTCGTAACACAGAAGTGCAGGCTAAGCAAAGCGCAGAGTTAAATTCCAACGCTCAAGAAACATACCTCATAAAGCAGAAAGTTGGGAACGGAATGTCTTAATACTAGGTTCCCACCATTCCGTTTTATTCTGTTCCCTCTACATTCTCTTCTATGAGCAGGGTAAAGCAGGAAGCTAAAAAAAGAAGTAATGCTATGCCCAGTGCCCTACATATAGCGGTGTAGATAGAAAGAATCTAGTATTCAGTCGCTCTGTTTTCCGCTTGTCGATTTTGAGATATTGTGTATTGATTTGCAACTCTAAGCTGCGTTTATTCTTGTAAACAAAAACATTTTTTCAAATAATATTTAAAGTAAGATACTTTGCCACAATTACTAGATAACTTTGTCTTAAACACAAAATACCGACAACCACTCGTTACATTACTTGAATTTTCAAAGTTTTTCTATAGAATTCCAGTCTTTGTGGACTATAATGAACAGAACAGTAGGCTAAGTTTAAATCAAAGTTTCCAGCAGGGAAGTTTCCTTCAGTGGAAAACACTTCTTGTGTAGATATTTGATATATCTTAACATTTGGGTTCAGATTTTCATATCTTGTGATTTTCGATAGTCTATTCGAAATCTTCGAGAGCGTTGGAACATTTATGAGAATTTATGGCTTTTGTTCGATGCTGACGCACTTATGAATTTACTGTAATGACTTTTTGGTATTTAGAATATTTAATGCCAGCATTATTAGTGGTAATCAATTTGTATTACATTAAGAGTCAAATAAAATTTTGTATCACACTTCAAATTTTAACAGTAAGAAAGCTTGACAATTTTTAGTGCTCCCACTAAACTTTATATTATAAAATTATATTATTTTAGTGTTTTAGTGTTATAGTATTATAGTATTATAGTATTATAGTAGTATAGTATTATAGTATTATAGTATTATAGTATTATAGTAGTATAGTATTATAGTGTTATAGTATCATAGTGTCATAGTGTTACAAACTAAATTCAATGTTACGCTTTGTTTAGTTCACAGAGTAAAAAAACGTAAATAAATTACTTTACTCGATTGAGAATTAAGCTTACAACCACAGCATTTACAGTTAGTTGATATACGTTTTGGTATTAAAAGTGTTAAGTTATAAGTGAAAACAAAATATTAAAGAAAAACAAATACAAATTTAAACGCGGTGTTATTTATCCCGCGCCTCTTAGAAACCAGAGTGATCAGAGCGTTAAGACGTGCTCTGACCATTAAGCCATGCGTCAAATCCTGCTGCATAAATTTTTTTTATTTGCTTTCTTTGAGTATTTTATCTATCTATAGTGTGGATTAACACTATAAAAATAATAAAATTGTTATAAATATTTATTAACTTGATCAAAAATACTAGTATTCGGGTTATTGGCAATTTTTTTAAATTTCAGTAATAATACCGCTAGTGCATTTTTAATTAAAAGACAGCATAAAGACTTAACCCTCCAAGTCAAAAATACTAGTGATGACTGAAAAGATTTTTGCCGTTTTCATTAACTTAATGCAGTTTTATGAAGAGAATATTACAGCAAAATTCCACGGCTCTCAAATGTTTTATTCACAAAGAGATGCTGCGTCTTCATCTTAAATCACACCTTTAGATCAAAGGTGGCCTCATTGAAATCCTAATAGACTTTCGAGATCATCGATAAAATGAATCTGATTCAGCAACGCATATTATAATATATAAATTTAAAATTTTACGTTTTGAAAAGAAGAATCTTAAAACAAATCACTCTGTATTTTTGTTTCGAACAATTATTGTCATTGAAGAGAAAATTGGCACCAAACTATACTTAACCACAAATCAATCAATAATATATAAAGTTTAAAGAAGTATCTTTATGATTTAAGAATAGCAGTATTTTTTCAAGTGCATTTAGTTTTTTTTTTGTGTATCTGTCTTTTTGTTTGTCTAGACTAGTTTAAGATAGACAACATAGATGAAATCATTTCAAAGGAAACATTATAAAGATATTATTTGTAATATATGCATATTGTGTTAAACCATTGTAGACCAGTACCACGGCGTTTAATTGTAAATGTAATGTGTGCTGTGAGTTTAATTCCCATACAGGAAGATTAATTAATTTCGTTTTCCTCACAAAAAACGCGGCGTTGAGTTCCACAACTTCACTTAATATCAAAAGAGGCGTTTCCATTTCACCTATAGGGAACTAGTGCCTTAATACATTTAAATATTGAAAACGTATACAAATTTTAACGGCATAGCCGATTTCTACGAGACATGAATTCAATTCTTGCTGCGTTCAAATTTTTATGTTTTCATTAAATATTTTTCCACTTTTAATGAATCTTAACCCTTAACAAATTATAAAAATGTGATTTCAACACACAACTAAGTTTGTGCCTCATATGTTAACTGTACTACAATAGAGTATATAACATCTGGCGCAGTATATCCCTATACTTACAATAGTATGATACAAATATTTGTAGGGGTCGTTGAGGCTCGCCACGGTCGATGTGTTCTACAATCTGTAACACTGTCGAGTTATATTTAATCTAATAGTGATTTATATTTTATATTTGTTTCTGAACTTATTAGAAGGATAGTAATAACAACTTATTTTTAAATAAGCAAGTAACATAATAGGCATAGGAAATTTTGACTTAAGACACTCCATTTGACACTTTGTCTTTCGGGACATAGTGTGTTGATTTGTTTTGTTTTTTTATTAGCTTCGCGCTTTATCCCGAATGTAGCAGGGCGGAATTGTGGGAACCTAGTGTTAAGACACTCCGTTATATGCTTTCCACCTTTTTGAGGTATTGCGTATTGAGTGGTGGATCTCAACGCCACGCTTGCCTAGATAGAAATGAAAAAATCCATTCTCTCCAGTGTGGGAATCGAGCACACAAGCGGTCGTGTGTTTACACTACCTGTAAAGGCAGACGTTGTGCCTCTACACCACGATGGGCCTAGGACGTTGGAAATCAGATAAATTGTTTTGTTACCGACAATACTTTAGTTTTGTCTATTCAACTACCACTCGGGGAAAGTTGATTGTTTCATTTTCATTTTCTTAGCTCTGGCAACTTGACAAAGCATGGGGTTGAGTTTTGCGGCTCAACATGCAATTTCGCGAAAAGGCGGAAAGTGGGGAACGGACTGTCCTAACACTAGGTCTCCATAGTGTGGTCGCCTCTGGCTACTCTGCTATGAGTGGAGTAGAGGGTGACGGTAAAAAAACACGAAAAGTAAAGAATTGACAGAGTGTCTTAACACTAAGTTACCTATTCAAAATGGATAAGAAAACAATCAAAAATATATTTATAAATATCCAATTCTTAATATAGCATAAATAAAATCAACACTGTCTAAAAACGAATGCAGCAATTATCTGTGGCATACAAAAGTGATTCTTAATACTTACAATTTAAGTGATATTTTTGTGACATGACAACTTATGCAACGGTAATAATACCTTAAATTCAAAAGAGATACATTATGAAATAATTAACTGCTTGACATATGCGACGTGACGCAAAAACTAGAAAAATATAAAAAAATCTTAAGTTTATAAAAGGTTTAAAAAGTGAGTAATGCTTTAGATGTTATAATTTGTGTAATTTCACATATAAATTATTTTTGAGGCTGGTGTTTGTGTACGATACACCTACAATACGCCAGAGAAGGCAGAGAGAGCAAAGTGTTAAGAGGGGTGTCCGTTCACTATTATGTCAATGTCTTATTAACGAAATTTGGCACACTAGTGTAACATAACGCTGCGTTTTGTCTTATCAGAAAAATATAAAAAAATCACTCAAACAATGTCTCACTGCACCACGACGATCCTAAAAGCATGAGTAATATCTAAAAAATGAACATTGAAACTAAACGAATGACAAATGACAAACCAATACATGTGGCGTGTTTATATTTCTAAAAGCTACACGTGTCGACTAATAAGGGCATAAGAAAGTTACATCAGAGTTAATATGTTTTTAAAGGAAAGAAGCTTATGTCGCGTATCAAAATATTTAATAGTTCTAAAAGCGAAATGATATATCCCATATTTGTTAAAAAAATAATTAAGTAGGTAAGAAAACTTCAATTTACTGCAAAAAATAATTTTACTTTGAAACTATCTTATTGAGGACCGTCGTGGCGCAGAGGCACAACGTCTGCCTGTAACGTGACGGTTTCTGGGTTCGATTCTCAGTGGGGGAAGATGGATTTTTTTTTCCATTTTCTTCGCCTTCGCAAAGTGCAGCGTTAAGTTCCGCCACTCAATACGCAATGCCTCGAAAAAAGCGGAAAACGGGGACGGAGAATGCAGGGACTAAGCAACTGAGTGTCTTAACAATAGGTTACCACGGTTCCTGCGGTCCCCTCTGCCTACCCTGCCATGTGCGGGATAAAGCGTGAAGCTACAAAAAAAACTATGTTAACAAATTTATTTATATTATTTTATGTCTTACCTCCGTCTCCGCTCAATTTATTTATTTATTTATTTATTACATAGGTCGCTAACAGAGCATACATTCTTACAATTGTACATGCTAATAAATAAAAGAAGATCTAGACTAAATGATGCCCTAATTATAAGCAGCACTGCATTCTAATAAGACAATAACATAATACTTAGTACTAATAGTTTAGTGAGCAACAAAAAAAAAATTAAATAAAAGTTAGTATATGTACACAAACAAAAATATAAGAATGTGTTTTTTAATCTTTACAATAATTAATTAAACAATTATAGAAGAAAGAATCAGAAAAAATATCAATAT
This sequence comes from Dione vanillae, assembly GCA_037178615.1. Taxonomy (NCBI): domain Eukaryota; kingdom Metazoa; phylum Arthropoda; class Insecta; order Lepidoptera; family Nymphalidae; genus Dione; species Dione vanillae. The sequence continues at coordinate 503,825 of JAZFAU010000112.1, forward strand.
CATTGCTTGAGCATTATGTTATGTGAGATCGTATCATTCTATTAAGTGGCGCATTTTGACCCAGGCTGGTTTTACAAAGTTTTTCATGAAATAATGAAACATTCTTTGATCTAGGTAGTCTTGATGGAATTACAAAGTCGATTTGGGTCAATAACCATTCGGAGTCAAATACACCTCTTACAAGTTTAAATAGAAAAAGGTTGTCAAGCATGTGTCAATATAAAATATTTCAAATATTTACAAATTAGTGAAAAGTTTTATGCCTGTATACATCAAAATAGGGATGAATCTAGAAGGAAGAAAAGATAAATTTTATTTTTTTTTAATTTATTATTTTCTATTGAATTATCTCTTACAAATGGCGTACCCGTACGCTTAAAAAAGACAGTATTAAAACTTTTATCCGTAATAAGATAATTCTAATTGTCGTTTATCCTGAAAATGGTATTTCTTTATAAAAAAAGTACGTGGAAGCATCCAATTCATATGAAAATATACTTTGGGTGGAGATCAAAAACTATGTATGATGAAATAGAGTAACTTTAATGTAACATTAAAGTTACACTACTTTAACACTAGCTGTATAGTTTTTACTTTGTTTACTCAACCGCTGTGGGTCTTGTTAGAAATTATTAGTGACAGCCCAATGAAGATAAATCATTTATGTAAAAAATGTAGAGTTAAGTTGTGTTTTTCACACCACATCTCAATCTTCTTTAAAAATATTATTAATATTAATAACAAAGGTTATATAATTATGTTTTCTTCACATTCCGCTGTTACACACAATAGTTTCACGTAACAAGAATAAAAGCGTGATAGGTAGAGATCTTGATCTCGTGTTCGTCTTGTGCAACGATACTCTCTATTTTTTGTAAATAAAACCTATCAGTATATGTCTATACATTGGAAATGACAAAAATATATATACCAGACAATTATAATGACATTTTTAATAAATTTACATAAAAAAGGTGAAAACGGACATAATAAACACTTAAACACCGTTTAAAACATGAAAATAAAACAAAAAATTTTGAAATCACAACCAAAAATCATATCCAAACGATAAAGTTGAGAAATGTATTTCGTTTTCCAACGCACCATTTGCTATTATGGGGCTCGGTTTGCCCTATACCAAATGTATTTATAGCATTTATATAGATCGCAAATCATGTTACTTTTACAGATGTTCTATAATCGAATTGTGTACTTTATTACTACTCTAATAAAGAACAAAGTCACAAGGTAAACAGTTTTTCGGTAGAAAGTACTATTTTGCGGGAACCAGCAAGAAATCATACCGGTCGGGGTCGTTTGGCAACAAAACAAAATGAAAATGGTCAAATTTAAAACCAGTAAAAGAATGGCGGTTAAAATTAATTTATTATGAACAAATTAATATTAGGTACACTGAAAATATTTATTAAAATTTGAAAAACGTATTATATTGAAATGGTCAAGTATTGTAGTACTATTGTGAGTTTATATTTAGAAAAAGAGAACTTTTATCGTTTTCTCGGTCATATTTCAATTAGAAATATACGAAGTTTAGTTACATAAGGTAAGTTTTTAAATATAGAACGTGGTCATATATATAGTTTGTACACGATAATATTGTGTAAAATTTTATATAGCACACTTGTAATATATATATACAGAATGATTGTAATATTTATTTTTATAATCAGTAAAAAACGAGTAGAGATTTTTGAATAAAATCCACTATATTTTTTTCTTTACACTTTCTTTACTTACCCACAGAGCGACTATATATTTATATATATATATATATATATATATATATATATATATATATATATATATATATATATATATATATATATATATATATATATATATATATATATATATATATATATATATATATATATATATATATATATATATATATATATATATATATATATATATATATATATATATATATATATATATATAGCAATTTAATCTGAAATCATTTTCATTGATTAAAATCAAACGCTACACCACTGCTCTACAACAGCCTGTGTTTATGAATATAATAATTATAATAGCGTGTGTGTAAATGACAGTTGGTGAATAGATCAGATGATAATAACCCTTTTGACCTTAACGCCCTAATTCAACAGAATATTAAAGTTTGAACAAAGAGGGAATAAATTACTATAATTCTATATTAATTTATATGATAAAGTATATGGTATTACAGAGTTATAAAATATTGTCAGAAAAGTTCAAGATATATATGGATTTTAGTATACAAGCCGTTGACATTTTTAGCGTTTTTATTGAAAATATGTGTGGAATAATACGTTAAAAATTATAGTATAAAATATAAAAGAATGGCGGTTAGTAAAAATTTACAATTTAAAAAGAATAATTTACATTACAATCGAAATACTTATTTTTATATATTGCTGCTAGCCACCCACAAGGGGTTTTGCTAGATCGAGGTTCTCAGATTTATCCTTCTGTACATGAATTACACATCTTATGCATAAACTGTATTTATATAGTTATTTTTTTCTTACTAAATCATTTTGTCTTAGAAAAATTATAAACAATCCGACAAAAAGTGTGTTGTTACATGATATAAAAGAATCTGTAATATCCTCCATCTTCCTGTGAAAGACCCATCGATATCGAGAGGGCCGTCGTGGCGCAGAGGCGTAAACATCTGCCTGTAAACGGGACGGTTTGAGGGTTCGATTCCCACTAGAGGAAGATGGATTTTATATTTCCATTTTCTTCGCTCTGGAAACTAGGTAAAGCGCGGCATTAAGTTCCGCCACTCAATACCTAATGCCTCAAAAAAGGCAGAAAGTGGGGACGGAGAAAGCAGGAACTAAGCAACGGAGTGTCTTAACACTAGGTTCATATGGTTCCTGCAGTTCATTCTGCATACCCTGCAATATGCGTGATAAAACTAAAAAAAAAAAAAGAAAATCGATATCAGTTCAGCTAAAGATTAGCCTACAAAACCAGAATAACAAAAAAAGCAGCCAATTTTGTTTATAATATTTTTAAAATCACAAATGGACAAGTAAATGTAATTTATATATGTAAATAAAGATATAATAAAATATTGTGATGAATGTGGGTTCAACTCTCATTTTAAAAAAAAAAATCCGCCCTAGAAGTGTGACAGAGTGAAGTGTAACAGAGTGGCCAAATTTAAATAAAAATTTCCACCTATATACGGAAAGCAATCTGTAGCTTTGAAAAGGAAGTAAAAATATACATAGATTTGGATATCGATCACATGAAAGTTATAGTTACTTAATGATATAGTTACATTATGAATATAGAATGGATATAAAGTTATAGTTACATTATGAATATAGAATGGATTGAAAGTACAGAATGGAAAGGCTTAATTTTGTCTTCTCTAATTGTCTTAAACTAAGACGATTAGAGAAGATAAAGTTAAGACTATAAAATAAAATTTCTCGCTTTAAACGTATTAATGAAAGCTAATCTATTTACATGATTTTCCGTTATCTCCGTTATACGGGACACTACGAAATAAGTGGTGAAAATCATTACCGAGCTTTGCCAGGGCGAAAATGAAAAAAAATCTTCTAAGAACCTTTGTGACGTAGAGGCACAGCGTCTGCTCAAAAACACGACAGTTTATGAGTTCGATTTTGGGAGGATAGATTTTTCATTTCTATTTTCTTTGCTTTGTCAACTAGGAAAGCGTGGCGTTGAGTTCTTGAAGGATAAAAATATTGAATCCGCATCTATCGTATATAGTTAGACACCGATCCCGTGATGGCTCCTTTTTAAATATATACTTCAAAATAATTATTGAGGTTTTAAGAAATAATTAGTGAAAGTAATTTTATAAAGTTACAAACGAGCAGGATGAAGAACATTAACAAAGGAGAAGTTTGGCCCTTAAAAAAAGATTATGGGACAAAGATACCTTTTTTCTACGGTCCAATAACACTTGGCGAGAGTGGGGAAAGCAATTTTTGGAACAAATTAGCCAATACTTTTAACATTGCATTTTTATTGAATATTGTAAGGTAAGATGAAAAAGAAAGTATAATGACTCAGTTTCATTTTTAAGGATGCAAGATTTTGGGGACCATCGTGGCGCAAAGACGAAGCGTCTGCCTGTAAACGCGGTTTGTGGCTTAGATTCCCACTCGGAAAAGATGGATTTTTCTATTTCCATATGCTCTAGGACACAAGGCAAAGCGCGACGTTGAGTTCTGCCACTCAACACGTAATGCTTCGAAAAAGGCGGAAAGCGGGGACAGAGAAATCGGGGACTAAGCAACGGAGTATATTAACACTAGATTGCTATGCTCCCTCCCTCCCTCTGCCTACCCTGCCATGTACGGGATAAAGCGTTAAGACTTTTCATTGTTATTATCATGTACAAAAATTGAGAATCTGGAAAACATGATGTGAATATTTATAAAAATAAGCATATTGGTTATTCAGCAAATATGAAGCAGTTGAAAAAGTTATGGTCGTCTATTAGTTTAACAAAGAAGCACACTTAAAATAAAAAATTATAAACCTAGTAGAACTTAGTACCAGCTGAAATCAAAATATTCAATATATTCCAAAGAATAAAATATCCAACTTATTTGCTTTAAAGACATGCTACATATAAAACTTTTGTCCACGTAAAAGCATTCACAAGTATTCGAAGAATTCTAATAGTAAAACATTTTTATACGAACAAAGCCTAAGACTGTCTCTTTAGTAGCGCATTCTGTATTGTCCAAAACTCGATATGTAAACTATGTTACGAGTGTACTTATGTAGGATATTGCATTTTTTTAATTATTTAATATACCGTTGACGTTTTAGGTATTTGGTTTGTTTTTGTAATGACCAAAATTTTGTAATGAAAAAAATGACCTGACTGAATGAGATAATAAGATTTGTTGTGATTTTTTTCTGTTAACTGTTTATTTTAGAATTGAAAGGTTTGAAAGGATTAAAAACATAGTTTAAAAATCAGATTAGATCAGTTAAATTATCATGTAAGACTTCCTTTATTGAGAATATTTTTTGAGGTTCACTTCTGCCACTTAATACGTAATGTGTTTAATTCTCGAAGCAGAGAGAAAAAACTATTTCAATATTAGGTTATACCAGTTATATTGTTATAGATGTATATTAAAAAAAGCTTTGACATAGATAAATTACGTAAACTAAATAAATTTCAATTCAATTATAACTCAATTAATTGGATATCCAATATACATAGTAACGGAACGCATACTTGCAAACAAAATGCATGTACAAAAATGCAATATTTAGACGACTCTTAAAATAGCCAACTCATTCTCACTTTATTATATGCTTTGACAGATAGTGTGCGGCGCAACGTGGAAATCTAGCATTCACATCTATGGTTTGGAAAATACGTTTAGTTAAACCTTAACTCTATTACTACGTATTAAAGCTTTAAATAGCTTGGCTTTTGTATGAGAAGTGAAATATATTTGTTTTCAGCTAGTCCATATTCAAACCACGCACGGTTGGCGTAGCTTCTGAATAGATATCTGGCGAAATGATACAGCCCTCCCGATGCCAATAAAGCCTGATTTATATAAGACTGCATTATTCTTAAACTGGACAACGTTTTGCTTTCTTGGACTTTTTGGAGAGGGAGTCAATTTGTGACAAAAATAAATGATTTTTATGCACTATATTTGAAGAAAAATAAGAAATTGGAGAACATAATGTCATAATGCTAGGTCACTCTCTTTGCATATCCTGTTACGTGCAGGATATTATATGAAACTAAAAAAAGGATTTTTTATTTTCACGCTTTATCCCACATATGCTAGGATTGGCAGAGGGAACCACAGAAATCAAAGGAAATTAGTGTTAAGTCACTCCGTTGCATAGACCCTGTTTTCTTCAACCCCACTCTTCGTCATTTTCGAGGCATTGCGTGTTGAGTGGCGGAACTGAACGCCACGCTTTGCCTAGTTGCCAGCGCGAAGAAAATGAAAATAGAAAAATCCATCTTCCCTGACTGGAAATCGAATCCACAAACCGTCGTGTTTTCAGGTAGACGCTATGCCTCTGCGCCACGACGGAAAGTAAATAATTCAGAATATATTAGCTGTTTGGTGTCATAATTAAACTATAATAAGAAGAGTGAATTGCAAGTCATATGAAGCAGGGTTCGTAGCGTAGCAGTACATCGTCTGAATGAAAGCATGTCAGTTATTTTTTTCTTCTTTCTTTTTATTTTATACTGTGTAAGCTAAGGCATATAAATTAATTTGTATAAGATTGTGTATTTTTGTATAATATGTAAGACTATAAAAAAAGCTTTTCTTTGCCCTCCCCGTTGTAATTCTGGGAAGTCATCTCTTTCACATAAGTATAGCTTAGTTACTTAGCAATATGCTATAGTATGTAGAGTAACTTTAACAAAATATTATAAATTCAATGTAAAAACTGGAATTCAGGATATAAACCATGTCTCGTGGAATCCGTGTGACCGCTTTAACCAATAAGCTAACAATATACGTTGTGAGCACGACACGGTTTATTTTTAGGATCATAGATATTTTCCTTGTTTATTACTTATAAGAAAAGTGTAAAAATTATTTAATACGCATTTTTATTTATTTTTAAGTTATATTAGGATAATGAAAACTTAGAGAAACATATCAAATTTTCAACTTAGAGAAACATATCTCGCTGCGTTCAAAAATTTGAACCCTCGCCTTTTAGAAACCGTTGACAAGCTCTGACCACTAGGCTATGTGTTTTTTTTTATCCGTAACATTTTAAAAATAAAACAAATAATTTTATATAATTTTTAATGTTATGTAAATAGCTTCACGCTTTATCCCGCATTTAGTACGGTAGGTAGAGGAAATCCCAAATTAAGCCGCTCCGTTATCCGCTGAAAATTGAACCCACGATCATCGCGTTTACAGCCGGATGTGCTGTATAACAAGTGAAGATATCAAGTGTAGTAGTCTTATATTTCGGTGATGGACACAAAGCAATATCGAATGTAACGCTGTACTATTATTATCTGAAGTTAACGCTGAGTGTTATATGCTCTATTAAGTTATGAAGGCATCGCACTTCATATAGCTCTATATTTAAGTATCATGTAGAGCAAATCAAGGTAAATGGTAAAAGATTTTACATAAATTTTCTTTACTATTTTTTTTCACTATATATAAACACACACACACACACACACACACACATATATATATATATATATATATATATATATATATATATATATATATATATATATATATATATATATATATATATATATATATATATATATATATATATATATATATATATATATATATATATATATATATATATATATATATATATATTATTGCTACTCTAGAATACAGATTCTAAATTAATAGTACTTCCGGCATATATATGAAAATAATAAAAAAATATTTATTAAAACTATTACTGGCATCTTTTCTGTACGGAGAAAAGGTCTCAAAAATTCAATTTAGAGAACAAAGATCCACAAAAGCACATAAAAAAAGCTTCGAATAAGTCGAAACTTAATCCATACAGTCAATGCAATTATCCTCCGCCTTGTTCTCAAGCATTGCCATGACAACGTCCGTTTATAGAATCAGATTATTATTTTCTACTTATAATATTAAAATCTACAACTTATGAGGGGGTTGTTTGAAAAAATCACATCTCATTTATTGTTTTATTTAGTAAAGGAAATGGAAAAGAAATAACAGCGTTCTTTTGTTCCTAACGATATTGTGTTGTATTATTATAATTAATGTCTTGGATTATTTTATATGGCTCCATATTTATTTTGTATCATATTTGTCATTGAAAATATCATAGAGCAGTGTGGTAGAATTTTATTTTAAATATGACGTGTGTGGGTTCGGTTTCCGCCCTGGCCTTTTGCTTCTAATCAAAATCACTTGAATTCTTTAATTTGGACCGAAATCAGAGAATTTATTTTCTTGACACTAGGTTCTCTTTCCTTACCATTGTACAGGCTATAGTAAAGCGTGTATCGATGCAATAAAGGAACAAAAATTGTCCAATAAAATTAGATAAATTATATTAACAAGCATCTATTACGGGTAATTTAAGAACGTTCAACAATTTTTAAAGAGACGTGTTTTTTAAAAAAATCTAATTTGAAAATAAGTTTTTTATAGTTGAAATAAATGCCCTTGACCATTTCACCGCCGAACCGTATTTCTTATCTCGGATATCTAGAAACATAATATTTATAAAATATAACCACCCTCTCAAACGAGTAAAGTCCACTTTCCATTCAATTTTTAAGACGTTGTAGTGGAATTCAACATCGCATTTTGTATAACAAAGAACTAGAACATAAAAACCCGATCTAACCTTGACTTTTGTACTTTGAATTCGACAGCAATTTACAAAAATATAATATAATAACTACCACTTCCTCTACCTATATGAAAAATAATAAAAAAATCAGATTACAGAGCAAAAAAGAAAAATATGTCAGTGGAAATACATTTTTCAAAGCAAAGCAAAAAGCATTTGACTTTCAACTTTCAATTTCATTTTTTAATTAAATTAACGTCGCAAAGTAATTATATTGAGGGAAAAAATAGTTGCACAACATTCCAGCGGGTTTTAGTCGCTAACAACGTAAAAAAACTAGGTTAATCCGTCAAGTTTGTTGTAACTGAGCTACTTGTAGCTGCTTGGTTGTAGACAGGTAGAGGCTACTGAGGGGAATTGAAACAAGTTTGATATTAAGCTTTATACACAAAATATTATAAAAGCTGGAAAATTGGATTTTATTCTGGATAGAATTAAATAAAAGATAGTTTAAATTTGATTTTTTTTATCTTCACGCTTTAATTTCTACGATAGTATCAAGGGCGAGAGAGGGAACTTATTTTTATAATTTTTAAAGTGTTAATCCTCACTGAGGACAGAAAAATTACTTAAAGAAATCATATAATATTTGAACGCAGCGTTAGTATTTTTTCTATCCTCAGTGTGGGTTAGCACTTTAAAAATCATAAAAATATTTAATAAAAATACATTCTCTCTCGCCAAACGATTGTTCTTTGTATAAAAGCATATAATAATTTCGACGCAACGTGATGAAAAACACATAGCTCAGCGGAGAGAGCGCTTGCACGATTCGCAAGAGGGCGCGGGTTTGAGTCCCGGTGCGTTCAAATTTTTATATGTTGTCTTTAAGTATTTTTTCTATCCCCAGAGGGAACTTAGTACACAGCATTCTCCACTTTCTTCCTTTTAAATTGAATTCGAGATAAATGAAGAATTCAATTTCCGCGTATTTTTAAGTTAACAAAACAAAAAGAATGCAAAAATAAATTTTCCCTAAACAGGAATCACAATATTCGTCGCGTTTAGGGACAGTCAGATACTGTGTAATTATGTAAAGAAAAATAAAAGTTAACGTCAAAACAGTTTGACTTCTGTTTCTTTAAAATAGATGATCTTTAAAACGAGGAAGACATTAAATGTATCATGCAATTTATACCTTTATATCGTAATATAAGTATCAGATATAAAATATTTACGTTTTTAATTACGTTGATAAAAGTTTTAGTTTGTACTATATTTAAAATAGTAAAATTTTTTTTTTGAAAATGCCAGGCAACTGGCATTCAAATTACTGGCCCCATCACGGAAGATTATACGAAGAAAAGAAGGAAACCAACAAAAGAGCGTGCAAGATATTGTTAAAGTTATTAAGGAAACGGATCCTGATTGTCTACCGATATTTGTGGCCAAAGACCTGAATAAACTGCCTCCGGTTACTTTTGATCACATAGATGTGACTACATTTCTGAAGGAAGTGTCGTTACTTAAAAAAGAAATCGATGATATGCGAAGAGAAAAATCAGAAATATCTTTACAATCAAACGATCAGATGGCATCATTAAAGTTTGAAATTCAACAGGTACGAGATTTAGTACAAGACGCATTATCAAATAAGATCAGTGTGAATGCTCAAGGAACAACAAAACAAACGAAGAAAAGCATATCAATTGCGCCTGGCTGTAATAGTAATAATAAGAAAGTAGACAAAAGTTCGACTAGCGATGCCCAACCAATACTACGCTCAGGAGATTCGTTTGAGGTTGGGGTTGAAGAATTGCATTGTAGGGGGCGTTCATGCATCGGTGTGCGCACGTGTCGGCTGCACGTATAAATCGGACCTGAATGTGCAAGTTTACAAGATTAACAATGTAACTAATGATTTTAATGCTTTTAAAGTGATTGTTCCTTTGAATAAAATTGACTTGTTTCTAAGCGACAACGGAGATCGTTTCTGGCCAGCCGACTTTGTGTTTAGAAAGTTTTGAGAGCGTAAACACGTAGCAAGAGGAAACGAACGTAGGTCATAAAAAATAAGTAATATGGGTAGTACAAATATTAAGATTATTTCATATAACTGTAGATCATTGAAAAGATCCCTTCAAGAAGTCGTTCAATTTTGCAACAGTTATCACGTAATTTCACTTCAAGAAACATGGCTGTTTCCTCATGACCTTGGGATATTACATACAATTCATTAACAATTCGGTAGTCATGGAATATCTGCTATTGATACAGGACAAGGAATGGTGCGTGGGAGGCCGTATGGGGGAGTGGCTATCTTGTGGGACCGAAATGTGTTTCATGCGCGGATATTGTGCAGTGCAACAATGATAGCATGGTTGCGGTTAAGCTAGTGCGTGATGATCGGAGCATTCTAGTATTTAGTGTGTATATGCCAACTGATTGTGAGGATAATTTTCATGAAATGGCTCAGTGTCTTGCGAATTTAAGTGCGGTAATTGAAAGTGCGAACGTTGAGAGTGTGTTCGTATTAGGGGACTTTAACGCACACCCCGGTACGCGTTTCTACAAAGAGCTTATTTACTACTGCTCTGAGGAATTATTATCGTGTATAGACCATAAGCGGCTAGATGTAAGCACATACACTTATGTAAGTGATATGACAGGTTCGCAGAGGTGGCTTGACCATTGCCTTGTATCCGCGGCGGCTGAGCCAACAGTAAGTGATGTACATGTATTATATGATGCTTATCTGTCGGATCATCTCCCACTTGTAATACAGGTTAGATTTAATAATATTATCTGTAAAAATCTTGAAAACAGTGAGACTGTCGTTAATTTTAAATACAAATGGGGCAATAGAAATCAAGAGGAATGTAAAAGATATTGTGAACTCGTTACTGAGAATTTGGATTTAATATGTCAATGTTATAAATATATACTATCATGTAATAGTAATACGGTTTGTAACGATATAGAACATAAAAATATAATTGATACAGTCTATTGTCATATAATTAATGTATTACAAACAGCTGCTGAAAGTACATATACTAATAGGGTTAACAAAAAACGATATTTAGTTGGTTGGAATTATCACGTAAGACAGTACCACGTCCAGGCTAGGCAAACTTTCTGACAGTGGAACTCCTGTGGTAGACCTTGTTCGGGATTTTATTATGATCAAATGCGTGCTGCGCGCAAAAAATTTAAAACTGCTTTGAAGTTTGTTCGAAAGAATCAGGAGGAGATTAGGATGAATATATTAGCTTATCACGCGTCGTCAAAAAAGTTTTGTAGTTTTTGGGCTGAGGTTAAAAAGCTCAACCATAAGTTATGCTCTTCAGTTAGTGTGGATGGGGAGACTGACGGGAGAGCTATCGCGAATAAGTTTTGTGGGCATTTTAACATGTCAAAGGCCACCTCTAAGCGAGCACAGCCAAAGCAATTGTCAAGCCAATGGGAATCACAACGGGGGGTTTTTCAAATCTCATCTGATGATGTTACTAACGTACTGACAGGAATGAAGCATGGGAAGTCACCGGGACATGATGGCTTAAGCATTGAGCATCTATTGTATGGAGGTCAGTATATCTCTGTTGTCTTAGCTCAACTCTTTAACCTCTTTGTGACCAACCTTTACTTACCTAGGGAACTTATCCATACACTAGTTGTCCCTATAACCAAAAATAAAACAGGTGACCCTTCTAGTATGTCGAACTATAGACCCATATCCCTGGCAACGATTACAGCCAAGGTGCTGGAACGTCTTCGACACAAAGAGATAAGTCCTGCGCTAAAATTAGATGATGGGCAATTTGGCTTTTGCGCTGAATTATCAACTGACATGGCTATTTTTTCCTTAAAACAAGTCGTTTCATATTATGTTGAACAGGATACAAGTGTTTACGCTTGCTTCCTGGACTTAAGTCGCGCTTTTGACACAATTAATTATGATTTATTGTGGGAAAAGCTACATAACAGTAATATTTCGACTGACGTTGTTGGACTGCTTAGGTATTGATATAGTAACCAGTCTAACAGTGTCAGGTGGGAATCTGCTATGTCTGATACTTATAAATTATCATGTGGTGTGAGGCAAGGTGTGTTAACCTCTCCTGACCTGTTTAACCTTTATATGAATGATTTGATTGAGGAGCTGAGTAAGGAGCCGGTGTGGCTTAAGCTTAATAATAGATATGTTAACAACTTAAGCTACGCCGATGACATGGTCCTGCTCAGCCCCTCGATTAAAGGCTTAAGACGACTTTTGGCTATTTGTGAGAGATATGCTACAGATCATGATTTAATATATAATTCTAAAAGAACAGAAATGTTAGTATTTAGGTCAGGTCAGCCACCAGTTTGGATTGGTGGTCAGTTAGTTAAGATAGTGCAGAAGTTCAAGTATCTTGGTCACATAGTTACATCTGACTTGAAAGACGACGCTGATATAGATCGGCAACGTAGGGCTTTATCAATTGTTGGTAACATGATAGCGAGGCGATTTCATAAAGCTAATGTTGAGACGAAAGATCACCTATTCAGGACGTATTGTCAAAATTTTTACACGTGCCAGCTCTGGACTCGATACACAAAGCGGTCGCTGGATAGTATTCGTGTCCAGTATAATAATATCTATAGACATCTGATGGGGTTAGCACGCTAATGTAGTGCCTCAGGCATGTTTATTGACGCGGGGCTGGACTCGTTTGATGCTATCCAGAGAAAACGAATCGCTGGATAAAATAAAGCTTATTCAAGAGTTGGAGCGAGTAATAACAATATAATTAAGGAACTTGCTGATAGATTATGTTGTAGCCCTATGTACCAAAAATGGTTACAGATCGCAGCATAGGGACAACATGTATATTCAGTAGTAGATTTAAGTTAGTATAGTAATTTTTTTTTTATTATTAATTTCTTTTTATTTTTGTTTCTTGTTTTTAATGATGTAAAAATATGGAGATTTGATTTCTGAAATAAAGCTTATTATTATTATTATAAAATATTGAATTAAAACTATATTCATTATATTTTTTGTCTTGAGCAATAGCGTCATTGAAACTATTTTAATAACTTGCTGTTTTTGGATATATATATATATATATATATATATATATATATATATATATATATATATATATATATATATATATATATATATATATATATATATATATATATATATATATATATATATATATATATATATATATATATATATATATATATATATATATATATATATATATATATATATATATATATATATATATATATATATATATATATATATATATATATATATATATATATATATATATATATATATATATATATATATATATATATATATATATATATATATATATATATATATATATATATATATATATATATATATATATATATATATATATATATATATATATATACACATATTTTTAGGCATTATAGAAATACATAGCCAAATTATAATTACAATAAGTAAATCATTTTCTTATTACCCCTGTATTCAACCACTCTCTTACAATCCTTGAAACAGGTGTTTTATTTTATTAAACGCTACAAACGGCAAAAGAATAAATTACAGAACACTGCATCTTAGTTAATTTAATATTATATCCACGTAATATATTGAAAATTTGTTCCACAACAAACTATTATCTTGTAGTAACTTAATACTTAATACGTAATGGCGCAAAGGTACAGTATCTGATGTTTTGGTATTACGGGTTTCATTCTCTCTCAGTAGAATTTATTTAGTAGGCTCGAAAGGCGGAGAGTGAGAAATGGAACGTTTTAGCCTGTCTTTCCTGATATATGTATATGAGATAATTTGAAGCTAAATATATCATAATTTTGACAAATCCTCTTACTTCATGTTTTAAGGTTTATTGGGTGTTTTATACCATATCGTTTGAAATCCACAATCGATTACAATCGATTGATAAATTTCTAGGAACTAAATAAAGCAATTTATTACCATCAATTTAATTACATTTAACTGCAGGAAACAATTAACACTAGGTTCCTATGGTTCCTACGGTTGCCTCTGCCTACCCTGCCATGTGCGGGATAAAGTGTGAATTTTTAAATGAATTTTTCATATAGTTTTTATTTTTCATCAGTATAGAGGATAGTTTTATAAATGCTTTATTTGAATCGCTTTTAAGACTAAGGGAAAGCTTTCCATTGTTCCATTTCATATATTATACAATACAGAAGAAAAAATAAGCCCGGCTGTTAAATTAAATTTAAAAATAACTAAATAATATTTACCGATTCTTGACACATTTCTTCTTCTTTATTTACCATTTATGGTCATAAAAACTAAGAAGTATACATATACTCAAAGAAGCCGAAACGTCGAAACCGAACTCGAATTCAGTATATAGAGCTGTGTTACTTGTAACTAGATACCATTGAGCCTTGATGTATCCATAATCAATTCTTATATTATACTAGGATCTTATCTGGGGTTTTTACTTGCTAACTAAGAACTACGTTCTTGATAGGTAGTCAGTTGAATATTGTCAGTTTTAAAACTGTTGTTGATATCACATTGAACTTCATTTATATCCTAATACTAGGATATAGATGAAGTACTATAGTATTTTTATTTTTTACCTACTGTAAATAATTTTTTTCAAACATTATAAATATAGAAAAATGGAATATAATATTAAATTTTAATTAGATTGTGGGAAAATGAACTTGGTAATCGTGTATTCTTCAGAAATCTTTACTCTGAATTGCATAGAAAAGTCTCTCATAATAATTCCTTCACAACTATCCAGCTGTTCAGAACATGACAAACGAACATATACAGAGATTTCAAAGTTACAGGTGACCTTGCAATTTTAGTTTATTTTATAGATATATTTACATTAATTTATAAAATAAGAAAAGCTACCTTCGAAGATATAACATTTGTAAAAAAAATATTATATCGAAATAATAGCTTCAACAGCCTATAATAGGATTTAAATGAATAATTTAAAAGCACGCCAATAGCTGCCGTTTTAATCGTAATTTCTGAAAGTCAAGCCAATTATCCCTTTCCGTTTCTCCCCCAGCCGTTCCCATTACGATATCCGTCATGTTATTTCGTACTTCGATTATGAATACAATAGAAAAATGTTAGAGCAATCTTTAAATAAGAGTAAATATTTATTTATTACTTGCTTTACAGAATATTGAGGAGAAAATTAAAAGATTCGATTAAATTGAGAAAGAAAATTAAAATTGATTTCTATGTTTCTTCAACAGTTCTAGATTTAAGCTAAGCTAAGCAAATTACATTTTCTCCTATATAAAATATTAACAAAACATCTAAGTTACAATGGTCGTTACATTAGTTATACAGATATATATGGAACACAATTACTTCGACAGTTAAACTATAAGTCATGTCAGTGCTGACCACAATGCTGGCTAGTGTCAAGGAAATTTATTTGTTTGATAAACTACGCCTCCTTTAGTGCTATTAAGAATATTTGTGATCTTAAGTAAATTATTTAAACAAACGATTTGTGATTATCTTAAACGTATTACAAATTTATAATAAATAACTACTTTAGTATTGATTTTAGAACTTTTTTGAATTTTTTTTGATTCACGCTTTATCGCGTGTAGGTTAGGCATCATGAACCGCAGGAACCGTGACAACCAAGTGTTAAGACACTCCATTTCACATATTTTATTTTATTATGTATAATATATCACTGAAAATTAAAGCATACTGAAATCTTTTATTAAGATTGTAAAAATGTTCAATGTATGAACCTTTTTGATTTCTTGACGCTTTAGTTCTCGTACTTTCTATAATATAATAGACATTTATAGCAGATATTTTTTTAATCATTAAACAGTAGAACAAAAACTCCTTATTGCTACACGCAACACATATATGTATTAACTATGCGCTATATTTTATACTACTAAAAAACAAAGGAACATACTCGTAATACAGGAGCGTGACTTAACTCCACACGGAACATATACGGGGTCTGATATATGCTATTGCATATATCAGAATAGACCGAGAATACCTAAACTCCACTTCATCCGATGTCCATTTTCCACTTGAATTTGTGAAATTGCATGTGAAATAACAAAGCTCAACCCCGCGTTGTCTTGCTAGAGGGGTTTCTAACATATCACAATCAACATATTACAGTAAGAAACTGTTCTGCTGCGTCTGTTATAATACACCTACCTACCTACTGGAGTACGGTCCAGCTGTTATTTTTTAATGTCAGTTTCTCATTTAGCTACAGGTCTACTTCTATTTCTTTTTCTCTATAGTCCCGCCCACGTGTTCACCGTTTTTGCGCGTCTCTTGTCTTTTAGACGTGTCATGTCAGATCCACGTTAACTGTAATGACGAAGCGTGTACATTCGTTTAGTGTGTATATAAATATATTTAGTTTGGGTAATGGGAGGAGCTCAGACAGAGAAAGTGTGAGTTAATGAATTATAAAAAAATAAAATTACAAAGTTTGGGTTAGAACTTCCTTTTCCTAGAACACGATGGATCCGGCAGCAATATGCAAAAGAAACATACCGAAAATAGCATCAAATTGATATTATTATCATCAAGTTTATTATGATAACTCGGCAACACGTGTATCGCCTTTGTAAATTATTTTTATCATAGATATTTTTAGTGTTCTCTCTAGCTACCCAAATGAAGGGTGAAAGTAAAATTTTGACAGGTTTTAAAATGAATGAAAAATGGAAAAAAGTGTTTTAATAGTGTTAAAACTTTTTCTGCAGAGAAAACAAAAACAATATCAATAGAAAGCAAAAACAATATTATTATATTTAACTGATATGAAATAATACTTTAGTCTTTTGTCTACATAACAATATTGTACATTGAATCTGAACAGTTTATGCACTTTACAAGCAAACGGCGTAAGTTATGCACGAGCATGCACTTATTTAATAATTCATACATAATTATTAGGTTTGCTGTTAAATTGCCTTTGATAAGGATTCAAAAATGAAACAATTATATAATTTAATATTTATAGATACAGAGAGAAAATCTGAATACACTCTGCTCTCTTCTTTGTTTTTGTAATTCTGTGAGCACTCGAGGGCTACAATTTTACAGATTTTATTTTTTATCTTCACGCTTTTATCCCGCACACGGCAGGGTAGGCAGAGGAAACAGCAGGCATTCCGTTGCTTAATCCCTGTTTTCTCCGTCCCCGCTTTCCACCTTTTTCAAAGCATTGCGTGTTGAGTGGAGGACTCAACGCCGCGCTTTGCCTAGTTGCCAGAGCAAGGAAAATGGAATTAGAAAAATCCATCTTCTCCGAATTAAATTGTTTCAATCGCGAAACCATCGCGTTACAGGCAGACGTTGCGCCTAAGGACCACGATGGATACAGATAATGAAACTAATAATGAGAAAAGATAATACAATTTTTCTTTTGTTATTACTAACAATAGTATAGTAACAATTATTAAGATTTTTTATTATTCTTAAAATAAAACTATATATAGTATTATTATAATTCCCTCCCCTCTATTTTTCTGAAAGAGTTGGAAATGTTAAGGTTTACATTTTTAAATATATAAACGATTTGGAGAGATTCGAAAATTTTTTTGAGCAAGGAATTTTACTTCCGACACGTGTACGTTGCGTTACGTGCCTTATATATATATATATATATATATATATATATATATATATATATATATATATATATATATATATATATATAAATATATATATATATATATATATATATATATATATATATATATATATATATATATATATATATATATATATATATATATATATATATATATATATATATATATATATATATATATATATATATATATATATATATATATATATATATATATATATATATATATATATATATATATATATATATATATATATATATATATATATATATATATAAGGAAGTTTATTGTTTAATAGAACAATTCATTTCATTCCCACCACGACAGCGGAACAGGGAAAACAGTAGCTTTATTTATAACAAGTTAAAATTGTCGATATTCAAAAGTTTCTTTGCTGGAAACTGGAACTTCCTCGAGCTGAGCAATAAATAACGTTAGGTTTACCTTAGTGTATTAAAATTAAATGCAGTGCTATATAAAGTAGTGAATTACTGCCTTGTATGCTATTTGTGCTGGAGTTCTGTTGTATTATGGGCTTTTTTATTTCACATCAAAGAGGTTTTTTTAAATTTACTTGCACCGATGTGGATTTCACATTGCTTTTGTAAATTATAGTGAGCATTAAGCTGAACCTGAGCTAAGCATTGCACTAAGTAAAATGGAAATAACCAAAAATAAATCTTGGACTACCCCGTTAGTAATAAAAGGTGAAGTAAAATGAGATTATAATTTTTCAATGAAAATCGTCTTTCCAATAAATTAATATTATTTATATCGACTCAGTACTTCGTGAGATTGACACGATGAGACTAAATTTACAATTATTTTTATAACTTTATTACTTATTGTAGTAAAAATTACTAAAGCAATATTTTTTTTATATACAGGTTACTACTACGTTACTTTTCTTAGATCTTCTTCTACTAGTCGGTAGCCGGTATTCCTGCCAGGAGTTCACCAAAGGATAACAAAATTAAAAAAAAGTTCAGTGGAGAACACCTAGCTTACTAATAAACAAGTATAATCAATATATTATTTTATTTAAAAATATATAATTTTATGAAACAGATCTTCAATCTTAATTGAATCTTAAGAACCCAATCATGAACTATTACGTAATCTCGACTCGTATACATTTGAATAACTTCAATAGTCCAATTAATTTACTGATTTCTCAGGTCTTCAAAAAAAGTCGAAAAGCTTCGTCGAAATTAATATTTTTTATTATCATATAAATTTATTCCTGTCCAGACAATATTGACACGAGTTTGATCCCAATTAATTGCTGTCGCAAAGACAAAAGGCCGTTATGATTACAGCGCGTTGATTGGTTTTTCGTTTATTAGCTGTCGCAATAGTATTTTTTTCCTTACCCTTGTATAACATGGCGGCAGAGAATCCAGTGTTAAGACACCCTGTTTCCAGGTTATATCACGTGTCTACTATACTATATATATAGTATATATATATATATATATATAATATATATATATATATATATATATATATATATATATATATATATATATATATATATATATATATATATATATATATATATATATATATATATATATATATATATATATATATATATATATATATATATATATATATATATATATATATATATATATATATATATATATATATATATATATATATATATATATTCTTTTCTAGCTTCACGCATATTGCAGGGTAGGCAGAGGGAACTGCAGGAACCATTTGAACCTAGTTTTAAGACACTCCGTTGCTTAGGTCCTGCTTTCTCCGTCCCCACTTTCCGCCTTTTTCGAGGCATTGCGTGTTGAGTGGCGGAACTCAACGCCGCGCTTTGCCTAGTTGCGTGAGCGAAGAAAATGGAAATAGTAAAAGCCATCTTCCCCGAGTGGGAAACGAACCCTCAAACCGTCGCGTTTACAGGTAGACGCTTACGCCTCTGCGCCACGACGGTTCTCAATATATAACCATATTAGTTTAATTTAATGACTCTTTATCTTTTTGATTTTTTGATTATATCTTATCTTTTTGCAATCTTTGCTTAATGATCTCAAAATATAGTAGTCACCTATATAATATTATACACCTAAATGTCGTGAAATCGTTGTGGCGCAGCATCACAGCATCAACATGACGGTTTGCGATTCAATTTCTACTCGTGAACACTGAATAATTATTATTTTCTTTGCTCTATTAATAAAGCAAACAGCGGCGTTGAGCACTTAACACGTAGTGGTTCGGTAGCCAGAAAGGAACAGAGTGTCTTGATACTCAGTTCTTATGGTTCATACGGTTCCCTATCGGTGCCATCATTATTGTCAATATAGTAAATATTAAAAAAAATGTAAAAATGTGAGGTGCAAGTTCCGTTTTTCTAAAAAAATAACTTACTATAAGAAATAAAAAAATATATTGTAAACTGAAATATAATAAAAAGTTATTAAACATAAAACTTTTTGATTATAGGTTATCACATATTCGTGCGAGATTTCACCGGGGCTTGATTAGACGTTGTGATTGATGACGCGTCGCAAGAACAAATGACGTAGTGATCGATTATGTCGGCGTCTGCCTTTGATGGATCCACGTTCTATCTGACCGGCGATTATTAGTCATTAACTTTTAGATCTTAGTGATATGTCACTCTTCTTCTTCTTTTTGTTCTTTTTAAATACTTCTACTTGAAAAATATTCCTAGATATATTTTTAGTTGGGGTATGCAGATGGAAACCTAGAAATTTTGGGACCCTAATATCACTCCGCTATGTAATGACACTCCTTTCTCCACTTTCGGCCTTTTCAAGACATTGCGTGTTGAGTGGCGGAACTCAACGCCGTTATGTATAAGGTGAAACAAAAAGAGGAATCAAATCAACCATCGCGTTTATAGACAGACAGTGTGATGACACGACAGCCGACTATAATATATATGTTTTATTATATTTTTTTAAGATTTGCAACAAAAATGCATCAAATAACATACATTAAGCACGCGATTGTTATATGAGCGTAAATTATTCTCCCCTAACTGATCTAGATCAATTCGAAATTAGTCACGATGGAAAAATGTTAACTTTTATTCACCCCAACGGGGTGGGTCGATGAACTTATGATTCATCGTTTAAAGCGTGCTTACTACAACTTTGTAAAATTGGTATATAAAAGGTCAAGTTTTACATTTTCTTAAGTATTTTTTCTATTCAATCTTGGACTGGTTGGAACAATTTTGGTTTTCTGGGACCCTATTGTTAAAGCTTACAGATTGTCCCATAAAAGAATTGTGATTCGATCCAATCTAGTTACAGACGCGATAAGTCTGCGCCTATTTCTGGTGTTAATATTGCGTACATCAACGACTTTAGCATTCAATTTATATAACGAGGGAATAGCCCTTCTGCAGGACAAAGATGAATTTAATATAGGATTGCACTACCCCAAAGTAAAAGGCCTTATAACATATCACTAAAAAAGTAACCAAATCAGGAACAGGTGAAAAGATATAATGCCAAGATAGTCTATTTATGGTTAGTGTGGAATACGTAATTCAGATTTATATGGTATTCCATATATTTTGAAAATAGTAATAATAATTTAATAGCATATATAGAGCAAACGGCAATATACATTTTATGATTTTGTTATTACGAAAGTGTTTAGTATTCGTAATGAAGTTGTTTAATTATTTAAATCAGTAAAATCTATTTGTAATATAAAGTTCTTTATGATTTTTCTTCGAATAATGAACAGAGATATCAGTTGTTAATTAAATAAAAAGGACCTAATTATGTAAAGTTCTTCTCTTCCGTACTATCTATCGCACAAGAATAAACATAATGATATTACTCTGTTATTTTATTATGAAAAATTGACTCCTAAGAGCGAAACCCTAGCCTAGCGCCACAATGTAAAATTAGACTTCGTTATCAACTCATTAGTATAGTTTGTTAATACATATATGATGGTTATGAAACATCAAAAAATGTAAACGTTCAGGATTTCATCATCAGATATAAACGATGCTTGACCACTTCAGAAGTACACTCTAATCACAAAAAATATTCAACACAAACTCAAAAAATATTCAATTCGTTTCACTAATGTCAGTATCAGTCAGTCGAGAATGGAGAACATACATAAATGTATACACGTATATAGAATATAAAATTGACTCTATTTTACAAAACATTCAGAAAAAAAAATTAAATAATTTTCTAAATGAACATCTTCCTTGTACTTTGTACGTATTTTTAGTCTAATTAAAAGGTAGCTACGTTATTTTACCTCATAAAGAGAATATTCATTTTCCTTTCTACCAATGACTAAGCAAAGAACGATATTTACAGTGAAGTTTTATTACAGCACTATACTGAAATGCGCTAAATTTCTAAATTAAATTAAGTCCATACATATTAAATTCAATATATGAGGGGACATTAAATGATTCGTTGCAAGATAGGATATTTTAATTAAAAATTTTTATATTATAAAATATAGTTATTTTTGTTTTAAACACGTAATGGACTTTCAATAACTACCTGAAAATTTTTTTTTTGCTTTATGATTTTATGATATGATTATTTATTTATTTATTTATTTATTTTATTGATGATTATTAATATTTGATGATTATTTGATGATATGATTTTCTCTTGAATTGTTATATAGTATTTTTTACGATATTAAGAAAATAAATGAAGTACAAATATATAAAAATATATCTTGCAAGACTGGATTTACTCCATAAGGGATTTCTTCCAACAACCTAGGAAAGTGCGTGCAAGCTTTTAGGTATTTTTTTTGTACTTATTTCATATTTTATTATGTTTCGTGTTTTTTTATAGCTGCAGCTGTATCCTGTACATAGCAGGGTAGATAGCAGTAAACAGTGCTTTATTCTCTGTTCTCCACTTTTTGGCTCCGGGCATTGCCTCCTGAGTAGCCATACTACAAGTTACCACAATGAAGAAAATTAAAATAAGCAGCGGGATGCTGCACCTTTATATATAAGACTACTACGTTTATTTTATATCCTTCACTATTCAAATCGTACTTTTCAGATATTTTCTACACAAAACAAATCGGAAGTATTGCATTCTTTAAATATGTACAATATTCTATTTATTCTTCTATTTCTTCTCATCTTTTGTTTTTAATATGTATATATGCATTATAATAACACTTGAACAACAAAATAGTGAGGGATTTACGCTCTTCTTCATATACGACTTCTTCGATTTAACTGAATAAAATAAGTCGTAAGAAGCTTTTTACTCCATTGTGCTGTATTAAGTACAAGAAATACGAAATTTCGCTAACAATACAAAGCTCAAGTAAAAGTAAGTAAACATCAAATCAGATCACTGTAATATTCTATGAAAGGAGTTACTGGTAATAGGCTATGTTTATGAAATGATGTTGACTTAGAAATTTGTACAAGATGAGGTAATGGTTGCAGAAAAATACTTGTTTTATTTGATGTATATATTTAGATATTTAACCAAATAAAAAAAATAGAAGTTCAGCTGAAAAATAAAAAATTCAGGATTTGGCCATTTTCAAAATTTTCCTTAAAGCTTTAACCCACACGTCGAAATCGTCCTCTTATTCGTTCACATTTTTATATACTTTAACTATATCATTTATAAAATTTGTTTAATTCCTCCTTCCGCTCGTCTAAACTGAAAAGTAGTAAATCTAGTGTTTTAACGGTAGGAATATAATAATAACGGTAGTAATAGAATAAATTACAAGCTAATATATTTCTTTAAAATATTTTTTATTCAATAAACTGGAATTTAAATAAAATTAAACAATTCAAAAACAAAATATTTTATTGCCAACGTTACTGTGATATCGGTAATACGATTGCACTCGAAGCACGTTCCGCGTCGTCGAATACAACTGCTATCAGATGAGTTACGCTCTTCAAAAACATGGTAACACTTAAGATATACTCGTATAAAGTTAGGACAGTGTTTGACTGTAAACTTGACTTGTTTGATGGTATGACAGATTGATTTATTGACTAATTGTTTGACTGACTGATTGACTGACTTATTGATTTACTTACAGCTTTGAGCTCAACCCTTACGCAGGATAATGATTTAGAAGTCTCACAGCTCCAGTAAGAAAGTATGACACTGAATTTTGCCTCTTAATTAATAATTTTTCAAATTATAAATCGTTGGTTTGGTTTGTGGTTCTAGGAGGTTTGGAAAGAGCTCTTTGATATGGTACCAATGAGCCACCGTAAGGTACTATGAGACTTTTGTGATGTTGGTTCCTCTCGATCATACCTTGAGGAGTTGACTCTATTCATCGCTGGTTATAATTCAAGTAATGGAGTCCTCAGTTGGTCAAAGGTAGATGACGGCACCTGAGTTTTACTACGGCGAAAACCACGTGCTGTATTAGAGATTACTGTACATGATTTACCCAATTTGACAGAAAAATAAAAAAAATATTGTAATTTCTCTGACAAAACTTTATGGATCCAGGTGTTGCAATTGTCGTTCTTTTCTTCTCGATGACTACTATCTTATGTTGCAATTAGGGATCTTTCACGAGCAAGCTGTGGTGCTGTGACCAAGTCTGGATGCTGTAGCTCCGGAACCTTGGTGTTGATGATGTTTCGCACATGGGTTATGTGACACGTTGATCTGCGTATGTAAAATCTCAAATTCGTGATTTATACAGGCTAGCTAGCAGTACGTGGTAAATGCGTCCATCACCGTATCCTTGTCACTAAATAAAGAAATGAAAAAGGGAATTAACAAAAGAAATATACCCCATAATTTTATGCGCTGATTAATTTTAGTGAACTGGTGGTAAATTTTAAAGTTTTTGAAGTTCAAAATATGAAGCGTATAGTATACTTTTGTTTTAAAGGTAGAAATGTTAGTCAGAATAAAACAGAGAAATAAAAATTAATTAACCGCCCATTTATAGGGCTTAGCTATAACATTTCCCCATGAGACTGCAGCCTCACTTAGTAAATGCAAACACTTAGTAAGTCACTTTTAATAACTAATATGATCTAATATAGTTCACATTCTTACTTTAACTTGAGAATTGCTTAAATTTATACTAGTTAGTAACTAATAGCAATTCTTATTTTAATTTGCGAGAAAATCCGTTGATAAAACCTAGCATTTTATAAAAAATAAAACAAAATTTATCAATCAACGTATAAAAAGGCATCAATACACAACGGTATCATAAAATAAACAATATTTTTTTATATAGGTTAACATTATCTCATGGCAAGTACTTATGTCAATCACATTTTTAATTAATAGAGTAGGTATCTACTGCCATATATATTCAAGTGTCTTGGAAAAAAGATCGAGTGAAATACATTGTTACCACTCGTTGTATGAAACGGAAGCGCTAATTAAACGGCTTGTTATAACTTGTACGCGAAATTAGTTTTGAGCTGATTCAATGGAGAGTATGAAATTTTCATTTTAAAGTTATTTTAATATTAGGAAACGTTTGTTTTTTAACCTTAAAACTCTTTATCGTAGAGCAGTGTATATATCGTTAGGTTAGCATCAATTAATATGATCAATGTTGAACGATGTAACTTAAGTATTGCATTCTTTAACCCGTGATTAGTGTTACTCGAAATATGTGTTGATATCTATACTTATATTATGAACAGGAAAAGTATGTATGTTTGTTTGTTTCTCATGAATAAGCTTAAAAAAACTTGATTGATTGTGACGAAATTTCCAATCGACAAAGCTTTTTTTTTTTTTTTTTTTGACGCAGGAGGAAATCTTCATAGATACCCGACTCCTGGGGGGGAGGCCGGGTTATGTGAGATTGTACTCACTAAAACCCCCTGCGATGGCCGCCACAGCACGGAAAAACGGAGAGGCTACGGGATCGCTTTCGCAGCACGTCCGCGGCCTCTCCCGTGCGTTGCTCCACTTGTGGCTTGCGGAGCCCTTCCCAGAAGGGCGAAGATGGTCTCGCCCTCCCCGCACCCCTCGCTGGTGCGTACACCGGCAGTCCGGGGCCATACCGGACTGCAGTCTTCCTCTCGGCCGTATGAAAACGGATGCGTGAGACCCCCATCTCACGCACCCACGGCCGGAGGGAGTGCCCTATTTATTCCGCCCCGGGCACTGGGGCTTGGAGGCCGTGAAGGCGACCCGCAGGTCGTCTCCGCCGGGCAGGATCGGCCCTCTCCCGAGCCCGCCCCGCAGTCTCCTTCTGGACCATGACGGTCTCACAGAAGTTGACTACGGCTTCCCACGCCGAATCCCTGCTTAGCATCGCCGACACGACTGCTCGCAGGGAGAGATTTCGCCCGAAAAATCGACAAAGCTTAAGACTTAGTAATATACTTTCTTTATGAAATATGTTAACAAGACTAATTTCTTTATGAAAATAAGAGGAAAAAGGGATAAATGAGCCCTGAAATTTTATATATAGAGATATCGGTTTTTTTGAGTGAAAGACATGAAGTTTGTTGTCAACGTAACCTAAACCTCTATTATGTTAACATAAAGAATAACAACACCGAATATGTGTTTGTATTTGTGAACCTTACATGTGATAAAGTCAGCAAACAAACAGTGATCTGAAAATATTACTATGAATATAATATGTAAAATTCTGAACTTGGTTTGAAACAAACACAAAAAACTACAAAAACAATAGTATTTTTGTGCTTATATATATATATATATATATATATATATATATATATATATATATATATATATATATATATATATATATATATATATATATATATATATATATATATATATATATATATATATATATATATATATATATATATATATATATATATATATATATATATATATATATATATATATATATATATATATATATATATATATATATATATATATATATATATATATATATATATATGTTTTTGTAGTTTTTTGTGTTTGTTTCAAACCAAGTTCAGAATTTATATATATATATATATATATATATATATATATATATATATATATATATATATATATATATTATATATATATATATATATATATATATATATATATATATATATATATATATATATATATATATATATATATATATATATATATATATATATATATATATATATATATATATATACCAATTGCTATATAACATTTACCAAATCAAAGCAAGTCAATCTACTTAGTTACTTATAATGTTTAATCTATGATGTACAAATATATCCTTAAAATGTCTGAAAACGTTGCCAAATTCCTTTTGTCATTCTTTAAGGAGTTCTTTTAACTCCTAATGCCGTAAATGTTTACACAAATCAGCCACGGTAATTAAAATAATTTCAAGTAACCTAAGTATTTTTCTATAGGCATGTACATAGTAAAAATATTTAAAAAAATTATATCCACCCGTATGAAGTCGGGTCGGGCCTTTATTATCTTATATTCTTATATTTTTATGCTATCTACATTTGTTAAGGAAATCGTAAGAACAATAATTTAAATGTTTATAAATATTTTTACTTTATAATATGTACGCTAGTCATAATCTTTCATCTACGCACTGTAGCCCGAAGTAGCCCAATTAAAAGTTGAGAGACTTTGTGCTGAAGTCCATTAATTTTAAAAAGACATCACGAATTACAGCCGCGTTTTGTATTTAACTTAAAATCAACTAGTTTACATGAAGACACTGTCAAAAAAATACAATTTGTATGTAAAATAAACTAAAGTATTATGAGAAAGCATCTTATTACATTGATTTATTTGAATATAAATAAAATTTAAATATAAGTTATGTACGCTTTCACTGTTAGGGTTTTGTCAAGCATTTAGTCTCTTGCACGTTGTTAGTTAGTGAGGGAAAAGCTTTTGTTTCTAAGCCAGAAGAAGAATAATTAACTAAGTGAAGATGAATCTACCAACACATTCTACATTAAACGTACTTTATTAATTTAATTATTTCCCCTATTGTCCTATGTGTAGGTAGGGTACAGACAAAGCTTTATCGAACATGCTCAAGCTCAAGAGAAAGAAGTATGGTTTAGTGGTAAGAGTACGTGGAAGAATTCCAAAAGACGTGGATTCAAGTCCGGCTACGTTTAAATGTTACATAATTTTTTTTTTTTTTTTTTAGTTATCTAATAGTCTCTCTAAATGAAAATTAGATCTAAACTCATTTACTGGAGCAACATGTCTTACTACGCTACACATAGATCATTGCTAAATAAAATGTTAATTAAATTAACAAAAATACAGTTGAAATTTTTCAAACAGTTGAAGTTTTATACACGCTTTATTTCTTACATGGCAAGTGCAGGAATCATAAAAACCTAGTGTTAAGTATCTGTTTTCCGCCTTTTATCGAAGCACTGTGTGCTAAAGTGGCAGAACCTCCGAGTGAGAATCGAACCCACAAACTGTCGTTTGCAGGTAGACACTACGTTTCTGCACCACGCCGGTCCTCAGAAGTACAATACAGTACTGCAGTAGAAATTTCAAATAAATAATATTCTTTGTGTAGAAAATCCGTCGATACCATGTGTCCAGTATATTGCGTTTATTTAAGCATTCTCGTACATTCTATATTCAGGAATATGAAAACATCTTTTACGTTCCACTCTAATTAAATGGGCGGATAAATTGAAAAGGGTAACTGTCATTTTATTTGTTTTCTATTCTGTATTGACTCTAATAAATCATGCCTTTTAGAATTTCAAATTACAGTTCAACTCAAGGTTCAGTAAAACTCATATCGAATATAGAGGAGCGTTTATTATTTAAATGATTAAATAAGGAAAAAACATACATACGGTAGTCAGAGAGAACAGATTTTTCTATTACATTTTCTTTGCTCCGGAAACTAGGCAAAGCGCAGCGTTGAGTTCCAACACTCAACACGCAATGCTTCGAAAAAAGGAGGAAAGCGGGGAAGGAGAAAGCAGAAACTATTCAACGGAGTGTCTTAACAGTAGGTCCCAGTTCCCTCTGCCTATCGTGTCATGTGCGGAATAAAGCGTGAACCTATTAAATTAAAAAAAAATAACATTATTATTTAATATTTTGACGTAACATATAATTTTAACTAGTAATTGTAACTAACACAAAAAAACCTGCTTTTGTAAGCAAAAAGAATTTAACGTTGCTATTAATGTGAATGTGTCAAACACATTTACATTGAGTAATTCCACAACTATTCATATAAATAATATTTTCTTTTTAGTTGACGATAGACATGGTCATTTCAGAACGTTTCACGAAATAAACTAAAAAACGTGATTTTGCAATACCGAAATATCTAAATCGAACAATAAATAAATCATATAGAAAATCCAAAATTGCAAAAATATGCATTTACGTTTCTGCACCGTCACACAGGCACAGCGCGAGGTTTGCGTCATATCGTCACGGTCGGGTGGCTCTGATCAATATTGAGCGAGTAATTTTCAGTGGTTACTGAAGCTTTTGATTTGGAACATTTTTTAGATATTAATTATAATTTTTTTCTCTTATTTGGAAGAGTGGAAAGATTTTTTATTTCACATTATATGTTTATCATAAAGTAAATTTGGAAATAGAGTTGACTTTTCAAAACGCTTATTCAAAGAGACTGGATGAAGGTCACGTAAAATGCTAGAGGAGAGGAGGCTGAATAGCTAAGTGACATTGAACGAGGCGAGAGAGGTATGCAGGGACCGGAGTGTTTGGTGCTTCGTTTAGGGATAAATCTTGAAGTTATAGATGTATAATTATTTCAATAATTATCTTACAATATCGCTGAGTCTGTGGGTAAGTCACCGATAATAATAAATACGGAGAGTTTTGAACTATGATTATATAATCATTTTTAATATTACATTTATTCAAAATTCTGGTGGAGAATATTTACAGAAATATTCTCTTCTTTTATTTGTTGATTGGAATAAAACAAACATTTTGACTCTTTATTTCCTATAATTTCTATAAATGTTACTCAGTACTTAATATTGAAACACAATATTGTCAGTAAAATGTTGAAAAATATTACTTAAATATATTTAAATATTTTATATATAAATATTTATTCAATAATGTTATAAAAAGCAATCTTCTCAAATCATTGTAGTTTCAAATATTTTTCATTAATTTAGCTTTAGTACATTTAAGCATGCGCGTGCGACTTGAACATAATACTACATACGTGAACAATATGACAATAAACATATAAACATAAAAAAATATATTTAAATATTCCTAATATTACTTCAAGTCTAAAGTCTACATAGTCACACTGAGAGAATTTCTGATTTTGGCAGGCCGTGAACTCGCTTTATCTTACTGCGGTTCCGTTTCGCTTGTACACAAAATGTACGATTACGATGTTGTTATAACGTACATGCTACTTCTTTAGTACATCTTCTACACGATTTAACGGGTAACGGAAATTGTTTAATGATTTTGTTGCTTTGTCGTTTGTTCTATAGTATGTTTAACATTTTTTTTCAGCTTCACGCTTTATCCCGCACGTGGCAGAGTAGGCAGTGGGACCTGCAGGAACCATGGGAACCTAGTGTTAAGACACTCCGTTGCTTAGTCCCTGCTTTCTCCGTCCCCAATTTCCGCCTTTTTCGAGGCATTGCGTGTTGAGCGACGGAACTCAACGCCGTGCTTTTGCCTAGTTTCCAGAGCGAAGAAAATGGAAATAGAAAAATCCATCTTTTCCGACTGGGAATCGAACCCAGAAACCGTCGCGTTACAGACAGACGTTGCGCCTCTGCGCCACGACGGCTTAACATATTTTATTATAATATCATACTATTTCATTTAAGTTTGGGTATTTCGTACTAAGAGTATATTATTTGGTCAATTTTGAAATAGTTTTTCTATTTTGTTCAATAATCAATTTGGTGGTGGTTAAAATGGAAAAATAAAGAAATATTTTTACGATTTCAAAGTGTTAATCTACACGAAGGATAAAAAAGTACTTAAAGATATCATAAAAATTTTAATCCAGCGGAATTTAAACGATTTCTAAGACAAATTAATATAACTTAAGTATAATCATCATAATTGTTTATATACTTGTTTATGTCAGATAAAGCTTCACTAAAAAAAAAATAATTCAAGGAATTATTTAGGCAGTCAAGCTGCTACTAAATTCCTTGTTCATATACCAAAAAAATATGAGAAAATATAATAACAAAAAGTACATTGACATATGAAATATAATATATTCATATAAAAATTATCCTTGAGTGAAGCACCGAACTAAAAGTCTTTTAACCGTATTAAGGTACGGATTTCTTTCATAAAGAAAGGGATTAGTGACCCCATCTGACCCCATTCTCTCAAAACATTGGTCTAATTAGGGAGCTTATCGTGATGTGACTCGCTTATGTATAAATACATGATTCTTGGTGGCTTTTTCATAAATTAGTATCGAATAGTTTAAAAATGTGATATAATGTATGCTAAAATATTGTTTGTAAGGTTTTTTATATAAGGTTAGAGTTTTTTTGTTCTTTACTTAGTGTGACGTTGAGTCCGCCAATCTTATTTTTTTTCTCCGTCTTCTCTGCTGTTGCTGCACTAAAATATTTGAAATTCTTGACTGAAAAAATTTTTAGCTTGTACTGGTTCAATACTCTCTCTGCTCTCATTTTTGTTCGCTTTAAAAATATTGTATAGTAGAGCACGAGTAAGTGTTACATCTTGTAATCCTTATAGTGACACATTGCCACAGTGTCTAACTGTATACATGGTTGTTGTGGTTTAAGGTTCCAAATGGGATTTGGAGAGATTACTTTTTTCTACCATTAGTAGTAAAAAAAATCACACAACTAACACGCTTGTTTTCGTAGAAAAGGAAGCGGGAAACAAAGTTTATCTTACATACTCCGCTAAAAATCTTCTGAAATCTTTTTAAAATCATCTTCACTAACTAGACTTGAGAAACTTATATGTTAAAAATTTTGTCAAAAGTTTAAATTTAACACACAATGTTGTCACATTCGTTTCATCTACACTATGTACTAAAGTGTCAAATGCAGAGATAATATCAAACATTTCTAATATTTAACATTTTTAGGTAGATTAAACATATGTTTACGTATTTTCTAGGGACAAAGAGAATTAAAATTCAAATTCAAATAATTATGTTCAAAATGAGAATAATTTTTGAACGTCAAAAGTCGAAATTTAGTTGTTATTTGGAGAATTTGTTACTAACCCTCAATATCGTGTGCATATCTTGTTTATAGGTGAAGGATTAAAACTGGATCTCTTATGCATCCCTCTAATGTGTGATATTTTTTCTTTTTTACCGTTCATTCTCCTTTGTGTGTTCTCCAATCAACGTGACATTGGCGAAGTGAATTGTGCTCAACTGGAAACGCTCGAAACGCCATAAATTAAAAGAAGAAGAATGTAGAGAATTTGGATTTTCTGTGAAAAATAAACAAAATTATTGATAGCATTCAGATCATTGTGTCATTGATCCATGGTGCTATAGAGATAATAACTGGAAGCAGTGCTTGTTACTTGCGATCTGTGTGTACAGTTAATGAAGATATGGAGCCCCTAGGAAATTTGAGTACTGTATACCCTGAGGGACAAAGTAAGCCGCTCTGAGAGTTTATAAAGGGATAGCCCTTATAAACTCTTAGAGCGGCTCACTTTGTTCCTTTTTACTATGAAATAAGAAATTAAGATATTTCTTAAAATAATAAATAATTATTTATTTTCATTTGTTTTGGTCATATATTTATGACATTTACATTAAGAATTTTTTTTACATTTTTATTATAGAACTTCCCGCTCCGCTAAGAGAGATCGAGTACTCTAAGCATATGAAACTTAGTGTTAAAACAGCATATATTTTGCTTTTCTCCTTTCTAGACATCGCGTGTCGAGTTATTTTACCAGGGTAAATTTTAAAAGTCAATAGAAATTATTTGCAATATCCTCGCTTTTGTAACAAGAAATATTATCATCAAAATGTATGTAGAACTAGAAACGTTTCATCTTAATTAAACGACGATACGCTACGCTACTTCGTGGAAACGATATTTATTAAAAGAAAGTTTACAACAAATTTAAGTACATAATGTTAATATTCCAGTTTTAACCATGTTTAATTAAAAGTTTTCTATGTATTTGCTTTATAATAATAAAGTGGATTACTTAGTTGTGAATACTTAGTGAAAATGTTATGAAACATTGTACCTGAATTCGAATTCTGGATTTGAATTCGATAACCTGTAGACTATAACTTAGCGGAGCTCATAATTGTGATATTTTTACCAGAAAAAAAATTA
The DNA here is from genome assembly GCA_037178615.1 of Dione vanillae. Taxonomy (NCBI): domain Eukaryota; kingdom Metazoa; phylum Arthropoda; class Insecta; order Lepidoptera; family Nymphalidae; genus Dione; species Dione vanillae. Next base: position 537,114 of record JAZFAU010000112.1, read on the forward strand.
TGATAATATCTCTAGATAATAATACAATGTCTCCAGTTAGTAAAATTTAGAAAGAGTGTCTTCACACTAGGTTCTGTTTATATTTTATTAGAAATAATATATATATATATATATATATATATATATATATATATATATATATATATATATATATATATATATATATATATATATATATATATATATATATATATATATATATATATATATATATATATATATATATATATATATATATATATATATATATATATATATATATATATATATATATATATATATATATATATATATATATATATATATATATATATATATATATATATATATATATATATATATATATATATATATATATATATATATATATATATATATATATTATATATATATATATATATATATATATATATATATATATATATATATATATATATATATATATATATATATATATATATATATATATATATATATATATATATATATATATATATATATATATATATATATATATATATATATATATATATATATATATATATATATATATATATATATATATATATATATATATATATATATATATATATATATATATATATATATATATATATTATACACCTTGGGAATGAAATGCTCGCTCCAGTCTAGTTCAAGAGTATCGTTGTCAATAATAGGAATTGTGAAATTGTAAACATCTGGAAAATTAAAAAAAAAAATAAAGCAGATCAAGTCCCGCTCAGTTTCTTACGCCGGTTCTTCTCAGGTGTGAGGCATTAACTTTAGCGAACCGGTGGTAAATTAAATTAATTATTTGACGTTCAAAAAATGAAGCTTGTACTTCTTTTTTTGAATAAAATTGTTTTGACTTTGACTCTGACTTAACACTATGTTCTCTGTATTTACACAGGTTTACACTGAAAATATTATGAAGATATTCATTTATTTACTGAAAATACCTTATTGTAATAACGATAGCGTTAGGTTTATTCAACTATTCCGGTGCTTGTTAAAAATATTAGAAGAAAGAAATATCTCAGATTTGAATTTAAAATACACAGTGCAGTTAGAAAATGTTTAATTATGAAATTTCATTCTTCTATATTCTTCTCCGTTTATTCAGCTCTATATTATTAATTTATGCTTTACAACTATCCTTTTGTTACAAAGTTGATTCGAGTGAAACCAATTACCGATGACAAGCGATATTTTGGTTTCAATTGAATTTAATATTCATATTTTATTTAAAATTTGGCAACCATTACTTAGGTTTCATATATGTATATTTCATATTTGTAAAAATTTTATCATTTAACCGATTTTTGCGTTGTATTCTATAGGAGAAGCCTAGGAACCTAGTGTTAAGACACTCCGTTCCACGTCTTCCACCTTTCGGGATAGAACACAATGCCGTGCTTTACTATAATACTATTTTTTGTGAAATTATTCTATATTCAAATCTATTCTCTATTTATGTGTAGTATAGTAGTATAAGTAGTTAATATTGATGATAATTATATATTAAAAATGGTAGAGGCCACACTGTAGTGACTTGTACGAGGTAGTTTTTCTTATTATTTTTCGTAAGCTGCACCTAATATTAAGTGTTGTTTTTATTTCAGTTGCTTAGTAAATAAAAAATGCTATAATGATTTAAAATAAATCACACGATGAAATTGCGACAGTTTGTGTTTTCGATTCCCATTTAAGGAAGATGGATTTTTCATTTCCGTTTTATTTGCTCTGGCAACTGGCGAAGGCGAAGGAGGCAGGGTCCAGCACTCAACACGCAATGCCTCCAAAAAAGGTTTATGCGATTCTCTCTGCTTACCCTGCCACGTGCGTGAAGCTATAAAAAAAAAGATCAAGCTATAGAAATATTTATTTGATCATAATTAAGTAAAGGAATGGTTATTTGTTTCTATTGTATTTCTCTACGTTATTCCGTCGCCTACATGTATGCAACCTTGATTCACATGATTTCATGGATTTTATCATCTTTATCACCTAAGACTACCTTATTTTTATAAGACATTTCAAATTATATAAATTTATGTATTTTTTTTATTTATGAACTGTTAAATAAAAAGAAATTATTAGATATTAAGTGACAGTAACAGTGACAAGTAACAGTGATGAGTTTACCATAAAAATTAAATTAAATTTCTCAGTCGTTTCTGATGTTATTCGCAAGCTCACAGGCAAACAGACTATATAAAAAATATCGGTGGTATGACGTTCATAAGCGCAAACATCATTCTAATAACACTATTCTTACAATAATTTCCATACAGAGACAGCGATCATAAACACATATACAATGATTAGATATACATTTTTGTTGATATATAAATTTTAATAATAATTGTCAATATAGGAGCGAAAATAAATGATGACTCAAGTGTGAATTGAACCAACTACTGTCACGTCGCCTAAAATCAAGATATTTATTCCTTTTAATAAATATCGCTGTAGAATTTTACTTCGTATCTCTTTATTAAGTTAACAGTGCCAAATCCTTGCATATTTCATTAGAATGTAAAAAGCAGGTGTATTTGGCGGAAATCCAGTAAAGTTTCAATTCTATAATTAACACTAACCCCTCGAAACTTTATACGAGATTCTAAATTTATATTAAGTATAGTGCCAAAATTCTTTATTAATAAATTACATGTACCTATAGAGTAAAAGAGTGATAAAAAGAGTGACTCAATTTAGTGACTTGTCACTCTTTCTTTAAAGAAATTCAACATGTTGTCTCTAAACTAAAAGATAGATTTTTTAGAATGATAATGTTATTATTTCACGTTTCTGCTTATTTTTATATTATGTGTTATTTGTAGTAGATAGAGACATCATAGTGTCATCAAGATGTTATTAATATTAGTAGAGGATACTAATGCCCCCGATTCAAGACATTGTGTATTAGGAGGCGTAACTCAACCTCGCATATAGTATCGTCAGAGCCGTGAAGTGAAAAAATCGAAAATTCTTTCCTAAAATCCGAAGTTAATCCTCATTTAATTTAAAACAAAAATAAAAAGAAACACCCATTAAATCTAATATTTCAAGGGTCAAATTAGGCGTAAACTTTAAAAAACTCAAATTTTATTTAATCAAATGTTGACGTTAACTTTGTGGGAGCTTAAAATTTTTCGTTTAACTTCATAATAAAGTTACTGTGATTAAAATTTGGAACGTTTTCCACTGTGGGTTAATATTTGGGTAAGTATGATAATTACTTTAGTTACATTCCAATGACTTGGAGCAACCCTCAAGACATAATTCAAAGACATATAGAAGTATGAAACAAACTCTGTGTTTCGAATCGTAACGACTCAAGATAAGTTCGTAGAACGTATCTTAATTGTAATATTACTGATGGTTCGTGTGCATTAGATTGGAATATTTACTTTGTTTACTTCATAATGTTAATTTTAAAATTATTGATGTCTGTAATGAGATGTTTCTCTAGTATATTTATAAAAAGTATAACACTTATATTTTATATTTACAAAAGATATCTCGGCTTTTATAAATATAAAATGTAATGAATTTTGTCTAAAAATGATATATGTCATATAATATTGAGTGAAAAGTAGACGATCTCTTAAAATCTGTCCACTTTACAAAACAATGAAAGATCCACGAAGAATATATAGCATACTATTAACAAATCTCTACCAAATTTCTCTTTTTGCCACAAAAAATTTACATTCTTATTTTCACATATCATCGTGACTTCCTTTCTATATTTAGACGCAGATGTCATATTACAGTCCAGCCGAGCGATATCTCGATCCCTTGTATTCACGCATATGTTGATTCCTTCCAAAGGACTAACGCTGACAAATCGGTAAGTGATGATTCATGAGCATTGGAAGCATGCCAAGACTACGGCCGAAAACAAAGTTTGATCCAATTTTGTAGGTATTTTTATTTGTGTATGTGTATAGTATGCACTATGCTAAACTATAATAAAATATTTACTGTGGCTTTCGAAAGTTTCGAATTTGGTAATGTATTTTTGTATTGAAGTTCGAATTTTTTTTATGTTAAGCTTTTATCTTAATGTTTATAAAAAAATTAAACGAAATTATATGTTTTTATTAAGAATAGGAATTGTGAAGAATATTTAGATTTACTAACTATTTTTAAAGATTTACTTTTGTAAATTGCAAATGAATGATGTGATTAAGAAAATTAAATCAAGATATTATTTTCTTTCATTCTTAAGTAGAACTGGCTCAATATCTTGTATGTCTCACTTAAGAGACAGCAAAATATACATGTACTCCACACAAAGAAACTTTTTGACTATTGTTTATTAAACAAACGCTAATGATTCTTCAAAAGAATTGTCTTCTCCAAAGACATGTATTTTCATTTCTGGGTCAGACCAAGGGAAACATCTAATAGTATAGAAGCTATGTTGTTTTTTTACAGTTTCACGCTTTATCTACCTTTACACAAGTCTTGACTTCATTCGATTTTAATCTTGACTTGACTTGACTTTAGTTCACCTTATTCAGGAAATCAAGACATTGCGTGTGACAATGGGATAGAACGCTGCGCTATGAAAATTTCAAACTGAAAAATAAAAATAATTCGTTATCTAGATATAACTGCCACCACTAGGAGTGGTGACGGAGATTGAAGCGATAATCATTAAATCTACGCTCTATTCTACTGTGCCACGATGGGTTTTATAAAGTATTAATGAGTCCATATTTAAAACAAAATAGTGTGTTTTCGATTATATATATTTTTATATAAAATTTATTTAGCTAAACATATAAAACTAGAAGTATCTACAAATAACCTGAAGTTCGTTAATTATTTAGTTTCTGCACACACTCGCGTAGAAAGCCTAACACAAAGTAATTTTCCAGTACGTTCGTAATAAGTTTAACTTTAGTTCTTTCATACTGATAATAAGATTTATTTTTTTGAAATAACAAGTATGAGTATCAGATTTATTTTTTTGAAATAAGAGGTATGAGTTGTGTTAAAGAAAAATAAATAAATAAAATATAATTATTTCAGTTTCACATTTCCATTAGCTACATGAAGTTACCGTCGTAGGACCGTCGTGGCGCAGAGGCGCAACGTCTGCCTGTAACGCGACGGTTACTGGGTTCGATCCCCAGTCGGAGAAGATGGATTTTTCTATTTCCATTTTCTTCGCTCTGGCATCTAAGGCAAAGCGCGGCATTGAGTTCCGCCACTCAACACGCAATGCCTCGAAAACGGCGGAAAGTGGGGACGGAGTAAGCAGGGACTAAGTAACGGAGTGTCTTAACACTAGGTTCTTATGGTTCCTGCAGTTCCCTCTGCCTACCCTGCCATGTGCGGGATAAAGCGTGAAGCTAAAAAAAAAACATGAAGTTATGAGACCAACCTAAGTACTAATGCTTGTGTCAGGAGGTCCCGCTCTTCCGTAACCCTTCATACTTTTGTAGCAACAAATAGATAAAAAAAACATATTTGCTTAAATTCTGATACTAATTCTTAAGCTTTATATAATATAATTATAAAAGATATAGCTCTTTGCCTATATCTTTTATAAGTGTTTGTGTGTTTATGTGTGTGTATATATGTGTGCGTGTATAGTAGTGTAGCATTAAGGCTTCATCATTAAAGCCCTCTGCTCTCTGCTTTCTCCGTATATATGAGAAAATATTTACCAAAAGAAGTAGAAATAGTAACTTTAGCATTTATAATGGAAAATGCAGCGGTAAATTGCGTCATTTGTTGAATGACTACTACGTCTCTAATTCAGAAATAAAGGTGAATAAGACGATAATTCTTAGGCAGAAAAATAAAAAAAAACAATTTTAAATCTAATTATCACAGTTCCAAGAATACTTATATTAGCCTCATTCACATTGAACGTTTTCATTATATTCCTTAGAAAGTCCGCTAACATTTATATTATATTTCATTCATAGTAAGCCGTACATGTGGAGCAGAAAATTAAAAAACTTTCGAAAGCTAAAAGTTTGTACCACATTTTTTAAAACATTATTTAAAATTAATTAGCTAAAGTTGAAACATATTGAAAAATGGAACTGGTATACCTAAGAATGGTACAAAAAGTCGTTAACGTTAGTTTTAAATAAACGTTTTAAGTATAAATAAATGTTAAAATTGCATTTCATCGTGCTTATATTAGTTTTTCATAGTTTTATTTGCATATATACTGCGCTAATAAGTAAGTAGGTAGGTATTTACTTATTAGCGCAGTATTTAAGTTCATATATATATATATATATATATATATATATATATATATATATATATATATATATATATATATATATATATATATATATATATATATATTATATATATATATATATATATATATATATATATATATATATATATATATATATATATATATATATATATATATATATATATATATATATATATAATAGGAATCTAGTGTTAATACACTTTGCTCAGTACTTCTTCCCTATTTTGGGGACTATGTATTTGAGGAAATTTGAACCCACTAACGTCTCCAGTCAGACCACGTCCTTCAATCTATGAAGAAATACATATAAATATACAAATATTTACAGCTGGTAGAAGACCGCAGCGTTAGCGTGGACTTCATGATCCTCCTGATCCACCTGATTTCCATTTACTGATTTATTGTGATTGTTAATCTTATACCATACGTATATGTCAAAAAGTGCATTACGATGACTTGATTACTTAATTAATTATATAATAGAATTGCAATATCCAAGCTAAATTATATGAAACAAGGAAACGGTACTTTAATATAAATTGTCGCGTAAAATAGTTTTTTTTTATTAAAAGCTTTGTTTAAAAACATTAAAATCTATAAAAAATCTCGTAAATTTATTAATAAGTTATATATTAGCTGCATAATGTTAAAATATCAGCTGGAAATTAAGGTCAACAACCAGTTACACACTTTATTAATTTTTATTATCACTCTCGATTACACATACAAACTTATTAAGTTTAGCAGTTTAAACTTATTATATTTAAACACATATTACTTTTATTTGACTCACTTTATTAACAAAACATAATCTGACAAAAGCATTATTATCATCTACCCCACCTTAGTGTCACTTTTATTATAAAAGTGACGTAAGTTGCGGGTACCGTTTAAACATGAAGAAAAATATAATTAATCATACACAACATACCTCTCCCTCAAGTTAACAAACAATTCAAATATATAAACAAAATGATTAACTACATTTGATTTTCTTAATCAACTAAAAAATAACTAAAGTTCAAAATCATCTCTATGGTCTATCATACGGGACTTTAGCATGTAATTGTGGTTTCTTTTTAATTTTGCCTATATCTGATGTTGCTGAAGTCGGTACACCTATTATATCAGCCCATTGTTCGGAACTGGGGACTTCAATAATTTCATCATATTGATCCTGGTCAAGATTAGAAGTCTGAGACTGACTTTCTAGTTCAACTTCATTGTGTTCCATTTCCTTCCCACTGCCGCTCTCTTTTTCTTTAACTTTAACCAATTGATCAATGTGTCTATGCACCACAGTACCTCCCTGTGTTTCGATTCTGTAACTACCAGGACCTTCCTTTTCTATTATTTTTCCAGGCATCCATTTTGGTGCTCCTATATAGTTCCTATACATAACGTTCCTTCCTACATCTATCTCTCTACGTGTCTTTTGAATATTCCTTTCTATTTGCAGCTCTTTCTTTCTTTGTCTACCAGTATTAGGATGTACCGCATCTAATAATGTTCTTAATTGCCTATTCATCAACAGCTCTGCGGGACTCTTGTTAGTGGCTGAACAAGGGGTAACTCGTAGACTCATCAAAATTTTTGGTAATTTTATATCCCAAGGCACATCATGCATCTTCCTTAATTTATTTTTCACCGTCTGTACCATTCTCTCAGCCTGACCATTGGTAGCAGGGTGATGCGGAGCTGTTGTTATATGTCTTATTTTATTAGCTTCCAAAAATAATTTAAACTCCTTGGACACGAAAGGAGTTCCATTGTCTGTCACAAGAGTTTCACAGAGTCCATGCTGTGCAAATATATATCTCATGTGTTTTATGATTGTAGCCGATGTCATATTACTCACTACCCTTATTTCTGGCCATTTCGAAAAAGCGTCTACTACAATTAGAAATGTTTGATTTTGAAAAGGGCCAGCAAAATCAAGGTGTAAGCGTGACCTAGGCCGTCCTGGCGTAATCCACTCATAAGCAGTCTTCACTGGCATTTTCCTATTTTCCAGACAATTCTCACAGGAACTAATCATTGCCTCGATATCTTTGTCCATTTGTGGCCACCACACATAACTCCGAGCCAAAGCTTTCGTATGCACCATTCCACTGTGAGTCTGATGTAAAAGTTGTAAAATATTTTCCCTCATATTTGGTGGTAAAATTACACGATTACCTATTAAAACACAACCATCTTGTACACTTAATTCCATACGATGCAGCCAATATGTATGTAAATCTTTATCCTGCATTCGTGTTGGCCAGCCTCTTAAAATATGGTGTAGAACCCGACCCAGAACGATATCTTTGGATGTTTCCTTGGCTATTTCCTGTATATTAAACGGCAACTCTTGCGGTGTCTCTGCCATTAACAAAATTTCTCCCGGTATAAAATTATTATGAGTAACAGTCGGTTGAGGCCAGCGACTTAAACCATCTGCGTTTCCTATCGTTCTCCCCGGCTTGTATATAATTTTGTAATCATGTGCTGCCAATGCCAGGCAGTAACGAACTAACCGCGGCGATAATAGATCAGGTATTTTTTTTTGAAGGGTTAAAAATTCCTAATAACGGCTGATGATCTGTGATTATAGTGAACTCTCGACCCATTAGGTAATTGTTAAATTTCTTAATGCCAAACATAATTGCTGTAGCCTCTTTATCTATTTGCGAGTATCGCCTTTCATGTGGATGCAAAGTTCTAGATCCCATAGCTATAGGCTTCTCAATCCCGTTTTCCAAAACGTGCGACAACACTACACCGACGCCATATTCTGAAGAATCGCAAGTTAATATCAATTGCTTATTCACGTCATAATGTGTTAGTGTAATATCACAGGTTATTTGATTCTTAGCTCTATCAAAAGCTCTTTGTTCTGTTTCAGTCCATTTCCAACTAGTTTTCTTATCTAACAATCTATGAAGTGGTTCTAGTAGGGTTGCCTTATGAGGTATAAAGCGTTCATAAAAATTGTACAGCCCCAAAAATGCTTGTAATTGTTGTACATTCTTAGGCACCGGAGTGTTAACAATTGCCTCCACTTTACTAGCCGCAGGCCGAATACCCTCAGCATCAACAACAAAACCCAAGAACTCTACACTGCTTCGAGCGAATCTACATTTATCCTTATTTAACCGCAGTCCAGCCTTCGCTATACGGTTTAATACAATGTCTAGACGGTCGTACATTTCTTCACGCGAGCGTCCCGTTATAATAATGTCATCTAGCAACACCGCTACACCAGGTATATTTGCTAACAACGACGACATGATTCGTTGGAAAATTCCAGGGCTAGCCTTCACACCAAATGCCAGCCTGTGTACTGAAAACAAGCCTTTACACGTATTTAATGTCAACAATTTTGCAGTCTCTTCGTCGACTGTCACTTGAGTATATGCTCTATCTAAATCGAGCGTAGTGAAACATTTTCCCCCGGCTAGTAAGGCAAAAATTTCACTAGCAGTTGGCATCGGGTAAGTATCTGATTCTGTTGCCTGATTTATCGTGCTTCGGTAATCACCACACAAACGTATACTTCCGTTTTTTTTAATAATTGGTACAACCGGAGTAGCCCATTGTGAGTAAGAAATCGGCTTCAAAACGCCATCCGCGACCATATTGTCTATTTCTTTCTCTACTCTCTCCTTAAGAGCATATGGCACCGGTCGCGCCTTTAGAAACTTTGGTATGGCATCCGCTGACAGCTTTATAGATACTGGTTCCCCACGATACATTCCTAAACTAGAGTTAAAAACATCTTTGTATTTAATTAACAAATTTTGATTACCTTCACATTCCGCAACTGTATTTATATTATTTAAGGAAAGGTTTAAAGGCGAAAACCAATACCGACCAAGCAAGTTTGGACCACTTCCACGAGATAATATAACAGATAAACATTTATTATAATCTTTATACTGCACTTAAATATTCAATTGACCTAACAATTTTACATGCGTATCATTCCATGTCTATAATTGTATTGCTAACGGTTGTAATTTATTCGTTTGAGACACTGGTAGTCTATTAAAAGTATCCTTGTTAATTAAAGAATATGAAGCACCGGAGTCTACCTGCATAGTTACACTAACACCACACAATAACACTTTAACTTCAAAAGGAGGTGTCTTTCGTTGATAACTACACTTTTCTTCGCTTAAACAATAAATTCCATTTAAAAACTCCTCCGAATTGTCGAATTCAGTCGCATAATTAATCTTTTACTATTTCCCTGTCTACGTTTCATTGTGCATACTTTTTCAATATGTCCTTTTTATTGCAGTAATTACAAATCGTATTGACAAATCGGCATACACCACTATGCTTGTCCCCACATCTGTAGCACAAACGATACTTAAATTTTGAAATTTGTTCATTAACAGCTCCTATATCCATAGCTTCTCCACTAGGTTTATTATGATTATTCACAATTTCAAACGACGCCCCAACTGTCTGCATAAAAGTTATGTCCTGATGTGCCATCTCTGCTGCAATCATCTCCTCTAAAACTTCATGGTAATTTAACTTATTTCATTTCAATAAATCAAATTTAAGTTTTTCCTCCCGCATCCCACATACAAGACGGTCTCTCAGGTTCCGTTCTAAATTATCAAAATTACAACAAGCACCTATCTTCCTGAGCTCCGTATTATAATCACTCGCCTTTTCACCATCACGTTGATAACGACTATAAAACCTGTACGTCATAGTAATCTCGTTTGCTTTAGGTGTATAATGTTTTGCCAATATCTCAATAATGGTTTCATATCTAACTTCATATGTTTGTAACGGTGTTATTAAGGCCGCCACTAATTCATAAACTTGTGAACCGCAAACAGTAAAAAAATTAGCTTTTCTTGCTTCATCCGTAACAATGTTGTTTGCAATGAAACAATAATTCAATCTATCGATGTAATGTCGAAAGTCTTCATTCCCGGGTTGGTACTCGTGGAACTTAACTGCTTGTAAGTGCGTCATGTTTGTACATGAACTTTACGTAAAACAAAATTTTATCTCGTCGCCACTATTATATTTAAACACATATTACTTTTATTTGACTCACTTTATTAACAAAACATAATCTGACAAAAGCATTATTATCATCTACCCCACCTTAGTGTCACTTTTATTATAAAAGTGACGTAAGTTGCGGGTACCGTTTAAACATGAAGAAAAATATAATTAATCATACACAACAAAACTATATACATAGAAAACGCGCTCCTTTACATGTTGATAATAACTTTACACCTCACGGCATAGTTAACGATGTACTGAACTATAAACTGTTAAAATCTTTCCTTTATATAACCATTTCCACATTTTTATCTATATTTATGCCCTTATAAATTTTATATTTTATTTTTATGCAAGTTACCACACCATCATTATAACTATTGTCTTTTAATAATATTATATACGGAAATTGTAAAGTTATAAAAATAAAGCCGTAGGCATCTACTAAATTTAAATATACTGTTAAAAATTACACATAAAATTAGGATAGTTAAAATACTTAAAGAAAACATATAAAGTATTGAAAGCAACGAGATTTGAACCCGCTCCTCTTGGAAACTAACGAAGCGCTCTGACCGCTAAACCATGTCAAGACAGTCATTTCAGACGGTAAAGAATATAAAAGACCATTCGTGTTAAAGGTAATAAAGAAAGTCACTTAAAAAAAAGAAAAAAAAAAGGAGTAAAAATAAAATTAGAGTCAATCGAGGCAGTTGTTTCTAGACAACTGTACTAATTAAAGGGAGACTGTTATGAAATGTACGATAACATATTCATATATATTTTTCCAATATATAAAGGCTCCCTGAGTGATTTATAAATATCTATGTATTTTATGTCTTTAAGTAACATATTTTTTATATGTTAAAAAACATAAAGAGACCACATATATGTATATAACTAATTCAACATAGCTCATGGCGGCATAGCTTCTACATTTTAACGCGACAGTTGTCGGTTCAATTGAATTAAGTACCTAAATGTATGGAAAGGATAACACATAGACAGAAGTGTTTTAACACCAGCTTCTTTTTGTTAAATATAGAATGAAGCGAAAAATATTATTCAAAATCAAAATCTTTTAAAATTCAATAAAATTAACCCGCAGTACACAGTCGAAATAATTTGCTTTTAAAGAGAATATTTCTAAAAACTAAACACACAAGCAATAAAAATATGAATCATGCTAAATTCCTTTTATATTTATGGTATCTACACACGCGCAATAGGGAAGTCCCCTTGAGCTGTCAAATTCATTCTCCTTTGTGATGTATTACAAAGTTTTATTTGCATTTTCGACCTAATTGGTTATTGCATAAAAATGATAAGTAATACTCACATGTCTATTATAAAAATAAATAATGTAGGTATAGACATAAACTCTTCCTTATCTGACAGTACAGGCATACGAAGCGACTTGTTGCACGTTGACTTGCACAGATTAAACAGAGTTTAAGCACATATTAAGTTTTTTTGCAGTTCTACGCTTTATAGAGGGAACCGTCTGCTTTACGCCCTTTTCCGCTTTCGTGTTGGGTGGCGGGACCCAACGCTGCATTTTACAAAATTGCCAGAGCGAAGAAAATTGAGATGAAAAAATATATCTTCCTTGACTGGGATTTGAGCCCGCAAACCTCTGCGCCACGAGTATATTAATATTGTATATAATACTCGTATTAATGTCTTTTTTTGATTTAAAATAGAAAAAAATATGTTGTTTTTACATTTGCAAATAAATTATTTGTAATAGAGAGACAAGACCAGAGGTGCGAGTACATAGGGAGACTATGAAATAATAATTATTATAAAAATAATATACTTGATTGATTATAAGAAGATAGATTGATTATAAGAAGATATATTGATATATATATTTATTTTATATAATTTTTATGTAATTAAATCAAAAGTATCAAAATCTTTGTAAATGATCTCATTCTTACGTACGTATGTACGTACTATAGAGTATAGACTACATACGCTATTTTAAGGTTAATTATTTTAGGATTTTATGAAGGGCGTTGAACTTGGACTTATTAGAAGAAAATCAGTTTTAACTGTAAACTATACAATAAATATACGGTATATACTGAATAAATGATTTGTTTTGCTTCAGTAAGTTTAATACTTGGCTGTATGGTATTAAATCTTTGCATCTTTTGGCTCTTGCTAGAGAAAATTGAACAGTATCGTGCGAACCGTCGTGGAGGGTGGACGTGCGTCCATTGTAACGAAGTTACGCGACGAAAATAGTCGATGATCACGTTTATGATATCTGTGTGTGACAAAGTGACTGTGTTCTAAAATATTAGGGATTGCTTATAATAAATTAAGAGGATTCTTATCATAAGTAAGTAAATATATATTAATAAGTAATTATTTGGAAGAAAATGTGTGTTTAAGTTTTTTTTATATATTATTTTGATTACGTAAATTCGTTGTGATGTGATTTTCGTCTGGTCTAAATATATTTGTGCCTGTATATTGTACTCGTAAGCAGGTTGCATATATATAATGAAGTTGTTCAATATACGAAAAATTTAAAAAAAAATCGGTTTAAAAAATCGTGTATATCAATATTTTTATATCATAGATTGATATAAAATAAATTTTATTTTTTTTCTTAGCTCCAAAAGATTAAATTTTAAGTGTTTGATAAAAGCTTATTACGTATTAATGACACGGTTAAACGTCATACAAAGAAGCTGAACTGAGAAACTGAACTTTTTATAACAATAATAAATATTGGAGCTTATTTTTTACAAAGAAATATAAGTAAATATATTTTACATACACAGTGAAAGTGATCTTACACAAAATTAACATCAATATGTAATAATTATTCAATCTTGAAATACGCTTTGTGTAGTGCTTTTTTTATATTTTTTATATTAATTGATTAGTTTAATAATATTTTTGTATTAAACAATACTTATATACAAAAGTGTTTTTCAGTACTAGAATATATTTTGTTAGGAAATAAAGTTAAAGTACAGCTACAAGTAAAAGTACAATAAAATATATTTGACCTAACAAGTAAATTCGTGTTAATTAGACTTCTTACTTAAAAAATCATTATAATATTTGAAGTGCAATACAAGATAATAAGTAATATCATAGAATTACCTATTTGATTTATTAAATTTAGTACATGGAGAATATAAAAAATGAAAATACTTAAAGAAAAATAAGATTTTATATGTTAATTCTTAGAATTTAACGTTGAGAAACATGTTATAAGAGGAGTGAAATGAATAAATTCGTGCCGTGACGGGATCCACGACTGTATCTTTTTCAGTGTAAATTTTAGAAATTATTATTTTCACATCCAAAAAGAGCTTTAAGGTACTGCTTAAATATAGGGTACATACGTAATTACCGTAAAAAGTTACAAGCTAAAGTTTAGTTTTGTAAGTTTGTCCTGACACCCCACATACGGTAGCAAGTTTGGTTAAGAATTTGTGTAATTATTTAATTTTAATAGGTTGGAGATTATATACATATATATATATATATATATATATATATATATATATATATATATATATATATATATATATATATATATATATATATATATATATATATATATATATATATATATATATATATATATATATATATATATATATATATATATATATATATATATATATATATATATATATATGTCTAATTGAAATTGAACTGCTGACCTGTTTTACTGACACGTTCTGAGTACTCTGTCGGCGGATATAATGAAATTGGAAAATAATAAGCTGTAAAAAGCTTTTAAAACTCAATAGCTAATAGAGTGGTGTACTTCATAAGATTTTAATGTTCAATTGAAAGCTGCATAATTTTATCTATTTAATAGTATTTTCATAATTTTCAGATTTAAAAATTGATAAATAATTAAACAAGGTAGTTACGGCTACGTTTACGGCTTTTACCAAATATTTAAGAGTAGAAAAGGAACATTTTAAATATTAACGGCCTTATTCATAAAAAGTTATAGCACGCTTAAAGACTCGATATAGTACACTTGTCAAAAAACGTTATTCATAATAGCATTTTAGTGCCAATCAGTTCTATAAACCTATCATAAAGTTATAGAACCGAGAACCCTACTATAAGAGTGTTTTAACGTCCAAGGATGGCCGATTCATATAACAGCTGATTATTATAGCTCATACTTATATGAGCATTGATATGACGTCGTCGAGTCGCTTGTCACCAAGAGTGTCAATTTCAGTTTCGTAAACAAAACAATATAACATTTGACATTTTGTTCGATATTTATTATCTATATTTAGTTATTAACGAGTATATTAATAACAAATTCTACATAAGAACGGTGCACAGAATATAGGTAATACTTGAACACGTCTAAACAATTTTCAATTCTTTGTCGTTTTACTTCTTTTGACTTAATTTTTTAAAAATTAAGTAAGTTTATAAACTAAAATAAAACAAACATTCGTGTTTTTGTGATAACAACGACGTAAATGAAGCCGGTAAATGTCAAGCCAGATCCAACAATATATTTTTGTACGTAATATTATCTGTGGTAATACTATGTCAATGCGTGTGTCACCTATCATCTGTGGATTTACTGGTATTTTCGGCAACAAGTCGACCGACTTCAGTATAGTGGCAACATTGTGAACGTTTAAATCAAATTAGTGACACTTTACTTATAGAAGGCTTATAGAGCGTTTATGAATACAAACATTTATCGAACGTTCTATAAGCCTAAAGAGCGTGTTAACTAAAGTATACTTAAAACGTTATATAAGACTTTTTTATGAATAAGGCCGTTATTATTTTAATTTTTACACTGTGGTCATCAATGTCTTTACTACAAGAGAAGATCTTGTCATGTTCATATAAAGTATGTGTAAGATTATTTGTATATGGTATTTATGTATTTAAATATATATTGTATATATATATTTGTATATGTCAAGTATTATATTGTTTAATTAATGTGTGTATATATATATATATATATATATATATATATATATATATATATATATATATATATATATATATATATATATATATATATATATATATATATATATATATATATATATATATATATATATATATATATATATATATTAGCTTTACGCTTTATCTCGCACATGGCAGGGAAGGCAGAGGGAACTGCAGGAACCATAAGAACCTAGTGTTAAGACACTCCGTTACTTAGTCCCTGTGCTTACTCTGTCCCCACTTTCCACCGTTTTCGGGGCATTGCGTGTTGAGTGGTGGAACTCAACGCCGCGTTTTGCCTTAGACGCCAGAGCGAAGAAAATGGACATAGAAAAATTCATCTTCTTCGACTGGGGATCGAACCCAGTAACCGTCGCGTTACAGGCAGACGTTGCGCCTCTGCGCCACGACGGTATATATATATATATATATATATATATATATATATATATATATATATATATATATATATATATATATATATATATATATATATATATATATATATATATATATATATATATATATATATATATATATATATATATATATATATATATATATATATATATATATATATATATATACATATCACAAAAAATTGTAAGTATATACTTGTAGAAATATCTTAATTTGTTTATAATACAATCAGTAGAATCTTGCGTTAAGCTTTTTTTCTGACTTCTTGCCCGATTTTGAAGCATTGCTAAGCACACTTGGGAGCTTTTCGAACGACTCTACCATAGAGTTATATTATGTATTGAATCTATACCAATTTACTTACAATTAAATACGTACATTTTGTTCTCTATTTCTAACAGAAACTAGTACTTTTATTTTATAAGGATATCTTAAATTGTATCACGATATGACCCAGGTTAGATTGTATCGTGATTTATGATTTCATTTATGAACTCGATAGCCTGCACTTAATATAAATAATACCAATACCATTACCTTTTTCCAGATTTATACTAGTCAATGGAGCTGAAAATCTTTTTATTTTTCCTGACCAATTGATTGTTACTGCCCGTACAAATAATATGATTCATACGAATACGAATGTGCCCGATTTTTTTGTGATATATTTTGTTATTTTACTCTATATATGCATTTGCTTACATATACACTAACTACGCGTAACTATAAACACAAAAAAACACTAACTTTCACAAAATAGTTAAGTAATCACTAGTTTAGCACAAAATAATTAATTTAAAAATGAATCGTAAAAACGTTATTAAAGCCCTTGTTATGTTTCCATTAATAATTTTCATTATTATTAATAGTAAAAAATAAGTTAAAAATGAATCGTAAAAACTTTTTTATTAAAGCCCTTGTTATGTTTCCAATAATAATTTTCAATTTTAGTCCAAGCAAACACAATTAAGGGACCATTACCATTTTATTTTATTATATATTTTACGTCAATTCGTCTCAACATTTAGGTGATCTGAATTCCAAATGCTGTGTCTACGTTTTTCACTGTCGTTACTTTTTTATTGATATTTGTTTTTTTTTTATTTATTGTGAAGTTCTTGTTTTATTAGAGATTATTTATAAACTGTTTATTGAAATCATCTTTCTCCATTTGATTACATAATGTATTTTTTAGTATATATAAGTTATTTTCATTATTTTTTCCATTAATATTTATTAATGTTAATGACGTGTATGTAACACGTCATTAACATTAATGAGCCTTTTCTAGTGCTTTTTACGATAAACTACTCGTTCTTAGGAAGCTGCATGCTTGATATTATTTCAATATTAATAAAACTTTATTATTAGTAATAAATGTTTGATAAGAAAATGCTGTTCATTATATATTTTTTTGAATTAAAATTTTGCACTAATATATAAAATATTTCATAAAACATAAATTTAAATATGAAAAAATCTAACTACTTAATCTCTATTTCGGCAATAAATTATATAAGTTCTTAAAACTTTGGTTATGTTACACGTTAGTTGTTACACCTTAGGGACTACATAAAGCTGTCGAAGCTGACCTTCCTCTCTTGTTTTATAGAAATCCCAAAGGAATAAAGCAGTGATGTACATACGAGCTTCCTCCTTGATTATTGATAGCTGGAGTTAGATTTACCTCGGTCGATTTTTGTTTTTTTAGGTTATTGTTTGTTTTTTATTTGTTACAAAAACAAGTTTCCTTTCATAAAGAACTCGTAATTTAAAGTTTAATCGAATTTAAACTTTACTTTTTAAAAACATAATTTGAAACTATTTGGTTAACCATGATTTTATTTCTGTCTGTTTACCCTGAATGTGTAATGCAACAGTAGCTGAATGTCTAGATGGGTGTAGGTTCGATTCCCACTAAAGAAAATGGAATTATTTCCTTCCATCAAATTACTAATACTTAGGAGCTCGCGCTTTAATTTGAAACGCACTTTCTTGATAGCTACTAGGTACACTGAACTAAAAATAAAACTAAATATTTACTTAATTATAATGACACTGCTACTGCTGCTGCTACTGCTTGTACATTGAGAAGAAACAACTTAACGTTCCATGGATTCACCGTGCGGGTGCCGGGTCCATCGTGTTGTAGGAAGAGGTATTCTGACCATACTTTTAAGACAAAAAGGGTAAGAACACTCAAATTTTAATACAAAAGAAATAGAAAACTAAGAATTGGTATCTTTCGTTTTATCCTGCTTTGCGGGATAACGCGTGAAAAAATTGCATTAAAACAATGAGGGTATGTTGCCCTAATACCGTCATGTGTCAAACGTCACACATGATCACATGAAACGGCCTTACCCGCAATAATGGGAACTACTTTTAACTCTTTAGAAATTCGCCATTAGGACGGTTATGTGCAAGAAAATAAACAACACTCTATTTTCGTACAAGCCTCCTTTTGTGTGGAGTCGAATTGCCTATTGGAAACAGAACACGAAAATTTCCACTTCATTTAGAATTAAATAAAGGCATTTGAAGAAAATTTAATTAAATTGAATTGAATAGCTTCGTTAAACTTTTATTAGACTAGTATGTGTGTATAAATTGTGATACAAAAACAAATAGCCCTGAGAGAACTGAGAGATTTGTTATTAAGTTAATTTTAGCGTATATTGTCTCACAGCTGTAAACGTGGCGGCGTTTGATTTCCATTATGAGAATGAATTATTTTCATTTTATTTTCTCTGGTAGAGAGAAAAATGTACATTAACTCTTGGTCGACATACTGTGTCACCTCCACCTTTTTGTCTGAATTTATTAGTTATAAGTTAAGAGTCTCAACTTGATAAAAATATGTGTGAAGTATGAACTAGAAGTGCAAGTAAGTAAGTGTTCCATACAGCTTAAGTTGAGTTCCACAAATCACCAGAAAATGTATAGAAATTTGGAAAACGATTACCAAAGTATTTTACCATAAGGTTTTTTTGTGACCAGTTAAAGGTAAATAAATATAAGTATAGTGTATATTGTCATTAATAATTATTTATTTTACTTTATAATGTCCACGATCAGATACATATCATATTTCTCATAAAATTTCACATAAGTAATGTACATATTCTCATATATGTATGATATACGTACATATAACGTAAAGAACGTTTTAATATTTCAATACGCTTGCTTAATTACATTGTGTATTGATTAAAAACGCTCTGATTAACAACGCTCTGAACGATTGTGTGATAAAATTAAAATTTAAAATTTTTTAAATTAACGCATCTGCTGTATTTTAAAACGATAGACGACGCGATTATTAAGATACGTTTTTTTTCTATATTTTTATAGAAATTATGTCATAAAAAATGTGACTTAACGAGATTCGTGTATTCGCGTTAAAACATTAATTTTAAAAAATAAAACATTTTGCTTTAAATGCTTTAGAAAATCCTTCACAAGATATATATATATATATATATATATATATATATATATATATATATATATATATATATATATATATATATATATATATATATATATATATATATATATATATATATATATATATATATATATATATATATTTATATATATATATATATATATATATATATATATATATATATATATATATATATATATATATATATATATATATATATATATATATATATATATATATATATATATATATATATATATATATATATATATATATATATATATATATATATATATATATATATATATATATATATATATATATATATATATATATATATATATATATATATATATATATATATATATATATATATATCTACGTCAATTCAACAAGTTGGAAGTATTTAAGTCGCGGTGATTGTCAGTTCAATTTCTTAAATAGAATTCAATTTTACTTCTTTAATCCGATTTTATCTGGATTTTTGTTATAGTAAGGCTTCAAGCTTTATCCCTTCCAAGTTTCAAGCTTTTTTTGTAACAACGACTTTATACTGTGATTTAAGGTGGAATTCAAAGTGGTGGTGGTGAAGATGTTGTGTACTTGTACTTTTTCTTCAGTATTAAAGTCAGACAGGACTGACTAGTCACGATAAGCTTAGCTGATATAATAACTATTATAATAACTATAATATATATATACATATATTTACATATATATTAAGCGTTGGAAACGCGCAAACGTAAATATATCTCATACATATTAATCTGTCCCTTAACAAATGGGGTCTTAAATTAAAAAAATACGTCCATAAATAAGCGCCATTAATCGCATGGTATTATGCATGACGAAAAAGCTCAAAATATACGAATGTTACACGCTGTATAAAAATTCTCCATGTAAAATTCGAGAGGGTGAAAAGTATTGTAGTTTTTAATTATTATCCTCGACGTTGCAGATTAAATGAATTTAAATGTGCATATTTTAGTAGTAATCAGATAATTTTAATTTTAATTGGAAATTATATATTTCATTTAATAAGTACTTGTAGCAAATTGCAGTTTTGAATTCCGTTATTCTTATACATAATGCCTCGAAATATTATTGGATTTGCATTCCCTTATATCTTAAATATACTATGTTTTTAAATTTTTGTAAAATAAATTCGTGGGCCATAATGGATTTAAGTTAATTGAATTGTAGAATTCAATTAAGTGATATATTTTTTAGTACTTTAGATTTTGCTGTAATATAACTATTTGGCAATTTCTACAAGCGACTGGGACTTTGAGCATTGTCAAAGAAAAAAATAATTTTTCAACAATTGTTTATTTAAGAATATTTAATAGAAAAAAAAAGACGAAAACAATTTGTTTATAAAAATGCTCTGTGTACTTTGTTTTATTGGACGAAAATTACATTTCTCTACTGAGAAGAGACAGGCAGAAAATGTATAACTTTACAAAAGCGAAGATTATGCTACCATACTTTATATATAGTACTAGCCTTCTCTGTTCATGATTATAATAATATTTGTATATTGCCCAGAGTATACCAGACCTTAGAAGTCATACAAAATAAACAAGGTTAAATTATAACATATGTAAATACATGTGAAATCAAATTCGCATATTATTAAAAAACATTTTTAATACCCAACTTTACAGTGTAATCAGGTCTCAGTCTAGATAGTTCTAGTTAAGTTAACAATACTAACTAATGGAAATAACGCTAGTCTGCTTTGTTTTAGTTACAAGCAATTTATGTATATGATGTATAGTATTAATAAATAACTTTCTATATAACGGCGATTTATGATATAGTGGCGTTAAACAGCATATTCATTTACGTGGTGCTATAAACGTAAAATATAGTTTTTTGCCGTTCCACTTGGAAATAATATTATCAAAAATTAAATTGGCCTAAAAATTTTAGCAAGCGCATAAATTTGAACTCTTAAGGTTCAATTTATTATTAGAATTTGAACCTCAATTGCTCAAATTTTTGCGTTTAAAATTTTAAATTCTACGTTTAAGTTGAACTCACACTTGTCAACTAAGTTATAATAAGCTCTATATCATATTTCGATTATGACTGAAAACATAATATAAAAAAAACTCATACTAACAAAAAAAAATAGAAAAATAATACAAACAACCAAAAAACTACTGAGATATTACAAGAAGTAGTATTTCAGAGCAAATTATGCAGACCATTGTATTCAGTATTGCTTTTCCAAGTTCGCAGTTTAATAAAAAACGAGTCGGGTACGAAACGCAATACTCAATGACTTTGTATACCAGTGCTTCTCAAACTTATTTTGTTGAGACATATTTTTAATATATGTTTTGTACATACCCGTTTTTTTTTCATATATATACAGAGAAACATTACAACCACCAAACGTTTAATAGAGTTCGTGAAAGAAGGTTCTACTAAAAAACACACGCAGAAACCTTTCTCAATTAGATCCAGCTCCTGATTGGACTCTTTTGATGGACACATATGAGAAACAGTATAAGATCACTGAGGACATTATTGTTTCCTTATCCAAATCGGATATTTTCTTTATTCTCTAACCCTAAAACGCGTAGTACTGGTAGAACTTACAGTTCCGTTGGAGACAAATATCCTTAATCTAAGTAATAGCAAAATATATATATATATATATATATATATATATATATATATATATATATATATATATATATATATATATATATATATATATATATATATATATATATATATATATATATATATATATATATATATATATATATATATATATATTTTGTTGAGACATATTTTTAATATATGTTTTGTACATACCCGTTTTTTTTCATATATATACAGAGAAACATTACAACCACCAAACGTTTAATAGAGTTCGTGAAAGAAGGTTCTACTAAAAAACACACGCAGAAACCTTTCTCAATTAGATCCAGCTCCTGATTGGACTCTTTTGATGGACACATATGAGAAACAGTATAAGATCACTGAGGACATTGTTGTTTCCTTATCCAAATCGGATATTTTCTTTATTCTCTAACCCGTAGTACTGGTAGAACTTACAGTTCCGTTGGAGACAAATATCCTTAATCTAAGTAATAGCAAAATATATATATATATATATATATATATATATATATATATATATATATATATATATATATATATATATATATATATATATATATATATATATATATATATATATATATATATATATATATATATATATATATATATATATATATATATATATATATATATATATATATATATATATATATATATATATATATATATATATATATATATATATATATATATATATATATATATATATAGATATATATATATATATATATATATATATATATATATATATATATATATATATATATATATATATATATATATATATATATATATATATATATATATATATATATATATATATATATATATATATATATATATATATATATATATATATATATTTAGAGAAGCGCTCGACAATTTGGATGTGGGCATTACAGTGAATGGCCAGATTATTAACAATATCCGCTATGCCGATGACACTGTTTTACTAGCACCGACCATAGAAGAACTTCAAATCCTTATAAACAAGGTTCAGTCTGTTAGCGCCATGTATGGTCTCAACATCAACATCAGGAAAACCAAATATATGGTCATTTGTAAAACATCACCTACTCACTCACCTCTACTTTGTAGCGGTCAGGCCCTTCAAAAAGTAAACAAATACAAATATTTGGGATGCTGGGTTGACGAAAAGGGTGATCACAGCCTTGAAATAAATTGCCGCATAGAGTATGCACGTAAGGCTTTCTTTAAACTTAAATCACTTCTGTGCAATAAAAAGCTGAACATCGAGCTACGAGTACGATTGGCACGTTGTTATGTTTTCTCCATTCTCTTGTACGGCGTTGAAGCGTGGACCCTTACAGAATCGATGAGTAAGAAAATTGAGGCCTTCGAAATGTGGGTATACAGGAGAATGCTAAGGATATCCTGGAGAAACAAAATAAAAAATGTAACCGTGTTAAGTCGCATGAACAAAGAAACTGAGGTTATATACTTGATTAAGAAAAGAAAGCTTGAGTATTTCGGTCACATCTTAAGAAATTCTAAATATGAATTGCTGCAGTTAATAATACAAGGCAAAATCCAGGGAAAGCGAAGTGTTGGGCGGAGAAGGATATCCTGGCTAAAAAATCTACGCCAATGGTTTGGCAAGAGTACCCGTTCCCTTTTCAGAGTTGCGGTATCAAAAGTCCAAGTCGCCGTAATGATCGCCGAACTTCGCAAGAAGATGGCACCTTAAGAAGAAGATATATATATATACAGCAAGCTATATATATATATATATATATATATATATATATATATATATATATATATATATATATATATATATATATATATATATATATATATATATATATATATATATATATATATATATATATATATATATATATATATATAGCTTGCTGAAAGATCTCGGCCTATCTAGAACTATTACTAATACTTTTTTAGAACGTACTCCAAAGGCGGCATTAGCAAAATCAAGATGTCAATAAAAAAATTCGTAACATATAAGTTTTCACAGCACATTGGTTGAGAATCGCTGTTGTACATGATGACATCATATGTTCTGGTAATGTCGTTGCAAAGTGGAGTTTAAAGTTGCAATATGCATTATATATATAGAGTAATCTTCTATAAAACTTGTCGTTTTCCTTTTTCTGATTTCTTATCTTTTTTTACATCCTTAAGACAACCTGCTGCACTTCTACCTTAACAGAAGAAAGATTTTAAATATGATTTGTTCTTCAATGTAGATAGAACCACAGTCTACTTAAACTATGAGAACACGAGTTCTTTTTAGTTTATTTCTTATATGTATTTAGACTTTATATTAATCTTCAAATAATTTCATATTTTTAATGTCGTTTTATTAATAAGCGAAATGTATAGATCTAAGAGAGTATATTATTAGATTATCTTTATATGTACACCGAAAAGCAGGAAATGTATGCCAGTTGGTCTCCAATATTAATTATCTTAATAGCAATTTCAAAATATTTAAGTATATTTGAGTATAGTCAAAAACAAACATAAAACACTTGACTTCTTCAAAATGTTACACAAAATGTTTTGGGTCACAGAAAATTTAATTAAATATGCTACGAAAGCGGCAAATCTTCTAAATTTTAATTAATTACGTATTTGATATATGAAAGTATGTACGTATATATACTGTTAAGAGAGTATAGTAGCGTCTGTGATACGGAGATAATTACATTCACGTAATTTTATAATAACGCTTACAAAAGCTTACGCTATTAAGCTTTCTAAACTTTCTAAGCTTTTTATTCTCATTTGTTTTTTCGAGGTGAAAAAATTTTTCTTGTTGAAAAGAACATATTTCCGATAGAGTATTTTATTTAAGAATATGTTTGATGTTTATTACCTTATTATAGTAAGTTAGAAGTAGCTTTGAGCTTCGCCATTTATCACGATTTATTTATTTTAGTGTAAACATTGAATAGTGCAGTATTTAATCAGTGGCCTGTCTTTGAAAAATACTGGAAGTATGAAACTATAAATAAGCTTAAAAGCATAGGCAGCTTTATAAAAGCTATTCTTTGGCACTTTATTGTTGTACATAATAAATATTATGAGAATCGTATTTTCTTTCGGTGCACTGATGGTTATTTCTGAGAAGTGGTCAAAAGTGAAAAAAAAATTCTAGCTGAGAGCTTTTATATTATTATTTTTTTAATTTTGACACGTTGTCTCTTTCTATATATTGTATTAGTTATGTTTGGAAGCCAAACATTTCACCCACTTTGCAGTAAAGCGTTGTAACAGTTAGATTGAAATCGCTTTAATTTGTAATTAAGGGTAACTATTATGTTCAACTGTCGCTAAAAAAATTCTAATAGCCTCCCGTAATGCATCTTTATGAATTTTGGATATTTGAAGATGGTCTATAAGCAACTGTTCCGTTTCTCGCCAGCTGCTCTCAGCAGAAACTTGCCTTGCCCTTGTTTGATTCTTGTAGAATAGACACAATTGACGATTCAGTGTTAGTTGAAAAATCAAAAGTGTTTGTAAATACCTAATTGGATAAAAGATATTGTTTTGATTTTATACGCATCCGACGTGGTATTTCATTGTAAAAATTTTTTGTTATATTTAAAAAACAGCTTGTACTCACGCTTAATATTACAATGGAAATAACAAAGGATCTTGGTTTATATATAGATATACATAAGAAATAAAAAGACACAATATAAAAAATAGTTTTAAATTTTAATAACAATTTACAGTTCAGTATGACATGAATGTTTTATTACTTTACTGTAATGTGTTATATTGAACCATTTAATTTTTTATACGTTCATTTGGTTTTAATTAACTTTTTAGTCACTAAAAAGTTTCCTTTCTTTTATTTTCTTTGACTGTTACTTACAAATCTTTACTATATTTCATTTAAACAAAACTAAAAGAAGTTATTAAATATAATCTGTTACGCTGTATTGAGAAATTTTTAATAGTATCAGTAATGTACATATAAAGTTTTTTTTTTTTTTTCAGCTTCACGTTTTGCCGTACTCGTAGTAGGGTAGGCAGAGGAAATCGCAAAGCTTAGTGACAGTAGTATAAGAGACTGTTTGCTTTTTTTGGGGCGTATTTAGTTGCAGAACTCAACGCTGGGCTTGTCTAGTTGCTAGGGCGAAGAAAATAAAAATTAAATTATCTAGCCGCCCCGAATGGGAATCGAACCCATAAACATACATGCAGCGCCTCTGATAGTGACAGCCCTCTATTCTTCTATCTATTTTTTGACTAGATTATTCTTTATCTATATTAATTATATTTTAATCATAAGTCAAGTCGATTACTTAACTAATAATAACTACTATAAGAATTTAGTGCTAGTATTTCAATTCTATCGGTTTTATTTAATGATTTGGCCTTGTTCATTTAATGCTGACATATCGTTGACTTCAAACCACGCCCTTTCTTGATAAAGGATTTAGGATAAATGCTCTTTCCTCGTAACACTGATTCGTTTTTCGTAACCAATTAGGGATAAGCTATCAAAGCTACCATATGTTTTGAAACGTATAAAGCCACAGCAAGCAGTCAAAAGTCAAATTTTAAATAAACGATCTTAGTCTTGATTAAAATTGACATGTTCCATCCCTTGTACTAAGTTTCTCATTTTAAAGACTGTTTAAGATTTATCTCAGCAATTTTAAATAGGTACTGCATTATATCGCTTTTTAGAATACTGTATTTATTTCTTACATTCATTCTTCTATAGTTTCTTTCGTAAGTCACAATTTCTATTTTTGCATTATGAAAAGGCTTTATTCATAATGCTAACAATCGGGGACATGGAAATTTAGGACCGTATTACTAACATTTATATAAGCTGAAAGAAAAGCTGCTATTAAGGCATGAATTCAATCTATCTTTGAACACATGAAAATGTGATAAAGTATCGTTCCTCGGTAAAAATTTCCTCAACGTTTTTTCAGAAACGATTCTCCTTTGAATATAATGTGGAGACATATCCTTCAATTTCAGACCATCGTGGAACTGAATTCTGTAACTAATCAATAAAATAAATTAAAAAAAATAATTAAAAGTGCAGCGTCAAGTTCTTACGTAAGTAAGGAAAATTATGTAAACTTGGGTAAAAATATTACCTATATAATATTAGGTAGGTAAAAATATTACCACAAAAGCCTTATACGCGACGATTTTTTCATTTTCATTCAGAACATTACATTAAAACTATATATGATTTATAGCTACTCGTATATATAGCAAACTAGATACAAACTTACCGTAAGCAAACATACATTTGTTCCCTACGTGATTGATGAAACCATGTTATGAGAAGTGGGAACAGGAAAAAATACAAGTAAAGCTAGACAGATAATTGATTTTCTTCCGCTCAAAAAAATAAAGGCTCATTTATTTTGATTCTATGAAACAACTTAGCTAATTCTTTCAAGCGTTATTCGAAGGTTTTATTACGAGAAATTTGTATAGAACTTTTGAAATATGTTTTCTCGAAGTAAAATGTGAGGTCATCGTGACCCAGTGACGATAAGTGTAAGTAGTTATGGGTTTAATATCCGCTTGAGGTGATCAAATGTTTTCATGGTAATGCTCTGGACAACAACGTTTAAGCAATAATCAAATGCATTGGAAAAGAGTGTTTTGACACTTACTACTTTCTCTACTCTGGCTGAAGAAAATCTCAATCAGGAATTTATCTCAAAAATTTACGATATAATTTTATATTACAATGCATAAGCTTTACTAAGCCGTTGACGTTTTTTTTTTTCTTTTTTTTTGGTATCGGGTTGGAAAATCCTCATGGAGACCCTCCATCCTTGGGGAAAGACGAAGGGGACTGTCAGACTCTTACTGACTAAAAACCAACCCGTATTTCGCATGTACCCATATGCTGAGGGGCGGGTATCGCCGAAGCATTCGTCGCCATCCCCCCGCGGGTGTTGGCCCGCCAGATGGTCAGGCAGGCCCCGTCACCCACTACAGCAGTCAGGTGCGCGGAAAATACGACACCACTATCTCGAGGCCTGCCGCTGATCGGACCACAAGACGCCCCAAGTCTGCCGTCCACAGGCCGCGTCCTACGGTGGCGGAAAGTCGGCCACCCTACGACGTCCAGTGCGTCTAACGTGGGAGGGTAGAGAAGAGGTAGCCCCTCTCTCCCTTTCTGCTACCTCCTTTGCGAGCATCACGGCTTCAAAAAAGGTGACGACTGTACTCCACCCTGACTCACTCCCGACCATAGTAGACACCACAGCCGGAAGCGAGAGGCTTCCCGCAGCTTTTACGGCCGCGACTAAATCTCGGCCCAAGCCAAGCTGGGCACTCTACCAACGTATGCAGTGCCGTATCGTCACGGCAATCACCACAATGGTGGCACTGGGTCGTCGGCTCCCGGCCTATGCGACACAGGTACTTCCCGAAACATCCGTGTCCAGTAAGCACCTGTGTCAGCCGGAAGCTGAGAGCGCCGTGGCTCCTATTGAGCCACTCGTCGAGAATGGGCCTTACCGCCGCTATAGCGGAATGTCCCGTCGTGGGTTGCACCAAGCGCATCTTCCACTCTGCCACTAGGACTTGGCGGAGCTCTGCCCTGCGTGCCTCAACCTGTTAAGGCACAAGGCGCTGACCCCGCTCGACCGCCTCCGCCTGCCACCAATAGAGCGACGCGAGAAGCTTTGCTTCGAGGTACCACGGTGGGGATCCGGCTAGAAGGCTCGCTGCCTCAAAGGAGATTGTACAGTTTCCCCTTATAACCCTGACAGACATCACGCGCTGTGGCCTTCGCTGTGCGGCAATGCTGTCATGGCGTCCGCCCACACTGGCGCAGCGTATAGCGCCATTGATCGTACAACCCCCATGTAAAGCCTCCTACAGGCGGAGTTGGGCCCCCCCAGGTTGGGCAGCAAGCGTGAGAGAGCAGAAGTGGCGCCCAACAATCGAGGGGTGAGCTCTGTAAAGTGCGCCCCGAAGTTCCACCGACTGTCGGGGACGAGTCCAAGGTAATTCATCGTCGTCTTAGCAGCGATTGATACCCCTTCTACTATAATGCTAGACCCTGGAGGTGGCTTCATCCTTGGTAAACCGTTGACGTTCTTCGTTCGTATTTATTTGTCTTTGTTATATATTTGGGTCTTCTCCATTCAACGTGACATTGGCGAAGTGAATTGTGCTCAACTGGCACGCTCGAAACGCCATAAATAAAGAGAAGAAGGAGAAGTATATTTGGGACTGATTTCATTTTGACGTTTTATGAACGTGAGTTATATGTGTAATAAATATTATACTTAAAGAAAACATAAAAATTTGAACGCAGCGGGATTTGAGCCCGTATCCCTTGTAAACTGTGCAAGCATTCTAACTGCTAAGCCATGCATTCTTCGAACACTTTTTATCCTTAGTGTGGATTACTTTTAAAAAATCATAAAAGTAACAAATTAATTAATAGTGTTAAAACACTTAATTCCAAAAATAATGCGTGTCTTATTTAAAAAACTAAGCAAGTTACTCGAAACTGAACTAAAGTCAGACACAGTACCAGTTTTTTTAAGTTTTAAAGTAAGCATTGGATAGTACATAAAAGACTCAAGTAAAATTTCGGTTTTATAAAAAAACGATTAAATTACGAATATTTTAAGCTAAATAACAAAATAATCAACCACATGTAAAACAAGTAGAACACAACCTGTCAACAAGTAAATTTGGCTAAAAAGTATCATCCGAAAGAAATTTTCAGGACAAAATAAAACGTCCATTATTTACTGCCTTCAGGCGGATTGTCAACCCCTGTCGTGAGTGATGAGCGAATGAGTGCTTGACTGACAGTGGTAAAAAACATTTAGGTATCTAATAGATATTATTACATTTTTTTTTCTTTAAACGTTTCTACGACAAAGTTTGAAGTACAGTTTTAATATTACTTTACGCTTGAGTTGTGTTTTTGTAAAATTATAATTCCAAAATGAAATCTTTATAATAGACTCACTTTGAGAAAAAAATGTATCTTTATATCATATATAATAAAAAAAACAAAAGTAGAGGAGTACATTAACCACGTCTAGCTGTAAACGCGACGGTTTATGGGTACAATTTTCTAGTGGGGGACAAAAAACTATGGTCATAATCTTTAAAAAAAAAACAAAAACAAAAAAAAAAATCACTATATGTATAATATATAACATCAGCACGTTTTATTCATAGTCGGAGAGAACGTACACCAAACGCTGCAATCTCTGCACTCCATTTTCGCCTCGTCCACTGTCATAAGCCTTTTCGTATATACTCTCCGAGGAGTCCTCGTGACCAAGGTTCCTTTGGCTTATTTCATATCTTACTATATGTTCAATATATTTTTTCTACTATTTTTTGTTTTTTACTATTAATGTAATAAAACGATTAAGTATGTTTAATTGAATTGTTCAATTCTGGGGACTATGTCATATTAAAAAACTTTTAATTCGTTCGTTTCTTAAAGAAATATTGCGTCGTATGACAAAATATATGTATATAACGTTGAACAAGACATCTCAATTTCACTCGTATATGTAATATAAAAACAAACAGAAATCAATTTATTTTTAGTAAATTACATATATTTAGTAATTCAATATGTAGCTACTCGTGAGAGTTGGCTTCCTAATGCATAGTGTGGAAACACTTGACCTAGAAATCTGAGATGTGAGAAGGGCCTGGTATAAATCAATCGGTGTTTGGAAATACAATTTTTCTTTGTTCAATTATTTTAGTTACACACACACATACATATATATATATATATATATATATATATATATATATATATATATATATATAATATATATATATATATATATATATATATATATATATATATATATATATATATATATATATATATATATATATATATATATATATATATATATATATATATATATATATATATATATATATATATATATATATATATATATATATATATATATATATATATATATATATATATATATATATATATTTATATATATATATATATATATATATATATATATATATATATATATATATATATATATATATATATATATATATATATATATATATATATATATATATATATATATATATATATATATATATATATATATATATATATATATATATATGTATGCGTCAGTATGTTGTGTTGCTAAGGGTTTAAGTTCACGAAGACTGTGAAATTTTGTTATTAAAGAAAATTAGTTATGTTAAAGAAAGATTTTACCGAACATCTGTACCGACGTAAACTAAATTGATTAAACAAATATATATCTAAACTTGAAAAGCCCTAACCAGATAAGTTTGCTTGAAAGAACATTTACAAAAGGTTGTCTATTACTTAGTTTTATTATTTAAAATAATTTTAAATAAATTTTTGCTATGATTATAAAAAAATAATAATATCGTTGTAGAAGCTGTAAACAAGTTTTTTGTGATTTTAATACAAATACAAATAAATATCTGTCTTTCAATTGCATTATACATTTTTTTCTTCTCCATAACACAATATTCCACAAAGAAAACAGAATGTATTTATTAAATGTTCAGTGACAGAATTTACTATCACACTTTGTCTATTGTAATTTTATTTTCTAGTATTTTATCAACTATTTAATCAGTGAAACAACAAGAATTTCAAACAAACATCCCCTGAGTGGGATTCAAACTTAAAGCTGGTGTAAGCTATATCCATCCACATAAATGTCTTCTATGGCTTTCAATAGGGTATAACACATAACAGCTTATAATACCATTAAGATCAGTTATAGAAGTATAAATAAATACATCACCAACAAAAGATTTAAGAATTTCATGCCAAAGTCAAAGGAGCTTCAAAGTATCGAGATCTCTCGAGAATTGTGTAAAGGATCTCAAAACGTTATTGTGTAAAAGAAGCCATCTCTTTGATACAAAACGTTTTAAATGCAGTGGCCTTATATTTTTATTTTTATCACAATTGGAATGTTGACTGCGTTTAACGGTTTGTTATTTAAAAATTAAATATATCGTAGAAAAATTAATAATTATTTAAAAAAAGGCATAAAGTAAACACGCTGGTAATGAATTTGATTGATACTCCTAAGAAAGGTCGTACTTAAGTATACCCCGCCTATATATCCTGTTTAGATATCATATATTGATTTTTTAATTAAGATCTCTTTGTATATTACAAAATAAAGTTCTGTAAAATCATAAAAATAGTCGTAGAATATATTTAGATATGGTATTATTGAAGATTTTTACCTTTGTTTCATATAAATTGATAAACTTTAATTAAGCTGCAATATCGTCGAGGAACGAAAAACACAACGGCTTGAAAATGGAAGGTACTTGAGATTTAACTGTGAAGAAATAGAGAAATTGCTTCCGCTTCCTTCCTCGATCTTAAATGCAAACCTTCATGAATGACTATATTAAAAATAAATGAACTTAAACTTATTGTCTTAGAAGTGGAAGATATTTAACAGCTTCCAAACATCTTCAATATGTTGAGAAATTACTTAAATCAATATGTCAGACCTTAATCTCTTCTTTTAAAATATGAGATTATGTATAAATCAAACGTCTAGGGGTTAAATAATCTCACTATTATTATATTATTATATATATTTTGATATTTCGTATAATTCGTATAAATATTTTAATCGTAACTTGCTAAAACAAATCAGTAGAAAGCAATTCTATCAGTAATTAAGTACAGTGGCAGCGGAGGATCCAAAAAAAAACAAATTTTTAAACTTATTTATTAAAAAAAATTATTACATTCTAACTTATAACTAAAAAGGTGACTACTTGCTCGATGCTAGAGACAAGAGTGTCTTATAATTGAAATTACTTATTAATATATAGTTGAAATTATGTTAATTAAAAGAATACATGGAAAATGCCTTTGAGTGTTAAATTACATGCCGATATTATTCTTAGATCTGTAACAATAGTGAACAAGTTATGCGGAGCCTGACTAATTGAAATTATATTAAAAAGAATACATAGAAAATGCCTTTAAGTGTTAAATTACATGCCGCTATAATTCTCCGATCTAATGCAATATTGGACAAGTTATGTGGAACCTGACTAAGCGATCCCAGGGTAGTGTGGGTACGTAACACAGTTA
This sequence comes from Dione vanillae, assembly GCA_037178615.1. Taxonomy (NCBI): domain Eukaryota; kingdom Metazoa; phylum Arthropoda; class Insecta; order Lepidoptera; family Nymphalidae; genus Dione; species Dione vanillae. Next base: position 571,014 of record JAZFAU010000112.1, read on the forward strand.
TATAGTAAAATGTAAAAACAAAAACACAAATTTATTATAAATTGGTACAAAAACTGAAATTGGCTCATACATATGCATGTAGATTTATTGACTCGAAGGACCAACAGAATATAAGACGAGGGTACTCTTATAATATTTAAACATCCAAGCTATTGATTCTCTTAATGCCCATTAAATATTACGTTTATACCTTCCCTTAAATGGATACGATGAAAATGTAAGATTTTAGATCAATCGGAATATATATATATATATATATAATATATATATATATATATATATATATATATATATATATATATATATATATATATATATATATATATATATATATATATATATATATAATATATATATATATATATATATATATATATATATATATATATATATATATATATAAATATATATATATATATATATATATATATATATATATATATATATATATATATATATATATATATATATATATATATATATATATATATATATATATATATATATATATATATATATATATATATATATATATATATATATATATATATATATATATATATATATATATATATATATATATATATATATATATATATATATATATATATATAAGCTGGAGGAGCTTTTTTACACACAAATAAAACTGCGAATTATAATTCATTTATATGAACACTTTAAATATGATTGTTTTTTTTAAGTCAAGTGAAGATATTATTTTTTGACCTTTCATGATATTTAGTGACCAAGTATCGATACAATATATGATTTTATATGTTCCGTGATTGCCCTGTTAAAGACACTTTTTATTTAATTTAATATGTTTTTTCTGCATATTCTTTTTATTTTAACAAGAAAAGTGTAAAAGGGTAAGTGACTCAACTACAATTTACTGCCTACCTTGCTTATGCTTACTCTATTACTTAAATATTAAAGTAATATTTTACATTGACTTAAAATGCAATTGAGCCATGATGGTAAAATATTTTTCAAAAATCTCTTTAACATAAGAGGCTTCATTCGAAAAACTTTAAAATCGTTTAATAGGTTGAAATATGAATGTTATATCTCCCTATCACCCGTCCCAGCCACTGTACCTAATAACTCACAGTCTTTCAGCCGGCAATTTCCTACACCCTGCCCTGAATAATACATGGTTGTAGTTTTATCATGTATACGTGATACGTGATCTTGTAACGTTTTATGTTGTTTTTAACTATTATAGTAGAGTTAGTTCGATTGGAGATTTCAAGGAAGTAGAATTCGAAAGGCAGTGGTGTAACGTCTGTTTGTAACCGTAAACGACCGTTTGTGGGTTTGGTTCTAACTCAGGGAGGATGGATTTTTCATTTTCGTTTTCCTCGCTCTGGCATCTAGATGCCTTGGCCTAGGCTAAGCACAGTGTTGCTTTCCGCTACTCAATACGTGATGTCTTTAGAAGGTGGAAGGCAGGAAACGGAGTTTTTTAAAATTGGGTTCCAATAGTTTCTGCAGTTTCCTGTGCCTGCCCTGCTAGGCAGGCGCAAAGCGTGACATTTTAGTAACAAGATTGATTCCAATTTGTTATACTCGCGTTATGATATTCTATTATTCATAATTTGTTTTGAGAATGTAGTTAATGGAGTCATAGTTAAAGTCACAAAAATTTACGCACTGATGATATACAAATGTGTAGCCATGTCGAATGTTCTCTTGCATTTCACCGCATCAAACTTAAAGCGCTCTACAGTGAAGTTCTAGTGAGATCGAAGTCTCTAAATTTTATTAGTATTAAAGTTCTATATGAAAAAAAAACCTTGATATTGAACGCACCGAACGTTTGAATACTGTCGATAGAAAACAAACTCTTCAATTATATACAGAACTATAAAAGGAAAAATAATGATAAATGATTTTGCTTTAAGAAGTTTTGAAACTTAATTTATAAAAGCTATTATTAGGTAAATATAACTCCGTAAATAACTTTTGAATCCATAGCGCAGTTTCTCATATTAACCTGACCAAATCAACTTTTCTAGCAAGAAAGAATTGTACCAGAAAATAAAATTACGAGGAAAAAGGAATGCCAGTTCACGAGCCATAAGATTAAGGTCGCTATAGTCGGCTGTCGTCAACAACTTCTAATTTCTAAACTAAGCTTTATATAAGTTATTGTGTCGCTGTCAAAATGGATGTGAGAAAAAGATTACATGTTATGAGATTTGTTAGAGTACAATTTTACTTAGTTTCATGTGAAAATAGTTGTTCGGCCTTATCATATTATACTAATACTTTGTTCTGATTCTGATTCTGGTAGCCATCAGGCAGTATGTACATTGGTTTAAACTTCCAGATTGATCTCGCCTTAATTAAAATAATCTAGGTAATCTGCTCGCGGTTTAGCTGCATTATAATATTATTATATTGTTATTCTAATGCCTGCATTGTTATTTGTTTATTGGTACAATTTATAGCATTTGTTGTTGCGTATATGATAGCCTGGTGTATTAACTATATATTAATAAAGTTTTGAGAACCGTCTCCCTAAATGTGACGTTTTGTGGGTTCGATTTCCACTTGAGGGGGCTCGATTGTTTTGTTTCATTACTATGATTAGAGCTCACAATAATTAGTATTGAGTTAAGTTACGTAGTTCAGCACGTAACATCATGGATAAAAGTATGTAGTGACAGTGTACATTAACAATAGAAAGTCTTTGTATTTAGCAGGTAAATCTGAAAACAAAATCATTTTACTAACATACGTTCCAAACTCTAAGCACAAATGAGTAAATACTTAAATTTATGCTGAACTAAACTGTTATCCACTTATCAAGTCTTGGCTTCAGCGGAAACTAGGTTAGTATTTAGACAGCGTATGCGGGTCACTAGACTATGTCTACATAATCAGTGTTGAACAGATAGTATTTGGAAATTTGCTATATATTTTGCCAAAATTTAAAGAATATAATATTTTTAATTAAAATTGTTTTAATTTAATATTTTGTATATATTTACAAAAGTTTAGAGCGAAAATATTGTGGTAATTCTTTCAATCTCTCGAACCCAAAACAAATAGTTCATGTTTTTTCTACTTATATTGTTTGTAAGTAGTTGTGAGTTTTATTGCACAACTCACTAATACAATTTCAATTTTAATGAAACACAAACAAGAATCAACTGAAAAATAAGTCTATTTTATTTTAGTTGGTTTTTGAAAAATCTAGCATTTCTCTTCAAATCTTTCAAGCTCATTTAGAGCTAAAATAAAAAAAAATTGAAAAATCAATCAAAAGCTTTATACAAAACGAACTTTCTTTTTCTATGTAAATTGTGTATTTGTATTTGGTAGCTTTTACGTTTCCTCTATTGTTCCTGAACAAAATGTAATGTAAATTTATTACTTGTCCGTCATACTTGATTTATAAGGATACAACTTTTTAATAACTTTTTATCATATTATCATATTTTCAGGCGTTTTTATCAATTGAGACTCATTAAAAGTGTTTCAAGGAAAGTTTTAATTTTTTTAATCAGAATTAATTATTTTTATATATAGCTTAATGTTTTAGTTACTAACAGGAAAATTGGACAATAAGATGACAATTGTATGTCAGTTATTCATATATATATATATATATATATATATATATATATATATATATATATATATATATATATATATATATATATATATATATATATATATATATATATATATATATATATATATATATATATATATATATATATATATATATATATATATATATATATATATATATATATATATATATATATATATATATATATATATATATATATATATATATATATATATATATATATATATATATATATATATATATATATATATATATATATACTTAGTCTGGCCATAAATACTGTTACTATTCAAAAAAAGAAAATATTACGTTTGAATTTGGAATCTGTCATTTTTATATGATTGCTTGATGTGTTTTCTTATTTTCGCGCCATTATATTGTTAAATATTTTGTTATATTAAAATGGAGTGGGGTGATAAAGAGAACCGAATCACTGTGATTGCCTTACATAAAGTAGGTATGGAGAAAAGTGCAATTTTTAAAACCCTCCACCCGCTTGGTATTAGTCAAATGTTTGTTTACCGGGCTATTGATAGGTACAATGATACCTCCTCTGTTTGTGACAGAAAAAGATCTGGCCGTCCACGTACCGTTCGTGTGAAAAAGGTGATTAAAGCAGTTAGGGAAAGAATTCGAAGAAATCCTGTCCGTAAGCAAAAGATTTTATCTCGGAAGATGAAGATAGCTCCTAGAACCATGTCGCGTATATTAAAAGATGACTTAGGACTTGCAGCCTATAAGAGACGTACTGGTCACTTCTTAACTGATAATTTAAAGAAGAATAGGGTGGTAAAATCCAAACAACTACTTAAGCGGTACGCAAAGGGAGGTCACAAAAAAATTTTGTTTACAGATGAGAAAATTTTTACAATTGAGCAGTATTTTAATAAACAAAATGACTCGGCACCGGGTCATAGAGCTCGATCCACCCAATCTTGGTTGAAAACTAACGTTCCGGACTTTATCAGCACTGAAAACTGGCCGTCGTCAAGTCCTGACCTAAATCCATTGGATTATGATTTATGGTCAGTTTTAGAGAGTAAGGCTTGCTCTAAACGCCATGATAATTTCATGAGTCCCTAAAACGATCCATTCGGTTGGCAGTGAAGAATTTTCCTCTAGAAAGAGTTCGTGCTGCTATTGATAACTGGCCTCAACGTTTAAAAGACTGTATTGCAGCCAATGGGGACCACTTCGAATAAACATTGTATATTTTTAATAGTTATATATTGATGTATTAAACTAACTCACTATGAAAGGAATAAATGTTACGTATAAAAAAAAATCGTGCTTTTCTTTATAACAATATTTATGGCAAGACTAAGTATATATTATATGTCAATATATTTGACTGATCACATCGTGGCTTCTGAGTCTACAAGGCGTATTATTTAATTAGATCTTTAATCTTCGTCGCGCAATCGGACAGCGTTTGATTTCATAAGGGAATAAAATTAATTGATCTTTGAACATATATGTATTAAATTTTTAATAACTGAGTTTTGAGTGAAACATAAAAAATATAGAGAGTGAATAGAAAGTATATTTATATGTGAGAATAAATAGAAAATGTAAAGTTGCCTACATTTTCTATTTATTAAATAATTAAATTATTAAAAAATATGAAATAGAACGTAATAAATGTTACTGGGAACCTTTTTTTAAGAATTACCTCATAAAATACGAATCTACAGCCAAAAAGTTACATAAAGCTTTGCATAAAAGCTTAAAGCATAAATCTAGTTTGCTAATGCATCATTTCATACAGTTAAAACATTGAAATCGTACGATCTCAAACAAAAGTACGTCTAAAATCGTTTATTTGTTTGGAAACTTCTACCTATTTCATTCAATAACCCGCCTCTATTCCAATTCCATTTCCGAATTTGCTGAAGGAATGATCTTTCACAATTGTTTTATATTTTTAATGGATTCCATAGAAGACTAAAGCAGGGCCATTTGGATTGTTATTTCCTTCTGTAATATAATTATTAATGTAACGAAGCCGGTTCGCGTCATTGAAATATTATTTGTTTCATAGGAAATTACTTTCGAAATGAGTAAAATGAATTGTGTTTTGATTAAAAGTTTTATAAGTCTTAACTTTGACATTTGCATGTAATAAGGGAAGACTTATGTACAATCAATTAATGTTTTTTTCTGTTATGATATAGTCACGTAGGGTGTATATGCCATAACTGCTAGAGTTATAGCCATGAATCGGAGGCGTTAATTATATTTGGTGCTTCGCACGAATAACAAGGCTCTGACAAGGCGTTGAGTTCCACTACAGAACATAGAATGTTAGTCTAAATTATCATTTTTGTAACGCTTCGTCTCTTTTAACATCAAATAATAAACATGAAAATAATTAAAAAATCAAAATAACGATTTTCAAGAGACGCACGCCAAATACTATTAAATAAGACAATAATTTGACATAGTAAGTTATATAGTAATTTTAAGTAGTTAAATAATATAGAAAGTTACATAGTAAGTTTTCTAAAACATATTTCTGTTTACAACTCAGTCCATAATGCATAAAGGTGCACTTAGATTGTACCTTTTCCCGAAGTATTTTAGCTTGTGTGGTACCTATGTGAAGTATAAACATTGAACGCCATCTCGAAAGCTATAACACTTTAGATACTTGCAGTTTACTTAGGGAAGCAGGGGTGTGTTAATGCTGTATAAGGTCGGTATGTAAGCAGACTTTAGATATCGTATATCGAGTTTTTTTAATATTAACCCAAAGTTGTATGAATATTTTTATATAAAATATAGATTTGGCTCATAATTGTATTTTGGAGAATGAAATATTACAATCCTTAACACTTAACTATAAACTTTAAAATTTAGAAAGTTAATCTAAAAACAACCAGTCCAATCAATTATCGGTCAAGTTCGAGTTGTTTTCGCACATCGAGTGCTCTGTACCAATTTCATGTCAACAGAAAAACTTATAAAAGTTGAGCAACTTAAGTTTATTGTATGCGTTCATTTTCGTATGAAATAAAGAATTTACGTTAGGATTTAAGGATTTTTTAAATTTGGAATATCTTCTTCGTTTCTTGCCAGTTTTGATTACGTGGCAAATTTCATTTCGGCACCAAAACGAAGCATAAAGCCTTTTATATTTTGATTGAGTTGGCTTATATTTATATATTTATAATATTATATTTTCTGTAACCCAAGGGACTGTACTTGAATATTTAATGTTAAATTTACCTTGACACCTCCAAGTGTTTTTGAGAAAAATGGTCATTATTTATGGAAAGACTGACAAACCCACCGATCTACTTATTATAAGGGTTCTACCATTCTTTCGAGTTACGGAATCCTGAAAATTAAACAAAAGCTACTTTCTATTATATAAGATATTTGTTAAATATTTATCTAAAAAATTCGGCCAGAAGCTTCATTATTCAAGCTAAAGTGTACTTTAGCACAGATTACTTGTAAGTAATCTGTGCTATAATGGATCAAAACAAAAATTGTGACATACTTAGAAATTATTTTGTAAATTCTAATTCTTTGATATTCTACAAACTTCGTTCAGGCTCATGTCTTATCCTACTCATAGTAGAGTAAGCAGAGGGAACCGTAGGAATCTAGTGTTAAGACGTTTCGTTCCCCGTTTTCCGTCTTTTTAAGGCATTGTGTGTTAAGTGGTGTAACTCAACGTCTTCTCTTAGTCTGATTAGAAGAAATTACCTTTATCCCAAAACTTAATAGCACAAAATGTTTTGTTTTTTCTTAATAAAGAAAAAGTCCTTTTCTTTAGTACCAAAAAGTTCAGCGTAAACCTCCTTAGCATGTATGTACGTAACATACTCGTAATATGTAGACATTAAACAAAGAAAAAAAGAACAATATATATCATAATCGTAATTTCCGCCAGCCCTACTGTCATAGTGCGAAATAAACTTCGGTTAATACATATTTATCAGTCGGTGGAAAACATTGAGGATAATCCGCCTCTTTGTAAATAGCTAAGGGCCAAATGTAACGCCAGAAACAGAAATAGGTACTACATTAAGTATTGGAAAGAGAAATGTTAAATTTTGTTAGAAGAACGGTGTTATTTGAATTCTATTTTGTTGATTTTGGTGAGTGTTTTTAAATAAGAATTCAATTCAAGATTATGGAGGACGGACAAATTGGACACTAGGTTTCTGTGGTTAATCTGCTAGACCATATATGTGGGATAAACTTTGTAAAGTCTCAGTGGTAATAAAAACGAGAAAGCTATTTTTGACTTCTGTATGTAAATATAACTTTAAAATAAGATTAGATTTATTACTTTAAAATAAGATTTAGCGAAATTTTGGACGTGGGTTCAAATCCCGCAGAGTACAAATTTTTTTATGCCTTCTTTAAGTATTTTTTGTATCCTTAGTGTGGATTACCGTTTTGTAAATCATAAAAATATTTATTAAAATTATAATAATTCTGTCTAGCCAAACGATTTTTCCTTGTAATACTCTTAGGGTCTTGTATGTGATAAAAATCTCTACAGAGATGCTAACAACGTCATTATAACGTAACTTATAACTGTATATCGTAACCTTAACGCCGCTGTAGCATATTACGTGTATAGTATCGTAACTTAATCTGTATCTGAAGAGATTGAAGAATACATTTTTTTCGCTCTTGTTTTGTGAGGATCGTATTTAAAACCATCAGGCTTACAAACGCGATTTGTACTACTACGATATCACAAAAAACAGCATATACAGCAAGTTATAAGATATACAGTAAGCACAGTTCTTAATAACATCCCAAAGCTTAGAAGAAACAACGTATGTATGTGTGTCAAGAAAGAGATCAAAGTGATGCCAATTCTTGTTTGCCAGAAGAACGCTTGACGTAAGCATGTCTTGACTTGACGAGTGTAATGATAAGGACTTTGAGTTAGATATCATTAGGGGGACAAAGAAAAAGTTCCATAGCTAGCATTATTTTATAGTTTTTTATATTCTTGTTGCTGTTATTTAATGTTTGCCTTTGAATTGTGTTTGGAAGTTATATTATTCGATATGTCAAGTATATTGATTTTAATTTTCTTTTCTGTCGTATTGAAAATTGCTTTTGTTTGAACCTTCTATTTTTTGAAGTATAAAGACACACCGTTTCTCTAAGAAAATCTCTCCTGCCTACTCGATGTTCTATGTTCGGAATATAAAATATTAACGAGGAATATATATATATATATATATATATATATATATATATATATATATATATATATATATATATATATATATATATATATATATATATATATATATATATATATATATATATATATATATATATATATATATATATATATATATATATATATATATATATATATATATATATATATATATATATATATATATATATATATATATATATACCGAATGTCATCTTTTCAACATTCGCGAGTGCGAATGTGAATTTGCATTTTGGATCATAACATTAAACACCTAAGTATATATATATATATATATATATATATATATATATATATATATATATATATATCTATATATATATATATATATAATATATATATATATATATATATATATATATATTATATATATATATATATATATATATATATATATATACCGAATGTCATCTTTTCAACATTCGCGAGTGCGAATGTGAATTTGCATTTTGGATCATAACATTAAACACCTAAGTATATATATATATATATATATATATAATATATATATATATATATATATATATATATATATATATATATATATATATATATATATATATATATATATATATATATCTATATATATATATATATATATATATATATATATATATATATATATATATATATATATATATATATATATATATATATATATATATATATATATATATATATATATATATATATATATATATATATATATATATATATATATATATATATATATATATATATATATATATATATATATATATATATATATATATATATATATATACCGAATGTCATCTTTTCAACATTCGCGAGTGCGAATGTGAATTTGCATTTTGGATCATAACATTAAACACCTAAGTATTAGCTGATAACATTTTTTAAGAAGAGAGAGAATTTGTTTTTGTTTGCTTTTTTGTATTAAAAAACATAAAAAGTAAACTGTATTTTATTACATCACACACATATATATATATATATATATATATATATATATATATATATATATATATATATATATATATATATATATATATATATATATATATATATATATATATATATATATATATATATATATATATATATATATATATATATATATATATATATATATATATATATATATATATATATATATACATAGTAGATAGGAACTTGGTGCAAGACTTTCCGTTCCCCGTTAATATTATATTTAAGTTACTAGGATTCTACATTCACTGCTACAAACGGGTGAACAACTAATAAACATAAATGTACATAAATAGCTAAGTCCAGATATAGAAAGGACACTAATGTTCATACAAATATTTATGTGAAGAGGGGATTGAACCTATAATGATCTAAGAAAAGATTTCTAGATCTATTGCTTTAAAAACAGACAAGAAATTAATAATATAAATATATATTTTTATTTCAATTTCCATACATTAAAGGATACGCAATATATAGCTAAATATTTTGTTAAAAGGTTTGAAAGTTAAAAATAATTAAGATCTTCATTGAAAAATTTTTATAGGAAGCCTAGTTAGTGTCAAAATTCATCATTTTTCTTCTGAAGACAAGTAACGAAGTAAAAAAATAACTTATTTAAATTAGAATGAGAGTAACTTAAAGTATATATTTAAATACCAAAGCTTACAAAATATTCTTAAAAATATATTCTTGAAATTGAAATTATGTATTACTTTAGTATTTCTAGAATACAAGTATAAAAGTCAAAATTTAGTTATATTATTATAAAAAAAATGCATCAAATCCCATGTTTGCATATATCCATATTTACACTGTTTGAAACCAAGCCCGTTGAGTTGCACTTACTAAGTAACTCATTATGAAATGAGATTCTCTTTGGAGATTCACGTTAAAAGAAAAAAACAAGGCAGATAAAAGCAATGGAATTCTTACTTTAACACTACTCGAGTAACTTCACTTTTATCACAATTTTGGTGAATTTCGTGGTAAAAATTTTGAGTAAATAAATTTTCTACAGAAAGTGAAAATGAATTCTTTATACCATTTTATTTATCAAAAACTTACTACCATCGTCAGTTAATGTTTAATCTAAAGGTCAGTTCTAGCATAGTTTACTAAGAAATTCTACCCTATAACAATAATACTACAATATTATACTTATAACAATTTCCAATAAAGAAATGACTCTTAAGGGAACTATTTGCTTTGTAGGTCTGTATATTTCCTAATTTTCATACATTTTGTAATATTATTATATACATATATGCGACCCATAATTATAAACGGGGTATAAACGGGGAGGATCTAGATTTGATTCCCACTCGAGGGTAGAAAATATTTTCATTTTCTTGCTTACCGAAGCAAGAAAATGACAAGACAGAAGACAAGATTCTAGAAAAAAGATATCAAGAGATCTCTTGAGTGTCTGAGCACTATTTTCTCTCAACCTACTCTGCTTTATTCGGAAAACAGCGGGAAGCGGATATTGTTCTTGCTATTGGACTGTGCGTAATGATAGAGTTTGTATGCTGCAAGCTTCTTCCATATCATATTCAAATTATTAAATTCAAATTCAAACAATTTTATTTATGATAAGATACATGTTTCTGTTTTTGAACATTAAAAACATTAACACCGGTTCGCTAAAGTTAATGTCCCAGATCTGAAAAGAACTCAGCGGGATATTTTTTTTAAATGTTCATAAAGTTTACCATCATAGAAACCTTAACTCATTTTTGATAATGACAAGTTTGAATCAGATTGGAACGATCATTTCATTCCCAAGGTGTGTTACCAACAAAAAAATAATTAATTAGGCAATATCCTTTACCATATAAGACACAGAGACTCTTAGCACTAGGCTCCCTGTCTACCCAGCTGTCTGCAATATAGCGTAAAGCTAAACTAATAATAAACACTGTTGTACAGGCAGGATATATTCCAAAATATAACAGTTATAGTTATATAGTTAGTTTAAAGATCATGTCATGAAATCATGTAGTTAAAGTCGATGACTATTTCGAAAAGGCTAAAATAATAGAAATTGATAAAAAGGTCGTAACCAAATTTTCCATTCAGTAACAGACAAAACGATGACATTAATTTTTTTATATTTTTTCCTATTTTTTGCTTGTATAAGCATCTATTTGAAATTTAATTTGACGAAGATATTGAAGTAATAAATCACAATTCTTTTTTACTTTCTTTATATAATCTATCAATTCTGAGGGATTGTATAAATTCCATAGGATGTTGAATTTGTATAACAGAAAGGAGTAGAGTTTTAATTTTTTTGGAAGAATTTTTACCGGACAGGTTTTACTATATTTCGTTTCATATACTTAATATATTGCAATAATTGCTGAATCAACTCGAGCCCAAGCGGCCTGGGCAGTCTTGGTGTTAGTCAGCACTCTCTATTTTCGCCAGGAAGTCGGTTTGCATCGGTTCATTTCACAACTAGTAGCTGAGACACGTAAGCCTAGAATTAAGTGACTTGTAGGCTTACGTATCTCAGCTACTTTGGTATTCGGCATAATACTGTAGTCCATGGCTAGGAGAAGATATTGGGCCATCAGGTTTTCTCTAGAAATAACCTTAAAGTTGGTCACTCTGCCCGTATCGCACCGACTGGTCAGAACATAATCTATTTGAAATGAGTGAGACCCGTTCGTATTCGTAATAAAGAACTGAGGATTTTTTAAAAGAACGTGTTCTTCCAACACAAAAAGAACATTTTCTGTATTGCGAAGTCCATGGCCAAAATCCCCGTGAACATGTTGATACGCGAGTAGAACATGTAAATACTGCTCCTAGAATGTCTCTTTTCGCCGCGGTTCAACCTGCCGGGAGAGTATCGGCACTAATTATGTTTATGGTAACGGTTTATTTTTTCAGTATACGTGGTTTTATAAACCTACACATGCCGCAATGATCCGAAAACACTGCCTCTGGTAGGCTTCCACTTCCAAGAATGAACTAACCTAAATACTAATACATTTTCTGAAAATGGTTTTGCTTCAAATTATTCAATTATCAAATGCCAAATACAGAGTATTGTGAAGCCACTGAAAAATCTATACCAATATATATTATATACACAGAGCATTTGAATGAAAAATTTCGTGTTTAAATTTGAAATAAAAATGTGTAAATCCACATGAAAATTAATAAATGAATGACAAATAAAAGTTAAAGCAACATAGTTTTATTTAGAGTGGTATCAGAATGGCAAAGAGAATCTAGTTTGATATGAAAAAGTCAAGAAAAATATATTTATGTGGCCAAAGACGCTTATCTATACTATTATATAAAGAGGTAAAGTTTGTGTGTTTGTAAATTGTAAGGGGTAATCTCGGGATCTACTGAACCGATTTTAAAAATTCTTTTACCAATAGAAAGCTACATTATTGCTGAGTGTCATAGGCTATATAAAAAATCAAAATCTGGTGATGGGATCCTGAAAACGAGGGAACTCCTTAAATTTTATAGGCACACCTATAGTGATTTCGGTTTTTTTCAAAGAATCTTGGTCATTTTCTCACGAATAATAACATTTGATGAAGTGGAACTGTTGATGAAGACCACAAATGGTCATGAGAACTTAATAATAAGTAACTGTTTTACGGGTTTGGTTCTATTTCTTTAACATAGTCGCTAAGCAATTGATATTAGTCAATATGCATATGATGAAGTCTAGCTGATGATGGAGTTCCAGAACAACTCCTCAACGACTAACGGCCTTGCATCGGGAAAAACGATACTTTCTAATTGGTCATGAGTAGTTAATAATAGGCCATTGTAACTTAGGTAAAAGGTAATGTAAGTTGTAGTCCACAACGTGCTAAACAGGAGTTGACTTATATTTAGAGTTGGAGGCCGTATAATGGAGTGAAAAATGTGTATTCTCTTATGTATTCCTATTAATTATTATATACCCATGATTCCCACTGATTTACCCATACCGTTTAAAAGAGTACAGTTTTTCGTGAAGATCTCTTTTGCCCTCACTATCAACAAGTCCCAAGGTCAAACATTCTCTTGGTGGTAGGCATTGATATGAGAAAGCCGTGTCTTTCCCATGGACAGTTATATGTTGGCTTATCTCGGGTTGGATCTCCTGATAGACAATATATTTTACTTCCAAATGGTAACATTACAACCAATACAGCTTACAAAGAAGTTTTGAACAATTAAAATTACCATAACCAGAGTAATTTTTCCCATCACTTGGTACTCATGGAATTCGTTTATTGCAAATCCCGCAGGAAAGGTGTTTTTTTTCTTTCGGACAGAGTTACTTTCGAATTTTGTATTAGCATGCAAATACAAACTATACCTACGTAAAACTCACCTTTTGGAAGTTAGAAATTAAAACATAACACTCTGTACTAAAAAATGATTATTAAGATGACCAACGAAGTGGGCACGGGTCAGCTAGTTCTTAATAGAGTAAAAAATGAGAATATAAAAATATAAAAAATGAGAATACGTAAATATTTAAAAAAATAATAATTTTTCACAGGGTTTTTATTTCATGTCCTTATCTCACTCGAAGATTAATAATATTTTATGTACTAATTTTTGTCTCAAATTTATTACTGTCTACTCCTTTTACCTACAAAATCTGAGAAATATGTATATAAAAAATATAATTGTACGTAGTGTACACTTTTCTATATTACCTAGAAATAACCGTGTTTTCTTCTGTCTACTTATATTAAAATACTGCACGTCGTGTGGACGCGAACAAAAACCTCAACTAAACTGGAAGTAATGTTTATAGGAGATGTATATATGAGAGAGCTCTTTCAATTATTATAATACGACTATGTTCATTATACAATACTTTTGTGTGTAATGAATACACTCCCACGCTATTTCTAATAAATAATGTTATTATGGAGGTCACCTTGGCGTAGTGGCGTTAGCCATTTACTAACGACAATTCACAATATATATATATATATATATATATATATATATATATATATATATATATATATATATATATATATATATATATATATATATATATATATATATATATATATATATATATATATATATATATATATATATATATATATATATATATATATATATATATATATATATATATATATATATATATATATATATATATATATATATATATATATATATATATATATATATATATATATATATATATATATATATATATATATATATGTATTCTTATTTTCTCTATATTTTAAGTGATAAAATTATCATCAGATTACATACTCTATCTCATAACACGATCACTCATATTTTAAATAGAGCATAAACACTTTACTTTGCTCTCGTCCTTTCTTTTATACCGAGCTATCTTGAACACCAATTTGCCTTTACATATTTTTTGTCGCTAGCCCCGACTCGATGCGTCGTAAATTCGTAATCCCAACAAATTGCGTGCCGGCCACAGTGTACGAGATGCCGGACACTGTATTGGTTTCGCACTTCATTTGACTTATATAGTATGTTCGTATGCCCCATGTTTTGAATGAAGGAAGATTAATGCTTTTTTCTTCTTTTAAAAAGTTTCTATATGACAGTTCATCACAGTTTTTTTAATGGCTAGCTTTTTGACTCTACTATTATATTAATATGCATTTACAAATATTTATTGTTAAATAATATTAATAGTTAAATATATTTATTGTTATTTATAAGATTTTATAATATTAATGGGCAATTAAAAAAAAATATTTAGATCATTTTTGGTCTGTTTGTTATGTTTGTCTGTATTTGCTCCTTCTTGTAAATTAAATTATAAATATTTACGACCTACATTTAGGTACTATTCCAGCGTTCGCCTAAAGTAATTACTACAGAATAGAAAGGAAATACAAAAACAAAAGAAAAACACAAATGACTTAACAAAACTAAAACATATAAAAGTCAAAGTTATGATATCGATTGCTAATGGAAACTCAGCGAAAAGTAATATCACTTGACATTTCAGTCTCCATAGGCTTTGAGGATAATTTTCTCAAAGTGGAATAAAAACTTATGAAGCATATTTTAAGCCTCGATTGATTAGTTTTATACGTAAAATTGAATTTTGCGGTAAATATATATATTTAATGATATTTTTGGTATTTGTTCATCGGAAAATATGGATCATTGTATACTTTTGTTTGATATGTTGTAATGCTTTATGAATTTAGTGACGTATGGCAAATAACATAATAGAATATTAAAAATGTCTATAAATAATAATACGGTTATCTGGAAGAAATGGCTTGTAAGCCATAAGACCGCTTTTTGCTTGACCAATTTGGTTTTAAAGAGTATTTTTTTTTGTATCTTCATATATATTTGGTGTGCAATAAAGAGTTAAATAAATAAATAAATAAATATTGAATATATATATATATATATATATATATATATATATATATATATATATATATATATATATATATATATATATATATATATATATATATATATATATATATATATATATATATATATATATATATATATATATATATATATATATATATATATATATATATATATATATATATATATATATATATATATATATATATATATATATATATATATATATATATATATATATATATATATATATATATATATATATATATATATATATATAACAGTTACGATAACACTTTAAAATTCACCTTCGTTACATTTTAATAACTTAAGTAACGCGTATTTTACACCAATAAAACATAGTGCTTCACTTCAAATTTTCCTTCCACATAAAATTCAGGACGGACTCACGACCTTATCATAATTTATTATTAAAAACTTTTCTCGAACTCCGAAATTTAATTATCAGCGGGAATCGGGCAAATGCTGGCAATTTCTTAATGAAGTAGCAAAACCGAGGATTAGGGACTTTTGGACTATTTCTTAGCAGATACTTTTGTGTTTGAGTTATTTTAAATTAAGCCACTGAATTAATAATATCAATTTCTTTTTTATATAAATTATTATTTTCATAATATATCGCAAGTCCCAAGCGCTGCTCGGAGCTCCTCTTCCTACAACACGATGGGCCCAGCATCCGCACGGTGAATCCATAGAACGCTAAGTTGTTTCTTCTCTTTTATAAAGGGAGACCTCAGTATACTTAGTTAGGAAAACATAGTATTGGAGGTACTGACGGAAAATCACATAAAAAATATGAGGGGCGGTCCTAGAGAGCATATATGAAGAGGTAACATAAATACATAAATATATTTTTCATGGTATATCCATTATATAATTTAGTTCAATAACTAATTTCATAAGGGAGACTTGATAAAGCAATGAAGCGAGTGCGGGTCGTCGATACTATAATAGACTCAAAGAATTTTTTTATACAATTGATTTCTTTGAAAAAAAATCGCTTCGTATGAAAAGGTTGTATAAACCGTGGTCTGTATATTAATGGGCTTATTTTTTAAATGAAGTTATGGTTATGTAGTTAGCAAGATTATACTCCGGATGACTTGAGTTCAATCTCCAGTCACAAAAAACCTCAAATTACTACTTTTTTAAGCTAAAAAGCTTCACGCTTTATCCCGCACACGGCAGGGTAGGCAGAGAGAACTGCAGGAACCGTAGGAAACTAGTGTTAAGACACTCCGCTGCTTAGTCCCTGCTTTTTTTCGTCCCCGCTTTCCGCCTTTTTCGAGGCATTGCGTGTTGAGTGGCGGAACTCAACGCTGCGCTTTACGTAGTTGCCAGAGCGAAGAAAATTGAAATAGAAAAATCCATCTTCCTTGACTGGGAATCGAACCCAGAAACCGTCGCGTTTACAGGCAGACGCTTACGCCTCTGCGCCACAACGATACACAAATTGTACTACTTCAAGTACAATTTTTATATATCTCATATCACAAAGACTAAAATGGTATAATACTCCGAAATCGTGTTCTATTAAGCGGGTCATAGATAATTACATATGTATGTAATTATCTAAGAACTATGCAAAATTTAAATATAAATTATTATTTTTCTCAAACAAGTAGGAATAGCAAAAAAGTGGATAATATAAATGGCGACACAAACACTCGTAACAAGATTACGTACGGATGAAATGTTATGAGTTTATGCGAGGATATGTTTATTATGTGTTTGTCGTTTATATATGTTAGGGTAAACTTACTGGATTCAAATATTAAGTACCTATACAACAATTAAAAAAAATCTTTTTGTAATTTTAGTGACTTAATATATCTGACAAAGGCAAATGTGTATATAAAAAGAAATAAAAACAATTATTAATTAGCATAAAGTGCATTTTTTTAGCTTCACGCTTTTATCCCGCACATGACAGGGTAGGCAAAGGGAACTGCAGGAACCATGAAACCTAGTGTTAAGACACTCCGTTGCTTAGTCCCTGCTTTCTCCGTCCCCGCTTTCCACCTTTTTCGAGGCATTGCGTGTTGAGTGGCGGAACGCAACGCCGGGCTTTGCCTAGTTTTCCAGAGCGAAGAAAATGGAAATAGAAAAATCGAAATCAGAAACCGTCGCGTTTACAGGCAGACGCTTACGCCTCTGCGCCACAACGATCCTGTCCTGTTCAACGCTCTAAATAAGTTGCACATGTAAACATCCAATATTTGTAACATCTAATGTAGAATTGATATTAACTAAACTAAAAAGAGACTACAAAAAGAGAGCCCTGTTAAAATTAGGTTAATAAGCATTTTATATTGAAAACCAGCTTTTTTAGCCATTTAGGTCTGCATGTTAACACGGCGGTTAGTAGATTTGTTTCCAACTCGGGGAAGATGGATTATTTAACGTTTATTTTCTTCGGTTTACCATCTATGGAAGAGGCGTTGAGTTCTGCTACTCAACAGACAATGCCTCGAAAGAAAGTGTAAAGCGAAGGAAGGAACATAGTATCTGAACACTCTCTTTCAGTTCAACAATTTCCTGTACCAAAACTTTAATACTAGTAAAGTTGATTGCTAGTATTTCATATTTCTACTCAATTTTCTAGGAATTGTCACTAAATTTCATTTTTTAAAAATTTGCGTAAAATTTTGCGTCATTTTTATAATTTTTTTTATTAAGGAACATATAAACACTTTATCCTTATTTATTTAATGGAATAAGTGAGAAAAATGAAAAATGTACTTTGAATTAATTACACAAATATTGAATTAAATAATGATAAATTAATCTGATGAATAGACAATCGTATATAAATATATCGGCAAAAATTGGTTATAAATTAAATGTAATGGAGAATCGTTGTGGTCCAGATGCATAACGTGTGCCTGCCTAACCATGACGGTTTCTGGGTTTGATACGTACTCAGGGAGAATTAAGATTTTTCATTTTTATTTTATTTGCTTTGGCTATTAGGCAAAACGTAGTGTGAAGTTCCTATACGACAAGCAATATATCGAAAGATAGAAAGAGGGGAACGGAGTGCCTTAAAACAAGGTTCCCAGGGTTCCTATGGTTCCCTTTACCACTTCTGCTACGTTGGGATAAAGCGTGAAGCTAATTAATTTCAAATTTTAATTATTTATAATGATCACTTTATATTGTAGTGCTCATATACTGGCTTTGGTAGAATTTATTTATCTAAGTGATGAAATGTACGTATCGATGCCGTTTGAATCATAGTTGTTTTGGAGCATTTTCTTTAAATTTTACTAAAATAAAAACCACTTGTAGGCAAAATTCACATTGAACCACTTTTCTAATGCTGGTGATTATATTCACTTTTACCCTTTGAAAAGCAATCTTAGTGTTTTCAATATAGAGTTCAATATTATATGTAGTTGGCATCTAAATTACTTCAATTCAGCTATTCCGTTAATCCCTAGAGACTTGCTTTTTCCGAAATCGCTTAGATGTGATTTCAACTTTTATTTCTAGTTTCTTCACTATATTAGATAAAAGAGGTTTATGGCGATTTTTGATAAGATTTCAATGAAATGAGGGCTTTTTGTTAGAATGTTTTAAACATTTAAATAACTTTTACATTTTATGAAGATGGAGGAAGGATTTTGCAGCTTCAGGTTTTGTCCCACATAAAACATGCTAGACATAGGGAATGAAGTATCTATACACTAAGCTTATTGAGAACCTTGTTTCCCCATTTTTTGCCCAATTTTAGTTTATTAATCATATTATTTGACTATTTTATTGCCAATTGGTTTACATGAGAAGATTTGAATGCATAACCTATGTCTTACTGTACCACAATGATCTCAAACGTGCCACAATGAGTAGTGACATTTTGTATTATTTTTATTCAATTTTAGACTGATTTTAGTGCTTAGTATTAAATAATCACATACTTCATATGTTTATGTATAAAACTTTCTGATATTTTTTATATATTTATTTTTTCTTTTTCTATGTTTGCACTGCTCGTAGTAGGGTAGGCAGAGGGCCGTAGCAACCAAGTACTAAGATACTCGTCGCTGTTTCCAACCTTTCAAGGTATTGCGTATTGAGTATTTAGTTGCAAAATGCAAGAAAATGAAAAGTAAATTATTCAACTTCCCTGAGTGGAAATTGAACCCACAAACATGTTATGTTCATAAGCAAACGCACAATGGTTGCTCTCATTTTAAAATTTTAGTATTATTTTATACAACTTTTGTGGTGAACAAGCGCCTTAGGTGGGTTCCAAGAGGTGCGGGATATTGACAAGCCACGTCCAATTTTTTATGTGCGTCTAAATATATTTCTTTTGTTAATGTGAGAGCGAGCGAGAGAAAAAAATATTTAGTTATTTTATTCTAAAAATCTTAAAATGTTAATGCGCCTGAAGCTTGGTCCGTTTTATGTCAATTTCAAAGTTTTAATGTGTCTTCAAAAGAAATTAGGGATAGCTAAGCTTTAGATCATAAGCTAAAAATAAATAATTTTCAAACTTCTACAACATTAAGTAAAAAAAGCAGAAAGGTTTCTATAATTAGACACTTTTCATATTCGACATAGTTCTTTAGCATGCAATGTACTACTTGAATATTTCCATAGAAACACTAAGTAACAAGTAAGTTTTCTACATACTACGTACATCACCTTTCACTTTCTTAATAAAACAATTGAATATGAATCTAATATATAGAAATACCATAAATCTAGAGTAAAAACAAAAACAAACTAGTTAGTACTGTATATAAAGTGCTATTGAGTTGTTATTTAATACAAAGGGTTTGGAAATAACGTGACACGTTACAAAAGGTAAAACTTTTTAGTATAATCAATTTTCGTCGCTACCAATGGATAATATGATTTTAAATCGCCCCATTGGGAAGGAAATAGAGCTTTGTGAAATTCGCATGTACGTTTTAAAGTTTAGTTTTGTATACTTCAGGGATTTACTTTGTATTGGATGTACTTCCAGCAACTTGTATTATTTTTTGTTTTGTTTCTCGTTTTTTATTTTCAGAATAGGCAGAGAGAATCCAGTGTGTAATAGAGATTAGTTCTTTTTTTTCCGCTTCCACTAATTGTTTTAGACAAAGCACTGTGTAGTGTTCTATATATATATATATATATATATATATATATATATATATATATATATATATATATATATATATATATATATATATATATATATATATATATATATATATATATATATATATATATATATATATATATATATATATATATATATATATATATATATATATATATATATATATATATATATATATATATATATATATATATATATATATATATATATATATATATATATATATATATATATATATATATATATATATATATATATATATATATATATATATATATATATATATATATATATATATATATATATATATATATATATATATATATATATATATATATATATATATATATATATATATATATATATATATATATATATATATATATATATATATATATATATACATATATATAGCTAGGCCGTCGTCGTGCCTAGCGAAAAGATGCTGTGACTATTTCATGACGGTCCTCACCATATTTTCTATATGTACCATATTTTTGTGTTCGAAAATATTTGTACTGTATTTTTCATACTTCATTTTACAGTTTTATTTTACAACGAGAATAACAATAGATGTTGTGTTTTGAGCCATTAACAGTAGTAGCAACGCGCGCTGTCACATTTGCTCGCCATTTTTATGGGCGCATGTTGTTTAAATAACGTACAGCGCATTAAAAATTGTTATATCTTTGAATAATAAGACGAAAAAGTTTATTTTTATATTTAAATGTAATTAAGTAGATTAGTATACTCTGTTACTTTATTAATGTATATATTAATTATTTCTTTTATTTAAAAAAAAAAAACAAATTCTTCAAATTTACACTCCTTAAAGTATATTTACAGTTTATTTGTACGCGGCGGAAACAGTAATGAGAGGTCTAATGCTGAAATCTCAATCTACTTTGCTAAAAGACCAAGATGTGTCTAGGAAAATCATCAGTTTATTTTGCTACAAATTGAATTTCAATGGTACTGTTTGTCGAACATTTTGAATTTGGTCTTATAGTATACTTGGACTGTAAAAGCGAGTGTCTATGCGCATCTGAGAGGCCACTTAGGCTAAACTGCATTGCAAGTATCAACTACTGTTGCAAGCCCATCGTCCAATAACGTGAATCATTCTAGTGGCATATGTATCTTTAAGTAAAGTAAATAGACCATAGGTTAAGTAGATAAAGGGCGGCGTTGAGTTACGAAAAAGCGGAAAACGGGTGACAGAGTGTCTACCACGGTTCCTGGAGTTCCATCTGCCTACCTTGCTATAAGCGGGATTAAGCGTTAAGTATGTGTGTTAACAAAAAGTAAAGAAAAAAAGTTTTGTAATTTTAATTGCTATACTGTTTTCCTCGAGCTCTAGAGTCATGTTATTACTCCCATTTAGTAGAATAAATAGAGACAGTTTATCGATAAAACACCATGTTTCCCTGCATTTTTGACCAATTTCCAAGACATTGCGTGTAAAGATGCGAAACTGAAGTCTTTGCCCTTTTACCAGATTTTAACTTTTTTTATGTCTTCACGCGTTATACCGCACATGACAGGGTAATCAGAGGAAACAGTAGGAATTATAGAAACCTAGCGAAAAGACACTCCGTAACTTCGTACCTGCTTTCTCCATCACAGCTTTCCGCCTTTTTCGAGCCAAGTTTTGCAGTTTGCAGTGCGAAGAAAATGAAAATATAAAAATGTACCTTTACCGAGTGAGAATTGAACCCACACACCCTCGCTTTCACAGGCAGACGATGCGCGACGATGGACGAAATATAAAAACTCATTGATATGTTTACAGACGATATTTCAAAATTTCTTGTTTTCTTTTTGTCAATTATATTTTATAGAGCAACTAGTTTTTAAGCCTCGAATTGGCTATATTTTAACTATTGTATACATCATATATAATATATCTATAACAAAAGACAGTTACCATAATAATTCGCAAAGCAACGCCCTCAAGCAGCCGTGACGATTCATTGCTGGACGCATGGTTGCGTTGAACTAACAATGTTCAAATCAAAATACATATTTTAGAAGTTTGAGAAGTTCCATATGATTTGATTCTTCTTATCTTTTTGATTATATTCATACTTAATTTATTATATCCTAGTTTTTAGACAATTTTTTCTTATACTTTTATTCGTGGATGAAGAACGAGGACCCCTGGAGATCACGTATGAAAATGTTAATGACAGTGGATGAGGCGAAAAAGGTATGCAAGGACCACAGCGTCTGGCGCTCCGTTCTCATTTTCTACCCCGCAATTGCGTGAATCTATCTATATATTAAATATTATTTGTTGCATGTATTTCCAGTAATTCCAGCAACAAATAATATTTAAAATTTTTGACGTCGTGAAAAGTGTCCAAGCTTTTTCTCTACAAAGCCATACTTTATCATCGTAGTACATTGTTAATGTTTTGTTTAACTTTTTATCAAGTTTTCTCTATCCTCTTACAACCAATAAGTTCTGTTGTTTGTACATCTTTTAGAAATATCTCTCTATCCTTGATGAAGGATGTCATTTTAAAAATTGTAAAAAAGAATTATGTATCGTACATGCCCTTATATATAGACAAAAACAAGTATTCCCACACATTACAGTTGTTCGAACGTTATAGTCGTCCAGCCATGATACGTCTCTTGGTACTTGGTACAAAGCGAGGAAATTCACACTCAATTTTAGATGTAAACGTGCCGTTTGAGGTAAAACTAGAACTGTATCTATATATGTACATACGTACTGTACACTACAGTGTAAACTGAGCCTAAAATTGGTTGAAGTAATCGTTTAACAACTTCTGTTTAAGTAAAGTTATGGTTATATTTGTCATTTTAAACTGAAGAAATAACTTATTGTGGTTAAAGATGATTATACGAATTATTTA
The DNA here is from genome assembly GCA_037178615.1 of Dione vanillae. Classification (NCBI taxonomy): domain Eukaryota; kingdom Metazoa; phylum Arthropoda; class Insecta; order Lepidoptera; family Nymphalidae; genus Dione; species Dione vanillae. The sequence continues at coordinate 595,211 of JAZFAU010000112.1, forward strand.
CTATATTATCTCTCGCTTTATTTGCATTCTATGATGCTTTACTTTATTATGCATCCATCTCTTTCTCGCGCTTTCTCCTCGGTTTTTGGTGCAATATTGGTCCACCAGGAGTAGAGGTAGTGGTTTCCGAGATTCCTGGTACAGCCAACCTCACCAAGATCATGGCTATATATATCATATCTACCTTAATATCTACCTACATACTACCTTTTACGTAAGATATTGAAGCTTATATTTTAGGTAGTTAAATAAATAACATTTTCTATTTCAATTTTGTAGCTCTATAATAATATAGTTTTAGAGTACTTTTTGTAAGTGATCAACTCAACGTACACAAATCTTAGAAAGCTAATATCCAATACCACAAATTTCATTCACCTTTTATGATTTCAAGAAACTTTTTAAAACATTTCCTGTTATATGAGTTCCGTTAGTAGTAAGTAGTTTATAAAGTAATATATAAATAATTATTATTTGTAAATGATATTACATCGTATATACATATAAATATTAATGAAGAAAATTTCATAATATATACTACCTATATGTAGCTAAGCTCGTATTATCTTAGCTCAACCGCCTCCAATCCAGCTTCAATTCTTCAATCCTCAGCTTCCAATTCCGTTATTGGAAACACCGCTTGATCGATGTTATAATATTCAAATTTGTAGAATTTTTAATTATTTAATTTTATTTGGTTCTTTATTATTTTTTCAATTAGGTTAAGACTGTTAAGATTTTTCAGCATTCAAAGATTACATTAATACAAAGCGTGGCGTTAAATTCCAGCGATGCTCAAATACTATTCCAAGCTTATGCTAAGCGAGAATTATATAATATATATATATATATATATATATATATATATATATATATATATATATATATATATATATATATATATATATATATATATATATATATATATATATATATATATATATATATATATATATATATATATATATATATATATATATATATATATATATATATATATATATATATATATATATATATATATATATATATATAATATAAGTATATATATATATATATATATATATATATATATATATATATATATATATATATATATATATATATATATATATATATATATATATATATATATATATATATATTTATATATATATATACTTATATATATATATATATATATATATATATATATATATATATATATATATATATATATATATATATATATATATATATATATATATATATATATATATATACTTATATATAAACTGTAAATTATATTCAGATGTAATCTTAGAATTATTTTAAGATATTCCGTACCTGCGTTTTGCTGTTCTAGGCAATGCGAGTTGAGTGGCGGAATTCAACGCCGCGATTGCCTAGTTGCTAGAGCGAAGAAAATGTAAGTGAAAAAATCTATATTCCACGAATGGGACTCGTAGCTAAAACCATCGCGTTTACCGGTAGTTCTCTTAGAATATTTTTCTTAGAATTATTTTTGTTTTTTTTTTGTTATAATTTTTTTAGCTTCACGCTTTACCCCGCACATGGCAGGGTAGGCAGAGGGAACTGCAGGAACCATAAGAACCTAGTGTTAAGACACTCCGTTACTTAGTCCCTGCTTGCTCCGTCCCCACTTTCCGCCGTTTTCGAGGCATTGCGTGTTGAGTGGCGGAACCCAACGCCGCGCTTTGCCTTAGATGCCAGAGCGAAGAAAATGGAAATAGAAAAATCAAAAAATCCATCTTCTCCGACTGGGGATCGAACCCAGTAGCCTTCGCGTTACAGGCAGACGTTGCGCCTCTGCGCCACGACGGTCCTCTTTCATAGAATGTTTTTTTTTATTTGCAAATTTATGTCGTTTACATGTAGAGTATATCAAAACATAAACGAAGTTGTGTCTATATAGTTAGTACTGCTAACAATGTATTATACAGGGCAATGTAATAATACTAATAGTTGTCTGGCCGTTGCCTTACATGCTCGTCTTCGGTTTCGTTGTATCTTATACGGATTTGATCAGGAGAAGATTTGGCCTATAAACAAATTTGAAGACTAATTTTTGATGCAAAAACATAGAAGCCCAGTTGAATAATAAGCACTACGTGATAAGGACTTCGTGAAGATATAAAAGAATCTTTAAAAATTATTAATTACTAAGCGTAATTAATAGTGTTAGTTGTCGTGTAAATATCTTACATGTGGAGTATAATCTCATAAATCTCATTTAAAGAGTATCGTAGTTCGCAGGATGGTGAGGTACATTAGGTCAACGTCAATTAAGTCGCGGGCGTACGCTATTATTTGTTAAAAAAAATCTGTACTCTCAATTTTGCGGTCATTTTAGAAGTTCGTATTTTTCAAAAGAACATATTTCTAACATAATATTTTATCATATATTTCTGAACAGAATAATACATTAACCATATTGTAGACAGGGATGATTTTCTATAATCACTCTTTCAAGTAAGCATAGACACTCATATACCTCGTTCGTATTTTTAATTAAGGACTAAGTCGACAGATTTAATAGGTCTTAAAATTTCGCTTTTAAACGCTTTACCAATTTAAGTTTAAACGGAGAAGAAACAACTTAGCGTTCCATGGATTCACCGTGCGGGTGCCGGGCCCATCGTGTTGTAGGAAGAGGAGCTCCGAGCAGCGCTTGGGACTTGCGACCCAAGTGTAGGTTTAAAGGGCCCCTTTAAAATGCATTAACGCTCACCTTCACTGTCCGAGCTCCTCCCACTACCTAACCAAATTTTGAATGATTCTACCAAAGCCGCCTTCGAAGTGCGTTCTAGAAATGAATTTGTGATAGTTCTAGACAGGCCGAGATCTTTTAATAAACTATAGAGAGATTTCGCTGTTATACCTCTCGCTCCTACTTCAACCGCATATAAGCTAGCTCTAAACCTATTCCTGGTCAGTTCGTTTGTAAGATCGAAATACTTATTGAGTTTAAGATGGTGACTTTTCGGGATATTTTTTTCCCACGGAACTGTAAGTTCTACCAGTACTACGCGTTTTAGGCTTCGAGAATATAGAAAAATATCCGGTCTGGATGACGAAACACAAATATCCTCAGGGATTTTATACTGTTTCTCATACGTGTCCATCACAAGTGTCCAATCAGGAGCTGGATCTAATATGGAGAAAGGCTTTTGTATAGGTTTTTTATGAGAACCTTCTTTCACAAACTCTATTGCGCGTTTGCTGGTTGTTATGTTTCTCTGTGCTCTTGCTACTGAAAGACTAACGGCTTCACGTATGATTTCCAGTACTTTGTCATGGCGCCGCGAGTAATGACCACTATCCAAGAGTACCCTACACCCCACCAGCATATGTTTAGCTGTCCCCACTGCCTCTTTACAGATGTAGCAAGATTTATCGGTAGCTTTACCCCATCTCACTAAATTACTTTGATCTGGAAGAGTCATTTGAAACGCATTTAGGTAGAATTTTAACAGTGCTGGAGACCAGTCGTGAATTAGGGTGCGCCATTTTAAAGCTAAAGGGATACAGAATTCTCCTACAGTTAGCCACTCATTTTGCATTACTAAGCCCATTGCGTGCACCTTATACTTATCGTTCTCGTCTTGCCGAATAAAAGATTTTATTATGTCTTTGTCTTGGACTTTCCTCTTTGATCCTAACCCTACTTTACTAAATTGTGCTCCTATCATAAATTGCTTATGGAATTTAAGTCTTGACTCGAGCTCTGGGACACTTCTGTCTCTTGGAAGTGAGGTAACAATCTCATCCCGTGATTTTCCCAGAATATGTGTTTTGGCGACTCTTAGATGTTTATAGAGCTCCGATGGTTTCTTTAATCTCAACCCAAAATTATTTTTGTCTCTAAATAAGGTTGAGGTGTCCGCCGAATGCGCTAGCCCAAGCCAAAACTTCAGCATCTTTATGACGCTTGCATCTAACTTTGCCAAGAGGGTTTTATTAAAATCATATACGAGGAAAGGCCAATTCAGACGTGATGTTAGAAAATTGTCGTAAATCCAAGCTTTCTTGACATTACTTATAGGTTGATGGTCTACCTTTTCAAGATCCGTCATAAAGCTGTCGACTAGTACATCTAAAGATGGAGTTCGGCCTTTGTAATCAATTTTCTTACCGAGAAATTTAAAAGGTGCCGCCTCGGAAACTACAGCAATGCTTTCACCGACAATTTTTAGTCCCGGATCGTAGGAGGTATATTTTGTGTCTCGTCTTCCCAGACAAAGACAGTGACACTTACTAGGTTTTGTCCTCATTCCGTTTGTCCACGTGCAAAATTCGTCTACTTCATCCAATAGCAGCTGGCATTGCTTTGGATTTCTAGTGAGTATCGCAAGATCGTCCGCAAAAGCAAGAATAGATTCCGTGTACTTGTTATTGAACTTAAACCGATAACCCCATTTTTTCTCGTGTTTAATTAGAATATCTAGTAAAATATTAATAACGATATTAAATACTATTGGGGATAAACAACAACCCTGAAAAAGACCTACATTATAGCCTAAAGGTTTTGAATGGCCGTCTTTTGAGGTAATAACGAATTTTAATTTTGAATAGTATGACGCGATTATGTTGCTTACTATCGTAGGAAAATTATACCATTTTAAAGCGAACATCAATAGATCGTGTTGTACTGTCTAATTAGAGTTTAATTTACTGTAACAAGTTCAGAATTTTATTTTTAAGTGCAAGTTTGTTTATCGATTTATTTGTACACAAGTTTGCTGGTAAGAAAATGGCGTAGAGAGCCATTTTTATTAGTGATTGTATAGTACGTTATATTACCAGAAATTGATTAGTTTGTAAGCTAGCACTGTCAATTGGTTAGAGTACACACATATATATATATATATATATATATATATATATATATATATATATATATATATATATATATATATATATATATATGTATATGTATATATATATATATATATATATATATATATATATATATATATATATATATATATATATATATATATATATAAATATATATATATATATATATATATATATATATATATATATATATATATATATATATATATATATATATATATATATATATATTTATATATATATATATATTTATATACTTATATATATATATATATATATATATATATATATATATATATATATATATATATATATATATATATATATATATATATATATATATATATATATATATATATATATATATATATATATATATATATATATATATATATATATATATATATATATATATATATATATATAAGTATATATATATATATATATATATATATATATATATATATATATATATATATATATATATGTGTGTACTCTAACCAATTGACAGTGCTAGCTTACAAACTAATCAATTTCTGGTAATATAACGTACTATACAATCACTAATAAAAATGGCTCTATACGCCATTTTCTTACCAGCAAACTTGTGTACAAATAAATCGATAAACAAACTTGCACTTAAAAATAAAATTCTGAACTTGTTACAGTAAATTAAACTCTAATTAGACAGTACAACACGATCTATTGATGTGCGCTTTAAAATGGTATAATTTTCCTACGATAGTAAGCAACATAATCGCGTCATACTATTCAAAATTAAAATTCGTTATTACCTCAAAAGACGGCCATTCAAACCTTTAGGCTATAATGTAGGTCTTTTTCAGGGTTGTTGTTTATCCCCAATAGTATTTAATATCGTTATTAATATTTTACTAGATATTCTAATTAAACACGAGAAAAAATGGGGTTATCGGTTTAAATTCAATAACAAGTACACGGAATCTATTCTTGCTTTTGCGGACGATCTTGCGATACTCACTAGAAATCCAAAGCAATGCCAGCTGCTATTGGATGAAGTAGACGAATTTTGCACGTGGACAAACGGAATGAGGACAAAACCTAGTAAGTGTCACTGTCTTTGTCTGGGAAGACGAGACACAAAATATACCTCCTACGATCCGGGACTAAAAATTGGCGGAGAATGCATTGCTGTAGTTTCCGAGGCGGCACCTTTTAAATTTCTCGGTAAGAAAATAGATTACAAAGGCCGAACTCCATCTTTAGATGTACTAGTCGACAGCCTTAAGACGGATCTTGAGAAGGTAGATCATCAACCTACAAGTAATGTCAAGAAAGCTTGGATTTACGACAATTATCTAACGTTACGTCTGAATTGGCCTTTCCTCGTATATGATTTTAATAAAACCCTCTTGGCAAAGTTCGCTGCAAGCGCCATAAAGATGCTGCAGTTTTGGCTTGCGCTAGCGCATTCGACGGACACCTCAACCTTATTTAGAGACAAAAATAATTTTGTGTTTGAGATTAAAGAAACCATCGGAGCTCTATAAACATCTAAGAGTCGCCAAACACATATTCTGGGGAAAATAACGGGATGAGATTGTTACCTCACTTCCAAGAGACAGAAGTGTCCCAGAGCTCGAGTCAGGACTTAAATTCCATAAGCAATTTATGATAGGAGCACAATTTAGTAAAGTAGGGTTAGGATCAAAGAGGAAAGTCCAGACAAAGACATAATAAAATCTTTTATTCGGCAAGACGAGAACGATAAGATAAGGTGCACGCAATGGGCTTAGTAATGCAAAATGAGTGGCTAACTGTAGGAGAATTCTGTATCCCTTTAGCTTTAAAATGGCGCACCCTAATTCACGATGGTCTCCAGCACTTTTTTTCCCCTTAAAGGGGTTTTTAAAAATGCCTCTTAGTCGTTTTGGGAGGGGGTAAAGTCCCGATAAATCTTGCTCCTTCTAAAAGGGGCCAGTGGGACGAAAACATTGCTGGGGGGGGTTTTTAGGGGTACTTTTGGTGGGCCCATTATTTGCGGCGCCATGCCCCAAAGTTACCTGGAAACCTCTTTGAAGCCTTTGTCTTTAAATCCCCGGGCCCCCGGAAACTTTTTAACAACCCCAGAAAACCGCGAAAAGGTTTTGTAAAAGGGTTTCTAAAAAAAACCCCTTAAAAAACCTTTCCCCTATTAGTCCAGCCCCTGTTGGGGACACCTTGTGTGGCCCCGTATGGGGCCCCGATAAACCCCCTGAGGATTTTTGTGTTTCGTCATCCGCCGGGTTTTTTTTTATTTTCCCCCCGAAGCCTTTTTTAAAACCCGGTATTATTTGGAAAAACCTTCCAGTTCCGGGGGAAAAAAAATTTCCCCCAAAAAAGGTCACCTCTTAAACCCCCCAATAAGTTTTTTCCCCCGGATTTCCGGAACTCCGGTTTTTTTGGTAGCTTTTGCGGTTTGGGGTTTAGGAGCGAGGGTTTTAACCCCGCAAAACCCTTCTTTTTAGTTTTTTTAAAAGGGTTTCTGGGCCCTGTCTAGAACCCCCCAAAAATTTCCTTTCGAAGCCCCAAAGGGGGGGTTTGGGTTTTGAACCCTTCAAATTTTGGTTGGTTTTAGTGGGGGGGATTTTTTTCGGCAATTTTTTTTTTTTTTTAAAAATTGACCCGGAACCCCATTTTAAAGGGGCCCTTTAAACCTACATTGGGTCCCCAAAGCCCCCCAAGGGCGGCTCGGGCCCCTCTTCCTACCCCGAGGGTTTCGGGCACCCGCACGGTGAACCCCTGGAACGCTAATTTTTTCTTTCCTTTTTAAACTTAAAGGGTTTTAAAGCTTTTAAAAAGCGAATTTTGCCCTTTAAATCGGCAAACCCTTATTTTTTTAATTTAAAAAACGCCCCGAGGTTTGAGTGCTTGTTCCTTGAAAGAGGGGGTTTATAGAAAAACCCCTGTCTAAATTTGGGTTTAATTTGTATTTTTGTTAAAAATTTGATAAAATTTTATTTTTGGAAATATTGTTTTTTAAAAATACGAACTTTTAAAAGGGCCCAAAAAATTGAAAGGTAAGATTTTTTTTTCCCAAATAATAGCGTCCGCCCCGCGCCCTTAAATTTTGCCCCGTTGCCCTTTTTTCCTCCCACCCTTTTTCCCCCGTTTCATATCTTTAAATGGATTTTTTTGGTTATCCTCCCAAAAGGAACCGAGATTTAACACCGACAACCCTAACACTGTTATTACGTTTGAAATTTTAAAAATTTTTTAAAGATTTTTTATACCCTTCACGAAGTCCTTATACGTATTGTTATTATTAAACTGGGTTTATTTTTTTTGCAAAAAAAAATTTAGTCTTCAAATTTTTTTATGGGCCCCCAAATTTTCTCCTGCCCCCCAAATCCGTATAAAAAATCCCCCCGGAAACCGAAGCCGGCATGAAAGGGCAAGGGCCCAGACCCTTTAGTATTATTACATTCCCCTGTAAAAACCCCTTGTTACGGGGACAAACAAAAAGCCCCCCAACTTCGTTTATGTTTTGAAAACTCTAATAAAACCCGACAAAAATTTTGAAAAAAAAAACTTTTCTATAAAAGACCCCCGTCGGGCGCAGAGGCCCCCCCGTCGGGCCTGAAACCGCGAAGGTTTACGGGGTTCGTCCCCAGTCGGAGGTGGTTTTTTGATTTTTTTTTTCCCTTTTTTTCGCTCTGGCTCAAAGGGAAAAAGGCCCCGGCTTGGGGGTTCCCCCCGCCCCCCCAACCCGCAATCCCCTCGCAAACCCCGGGGGGAAAGGGGGGACGGAGCCAAGCAGGGAAACAAGTAACGGGTTTTCTTTAACCCCCCCTGGTTCTTATGGTTCCTGCAGTTCCCTCTGCCTACCCTGCCATGTGCGGGGTAAAGCGTGAAGCTAAAAAAATTATAACAAAAAAAAAAACAAAAATAATTCTAAGAAAAATATTCTAAGAGAACTACCGGTAAACGCGATGGTTTTAGCTACGAGTCCCATTCGTGGAATATAGATTTTTTCACTTACATTTTCTTCGCTCTAGCAACTAGGCAATCGCGGCGTTGAATTCCGCCACTCAACTCGCATTGCCTAGAACAGCAAAACGCAGGTACGGAATATCTTAAAATAATTCTAAGATTACATCTGAATATAATTTACAGCTTACGATTTAATAATTTCAACACTTCGTCGGACTAAACTGCGAAATCACAGTTTTCTACATAATAATACAAAGTTGGGAATTTCAGAATAATATTATTTAACGTGTAGTTCAATTTATTATTAAAGACTTTAATTATTGGGCTTTTGTGCTTCGAATATTCAAATCGAATTTATAAACCTTATTACAAAGTCTGTATTGTCATTATAGTAATAGTTTTATTTAAAACTGGCACCCTTTCAGCGGCAATATATATATATATATATATATATATATATATATATATATATATATATATATATATATATATATAGATATATATATATATATATATATATATATATATATATATATATATATATATATATATATATATATATATATATATATATATATATATATATATATATATATATATATATATATATATATATATATATATATATATATATATATATATAATATATATATATATATATATGTATATATATATATATATATATGTATATATATATATATATATATGTATATATATATATATATATGTATATATATATATATATATATATATATATATATATATATATATATATATATATATATATATATATATATATATATACATCGTATTAGTATCGTGAGAACGTCGACAAATGCTAATTCCTTTATTAAAGAGGTAAAAAGAGTATTTTATTATAAAATTTTGACATACATGAAGTAGAACTTTAATTTATATATGCATACTACTTGTACTAGACACATATATACTCTGTGTCTAGTAAATAATTAAATTTAAGCCACTCGTGTCTATACGAACAGCAAATTGCATAAAACGTGCAGCTGCATTTCATTTTTAATGAAAGTTAAGTTGAAGAAACAAAGTTCTTACAATATAATAAAGTTTAAAATTAAACTTAACTTTTCAAATACTAAAAAAGACGTTAATACTTTATTGATACTCGAAACTATACATTAATTAAATCCAAAGTATAATGAGAATCAAAAATGCTTATAATTTAGTGCAGTTAGACAACTTCGTACCTCAATTCATTAGATATTTTATATCTAGAAACTAATTTTAGGGTCGTTTCAAATTGAAATTTGCAATTTTGGGTCTAAATATACGACTGTCTCCACAATGTCTATTTGGTTTTGGGAATGTAAATAGTTTTGTCGAGTTCATACAATTGTTGCAAATTACTATAAATTTTGGATGCTTACTTTTAATTACAATTTAATTATTTTTAATCTCCTGCATTTGGAGTTGGTAAGTAATCTCTTTACCTTATTGTCGAAACTCTAAGTTTTCTATTTTTTTACCAGACTGTTATTGGTTACATTTTTCGCATAAATGTTCAATTAGAGGACCGTCGTGGCGCAGACGCGTAAGCGTCTGCCTGTAAACGCGACGGTTTGAGGGTTCGATTCCCACTCGGAGAAGATGGATTTTTCTATTTCCATTTTTCTTCGCTCTAGAAACTAGGCAATTCGCGGCATTGAGGTTCGTCACTCAATACGCAATGCCTCGAAAAAGGCGGAAAGTGGAGTCGGAGAAAGCAGGGACCAAGCAACGGAGTGTCTTAACACTAGGTTCGTATAGTTCCTGCAGTTCCCTTTGCCTACCCTGCCATGTGCGGGATAAAGCGTGAAGCTAACAAAAAATGTTCAATTATTTGGAAACGAACTGAGAACAGCTCGTTTCTTTCTCAAATATGCCTCGATGACGTCATTTGAAATGTCATATGATAAATTATATAAGTACAGATGCCGACGTAATTAAATGTAAATATCACTTTACAAATGGTTTTAGCAGCTAACTCTTGTAGCATGTGTTAAAGTACTTGCTGTGCTTTGTCTTTAAATATTTATATACATATGTAGGTGTTTGTATATAAGGAATCTTTCATCACTAAGCTCTACGTTTGATAAGTTGAAAACAATTTAAGAATAGAACACAAAAAAATCAAATTTTTGGCAATTTCAAAGTGTTATTAAGGAAATAATTTAATTTTTTTCTCGCACATGGCAGTGTAGGCAGAGGAAACTGCAGGAACCATAAGAACCTAGTGTTAAGACACTACGTTGCTTAGTCCCCGCTTTCCGCCTTGTTTGAGGTATTGTGTGTTGAGTGGCGTAACCCATCCATCCATCTTCCTCGATTGGGAATCGAACCCACAAACCGTCGCGTTTACAGGTAGACGCTACGTCTCTATGCCACGACGGCCCTCAATTTTACAATTTATTTTTATAACTAGTACAAAACTGAACGTAGTCGAATTTGAACCAGTGCCTCTTGAAAACCGTCGAACCGTATACACTGTTGATTAGTTGCCAAGAGGCGTAAGTTCGAATCTAGTTACGTTTAATTTTGTAATACATTTCTCTAAATATATTTTAATTATTGAATATTCATATCGGATTGATAATATCGCCATTTTTTGTATCCACTGTAATTAAATTGTAATCTCTCCGGAGCTCCGCTTATGTCGTTAATCCTGCATTGTGAAAATTAACTTTGTTAAGCTTGAGGTTCTTTTTTTTAATTTTTTCCCGCACTGATTTAATTTATTACAGGCTGACTATATTCGTAATGTATGGCTTTAATTGGATATTGTTAAAACTTGGATGTTTACAATCGTTTTTTATATTATTGGGATAGCATTTTCAGATAAAGTAAACTATTTGATTTTTATATTAAATTATTAAATTAAGTCTCGTTAGAGTATTGTTAATATAAAAATTGTACTTCAGTTACTAAGAGAGAGCTTTTGTTTTTGTTTTTTTTTTTGTTTTAAGGGTTGCGTATCCAAGGGGTAAAAGGGGACCGTATAGTAATACGAAGCCTCCATTGTTTGTCTGTCTGTCTTCAGACATGCATTTCATAAACAGTGACTATATATATATATATATAAAGGCTATTTCACAATTAAAAAAAAATATATTTAAATATTAGTGATGAAAATGGATAAAGTGGAAACGTTGTGTTTCTGACTTATGAATATTTTAGTGGCAGAAAGCTGTCCTGGGAGATACAGGCAGTGTATTATAGAAACTAAATTTACGTATATATTAACACTTTGCAGTTAATTTGCAAGTAAATTAAACTGCAAAGTAGATTTTATTTCAAATGTGTATTAGAAGTACAAATATGTACTTTTTTATGTTACTAAAAAGAAAAGAGTAAAAATCATTCTCGTCCATCATTCTCAGCTTAACACAAGCTTTTGCTTTCTTGAACATACTTACACACACTTACTTTCATAGATATGCATGCTTTATGATATGCACGTTTTCCTTTATTAAAAGTGATATTTAATAAAAAATATTATGTGTATATATAAAAATATTGACAGTTTGATGTTTAATATCGATACCAGCGGGCTCGTGTTGTGTGACAAAGGGTGTAATCAAATTTGTTAATTGGTTAATTCGCTGGAAACGAGGCTAGGTTGATATAATCTTTTATTTTTCATTTAAATATATGTATGTATGTAAATACATATGCTATATATAAAATTGGCAACATCTCAAGTGTCTTTGTAATTTTCAATATAAAGAAAGATTTCGTACATTATACCCTTCGACCCGTCGCAGGGACTACTGATAATGCAAGACCGTCGTAAAACAGAGAGGTGACTGTAATTCATTTTAAAAGTATCAAATACTCGACTTACAGTTATAAAATGTAAACTTATTTCTATTATATAACTTTGCTTACAAACATTACAATAAACAGACATAGTAAAGACTAAATATATCTCTATCTATATCAAATATTTATTGTCACTGATATTAGATGACAAAAAAGTGATGGTTGCATGTTCCATTCTTATTCCGAGGAATGGTTCTCATTACCTCTTCATGGTAAACAAAGCGCGGCATGTATTTCTGCTGCTTTATACGGAACGGAGTGCATTGATGAAGTCTAGAAGGGCTAGTAAAATAAAAATTAAAGAAAATATAAAATATTGTTGCTATAAATTAATTCAAACATACATACATAGATATATATTTATACGTATATATGATAACTGCTCGTATTCTCTATATAAAATTTGTATGGATTTCTGAACACAATTTAATATATCTCTTTAATCGCAGAACTTCTGGTTAGAATTTAATGTTATTTTTTAATGACTTCATCACGTTAAAAACATAATATAATAAAATAAAATTTGTGAAAAAAGCGCAGTGAAATCTAGATATATTTTTTTATTTGCTTATGTATAAATGACACAACATTTGTTATGGACATGACGCCAGCCATCTGACGAGCGTGGACGTCTGTTTATTTTATTTATATAAAAATGGAATGAGGGTACTTCATATTTTAAAAAAAAGAGAATGTTGGCTTCTTTCTGTCTATTCTTCGCGTAGCTTGACGCCGTAAAATCTGATCAAAATGGGGAAAATATTTTTTTACATATATACATTTTGTTTTTGCCACTTATTTCGGTATGGCAGCGTTGGGTTCCAGCACGTAGCACTCAATTACATGAAGATGTAACCATCGTGTCAAATCAAACACTTGCAAACTATAACATCGCCCTTTCCTATATCTTGTTAATTATGCCCCATTTAAATGGGAAATAACATGAAAAATGAATAATGTGTCTCATTTTCAGTTTTGTTACGAACTAACAGACCATTAAGGCGAAGAACGTCCTCAAATGTGAAGAGCTAATTTATTAACTTTTCACACTGTCTTTACTTTACACTACAAGCGTTTCGTTTTCTTTTTTTTTTCTTGTAGTTGACTCTAATGACAGGATATTGTTATATCTCTCTTTCTCTCTCTCTATTTATGTATGTATGTATGTATGTATATATATATATATATATATATATATATATATATATATATATATATATATATATATATATATATATATATATATATATATATATATATATATATATATATATATATATATATATATAATATATATATATATATATATATATATATATATATATATATATATATATATATATATGTATATATATATATATATATTATGTTACTTTGTATTTCATTATACTAAAATAACACATATAAGGTTAACTTATTTTCGCAATTTCATATTAAGTTCGTTATTGTAATGGTTACTAACTGATATTGAAAGCGAGCCAAATGTAATACTCATAATAATATGCATAATAATATGCAATAGGACGAAAGTTGGCGTTCTTGGAAATTTGGAGGTACTAAAGTATTTTAATTTAACGTGCATCTATGCACGTAATGACGTTATGACTTGGACTTTATTTATTATTATTTATATTAGTTATTCTGCATTTACCATGTACTGACACTACTATACAAAGATTACATTCATATATAAATTTTAATACTCACTATACAAGCAGAAACGATCTTTACAAATTTTTATTCAAGAATTTCACTTAAAATTCCAGCGTTTGAGATATTGTTTTAAGATGCCTACGTTACGAGCTGTTAGTACGTAATTGCAGAAGCTTTTAACAAAATTCTAAGTTTTCTTAGGTTTGTTTGCAAACGCTTTGATAAAGCACCCTGTTGCCGTTCGCATAGTAGGGTTGCCTAAGAGACATTGTCCTCTACTTTACAATAAACAAGCCATTTTATATAAAACATGAAGGTTTCGTTCCATGTAAAACATGATTTGTAACTTGTAGTAGAATCCCTATTTTCCTATTTCGTAAAAATGTCGTATATTTAATTTATTTAGTGGGAGAAGCTCGAAGGTGAAAATTAATGCATTTTAAACGGGCCCCAGTGTAGGTTACACTTGGTTCGAAAGTTCCAAGCATTGATCAGAGCTCCTCTTCCTACAACGCGATGGGCCCGGCACCCACACGGCGAATCCATGGAATGCTAAGCAGTTTCTTCTAATCCTTCTACTTTTAAAGAAAATATTTTCATTTCATTGATTTCTTGTTTCATTATCAAATAGAAAGTTTTGTTTTTTGTCAGTAACAATATATTTTATCTTGGTATAACCGAATTTTTTTAATATAATACTCACTTTCTTGTTGATCATGCTTCGTTATGTTTATTTCAAAGCAGTCAAAACAATCGTATTTTTTTATATCTATTATCATACATCACAGATGTTAGTTGTTTTTCATGTAATTCTCATTTTGGTAAGAACTTGAGTATTATGAGCTATTAAAGAAAGTAGTCTAATTTAGTCATATTAAAATTCGTATTGGTAATAGTTCTTGTCTCTTGTGGCTCCTTAAGGCAATCGTTCAGTTGATATGCTAATTTACTAATTACTTCTTCATCTCTAAAGGTAATAACAGTTGTTTAGTTATTATGGTCCAATAATTCAGCCTCAAATCTTTTACTTACTCCATTAATGAGTCTAGATATCCTTTTATGTGCTTCGTTATTGTGACAACAGCGTTACGCTTTTGTGTAGTGTTTTAGATAATCTTGGCCTGGACAGTTATTGCCGACTCATAAGTTATTCCCTGAGACTCGGTGATTACAACCTAATAATAAGCAAATTTAAATAATGAAGTTCTTATCTCTCTGTCATGGCGGAACTCAATGCCGCGTTTTGTCTACCAACTCATTGCTGTTGCAGACAGACGCTGACACTTACGTGTTTCATAATATATATATATATATATATATATATATATATATATATATATATATATATATATATATATATATATATATATATATATATATATATATATATATATATATATATATATATATATATATATATATATATATATATATATATATATATATATATATATATATATATATATATATATATATATATATATATATATATATATATATATATATATATATATATATATATATATTGTAAAATAAAATTTAAAAAATGATATCATAGTATACATTACTGAAGAAAATCAAATCACATCTAGTATATTTGCGACAGGGTATCTATTATAAATTGACTTATGTGTGACATTGATAAATGCTTACCTTAATGTATTGAAGGATGTTTGGTAGAAATATTGTAATTTTTCTACAGTTTCTCTCTTTATATTTAATTTGCTTCATATTTAATTTTTTTCACGCTTTATCTCACACTTAGCAAGAAACATAGAAATATATCTCATGTTAAGTCATAGTTTTTCTCTCACAGAGACACCATGTTATTTTTGACCTGGGTTAAATTTATATTAATTATCCTAGTACCGGTAAAAAAAGTGCAATTAGAGTTATACCAGTAGAGAAATATAATATAGTTATAAAAATGTAATTACTTTTAAAAAATATTTATTTTTATTTTAAAACCTTTGCAGTATATATAACGTCATATAAGCTTTTTAATTGCTATAACCACTAACATGTCAGATATCTGCTTTATGTAATACGAGAGCCACAATAATCTGTTGTGTAATGGGCGATATTATGTGTGTGTGTGTGTGTGTGTGTGTGTGTGTGTGTGTGTGTGTGTGTGTGTGTGTGTGTGTGTGTGTGTGTGTGTGTGTGTATGTGTGTGTGTTTATGGCGACGACATCCGCTATTTACACACAATCTATTATATTTATAGAATATCGTAAGATTACGTTTTCCTGAAAAAATGAAGTAATTTACATGTATAATACAAAGCAAATTATAATAAAATATTTTTGATTCTAATTTAATCTTCGAATTTTATTATCAAAATCTAACCAAAGCTTTTACCGCTTTAAGCTTTATACCGTGTTTTTAAATATCAAATTCCAATGTATTGTTGTGAGAAATTAATACAATTATTTCTCATTAATAACGCTCTGCTAGAGAACAATTTGGTTCGAGTGAAAATTGTAATTATTTTGATATTTGTGTCTGCGTGTTTACTATATATCTATTGTATTGATTATTAAGTTACTTGATTATGAAGTTTTTTAACATTTACTTTTATAATATTTTTTTATAACCTTTTTATAAGATATATTTTGATAACCTTTATACGTAAAATAATTCATATATATATATATATATATATATATATATATATATATATATATATATATATATATATATATATATATATATATATATATATATATATATATATATATATATATATATATATATATATATATATATATATATATATATATATATATATATATATATATATATATATATATATATATATATATATATATATTTTTTTTTTTTCTTACCTTTGGAATCACTTTGTCTACTGTTTTATATCTTAAGAAGGAAGTTAAACTTACTTTTTATATTTCAAGGAGTAACTTAAAAGTTGCTCTACAACCCTATTTTTAAATGAAAGTTTCATAAATATCGATTAGCTGTTCTAGGGAACAGCTTGGATAAACATAAAGAGAGACAATTAAAATAAAATTCAATACTTATATACATTTTACTACTACATAGCTGAAAACATTTTATAAAATATAGTTACTTTGAAATAATAAACAACTCCTTTATTTATGTATATGTATGTATACTTTCAATCATTTATTGAATACCATTTAAACCCACGCACTAAAATAGTGACAAAATGATATTCTTTAATTTATATACAAAATCAAAGCTAAAATGTGGGCAGAAACAGTTGAGATATGGACCCTCTTATAACACCCTTTATTATTATACGATGCCTCTATATTAAAGTCTAGCACCCCTTGTATAAATAATGCATGTTTTACTATCTATTCATAAAATAAATTTCATACCCCTATAGTTAAATTACTGCGAATGGTTTCATTAATTAAATTATTGACAAAATAAGAAATCTGTTTAGAGTGAATTTAGTGTGTGGTTTGGAGTTAAACAAATATTCTTTTTTTGTAGGCAGAGGGAATCGTAGATAAATAGAATATGTAGTGTTAAAACACTCTGTAACTCAGTTTTTGTCCATCGAGGCGTGTAGAGTGGCGAAAATTAGCGTTGTACTTTGCAATTTAAATTTTTTATCATTTTCAAAGTGTTTGAGGACCGTTATGGCGCAGAGGCGCAACGTTTGCCTGTAACGCGACGGTTTCTGGGTTCGATTCCCAGTCAGGGAAGATGGATTTTTCCATTTCCATTTTCTTCGCTCTGGCAGCTAGGCAAAGCACAGCGTTGAATTTCGTCAAAAGGGCGGAAAGTGAAGACGGAGAAAGCAGAGACTAAGAAACGGAGTGTCTTAACACTAAGTTCATAAGGTCTATGCTGTTCCCTCTGTCTACCCTGCCATGAGCGGGATAAAGCGTGATGCTAAAAAAAGTCTTTATTTGCAACGCAGCGTGATTTCAATCTACGACTCTTGAAAACCATCCAAAATTAATGTTTTTTTTTATTTTATAAACTTTCTTTAAGTAATTTTAAATATGAACAAAGCATAGTTTTAAAGAGTAGGTTTTGACTGTTGAACTCGCCAGCTTTGTCCATTTTCCATGTAAAAAAGATATGTAGGTAACATATGCATTCTAATACTACTTCCAAATAAGTATAAAAACGCCAATTTATCATAATATTGTAATATCATTCCTTTATCGTGGATCGCTCACTTTCTTATCGAGTTGAAAGTCATTTATCGGTTATCTGTTTCTATGGGAAGATTTACTATGTGAGGAAGCTTTAGAAAAGCTTTATACTTGGATTTTGTCCTCTTAAGACAGTAATAATATACATTTCTTGTGGTTTTATACCTTTTTATTAGTTAGTGACTTTCCTTTATTTTGGTAGTCATGTAAAGGTAAACATCATACTAATGAGGTAACAAGTAACGTAGCAAAATAATTTTGATACAATCCAAGAATTTCAACCAACCAAAGAAAACAGACCTCTAAATCTCACGGACTATCATCAGCCCTTCGTATACAGTCAGAATATTATAATAATTTCTTTGCTATTCTTCATATCACAAACATATATGACTTCGTGCTTATTTCTTAATGGAGTAATCAGAGAGAACTGAGCGCTAATATGCGCTCCCTGAATACCTCTTTTGCTTGTCATTAGCCTCTTCATACATACTCAATGCGGGATCCTTATGCTTTTTACGTAACCTTCTCTCTGTATTCCTCGAAATTCAACTAAGGTCTCCCCTTACCTCTCTTGCCACTCATTTTTGTTTCACATATCTTTTTTACCATTCTTTGACCATTCACGTTTTTTCTAATTCTCAATTTTATATATCAATTTACTCTTTTTATACATCTTTTAAAATAAATATCTTACTACCATCTCGTTTGTACGTACGTATATGCCACGTATGTACACGCCCTAAATTCCAACGTTGGAACGGAATTTTTATTGTCAATATAATAGTACGTTCATGTGGTGCTATTAATATTAAACTTTCTATTCAAGGACAATATAATAGAGATCTATTTTTATTTTTATAATGTAAATAGGAATCAAATTCACTATAAATACGTCTAAACATTTCATGTAAAATCGCTTGTTCCACAAATTGTTATTGTGTTGTTTATGTCCTATATAGATTAATGTTACCAAATACATTTGTGTTATATGACGCCGTTACTTTTACAACCAATTGCTCTATGTATTTATTATGGAATTTATATGCAG
Organism: Dione vanillae; assembly: GCA_037178615.1. Lineage (NCBI taxonomy): Eukaryota > Metazoa > Arthropoda > Insecta > Lepidoptera > Nymphalidae > Dione > Dione vanillae. Next base: position 614,720 of record JAZFAU010000112.1, read on the forward strand.
TTTTATTATATTTGAAATTTTCGTTGACTGTCGTGGAGCATAGACGAAGCTTGTGCCTGTTAGCACGATGGTTTGTGGGTTCAATTCACATTCGGGAAGGATAGATTAATTTATTTCCGTTTTACTCACTCTGGTAACAAGGCAAACGTGGCGTTGTCTTCCGTCACTCAACAACGGCTCTTGCAGTTCCTTCCGCCAACTCTGGTAAGAGCAGGAGAAAGCGTGAAAAATAGATAGAGGCAGAGGAATATTGATAGAGGTTATCGAATATAAGGTATCGATCCATAAATTTAAATGTAACTGTAAATTTTTCTGTCACTTATGTTAAATTTACTTACTTACGTTACTCACATATTACTTGATGAGGCAAAGAATAGAGTTGAGATCCACAACTCCACTACTTAGCACATATATCTTGAGCTTAAATGAAAATAAAACTTACTTAAATGCACAACGAACTTAACAAATTCGTTGTGTAATTACTTAAATATTAAACAAATTGCACCACTTGGTTTCCCCTTGCACGTTATTCTGATTTTCTAACTCACTTTATAATTTCTATCAAACTATTATTACAAAATTATATATTATACAGGCAATTGCAAAGCGTTACGGCTTATAATTATAAACGTTGCCTCAATTCAGGGAGAATAGATTATTATCATTTTCTTTTCATTTGTGACAAGAAAAATTACGACATTTAGCACCAGTACTCAACTTAAAGTGTTTCAAAAATACCGGAAACTAGGAACAGAGTGTCTTAACACTAAGTTCCCTCTGCCTAACCTTCTATAAGTGAGATATGACGTGAAGCTAAAAAAGACACAATCTTAGTAGAAGTAACAAAATATATTTGTGTTAACTAATTAGCTGCATGATCGATGACATTCTGCATTCTATAGAATATATTATAGAATGGATCACATCAATCACGTCACGCGCTATTATCACAGTACTGACCGCATTTCTCAGCCTTATGAAGTTATTAATTATACATATTATATACATAAAATAAAATTTTACGATATCTAGTCCAACGTACTGTAATTTTGTTATGTAATTTAATAAATATTTAAGTAATATTGTAGTGTAGTTAGGAACCCAATACCACAAATGTTCTAAAGAAAATATTTTTATTTAGAATTAGTTTTATTTGAATTATTTTCTTTTGTCCGATTAAATAATCTATTACAAAAGCCAATATCAACTATAGCGCCGCGTTGAGTTGTTCTACTTAAAATATGGAAAAAAATGGTAGGCTAATTATTTAGGCTTACTTAACTTGTACTATACTTGCTCACGACTCAGAAAAGCATTTTTCACTTTTATTCGTTACTAAAATTGTCAGTGTTTCCTAGGCTATCTTCTCAATATCTGAATTTTTCTCCTGCCAAGCCCTTTAACTGTTGCTTTAACACGCATTCGCATTTTATGTAAAGGTTTCTTAAAAACATATAATAAAGGTAAAAATAGTAGTATAAATGTATTATTGCATACAAGAATAATATCAAAGAATATCAAACCGGCGAGTGACATCGGGAGCGAAGCCTGTATTAAATAACATTACCGCGTATATTAGCAATACTAGGTTATTATCATATATACATACAACCAGATAATAACCATTTTAACTTCTGGCTATATTGTACGTGATATCATAGTTCCTACTATTCGAATATATATGTACGGTACGGTAGTATAGAAAACTACATAGCATTTAGTAATATTTAGTTTGAATTAGATATAGAAAATAATTTGTGTAACACTTAAATTTGTAATATTGCTTAAATACACATATATGTATTCATACATATACATACAATTTAACAAGTATTATGAGCTCATTTTTATAGTGTCATTTTATACATAATCGTCACGTATAATGAAATATTTCAAAAATATGTAATAATGAAATCAACATGTAAAATAGAAATAAATATATAAAAAACATTTTCAAACCGAAAGATCATAAAAGCTTCTGATAACAATATTTAGTACTGAAATCACAACCAATAACTATAAAACTGTGGTTGCATTTAATATTTTTATGAAATGTCCGTATTCATAGTTTAATTTGTGTGTGTATATATATATATATATATATATATATATATATATATATATATATATATATATATATATATATATATATATATATATATATATATATATATATATATATATATATATATATATATATATATATATATATATATATATATATATATATATATATATATATATATATATATATATATATATATATATATATATATATATATATATATATATATATATATATATATATATATATATATATATATGTATATATATATATATATATATATATATATATATATATATATATATATATATATATATATATATATATATATATATATATATATATATATATATATATATACATATCCATTATAATAATCAAGCATACAATAAAAATAACAAACACATATTAAACTAAAATGTTAGCCAGCAATTCCGGATTCACAAATTTTACGTCCAATCTGCAATAACTAGAGTACTAACTATAAATCTGATTCACAATTTTATACCAGCTATAAAAACTGAATAGAACAATTCGACAGTCACTTTTATAGTGGCGTATATTATGCGTTGGAAATGCAAGTGTAGACGACTACTCCACTAGGACTTTGGGACTGTAGCAAAAGTTCCACAAAGTTGATCGTTTGGCTGACTCGAAGCTAAATTTTGAAGCAAATTTCTATGAAACTTCATCGGTAATTTTAACGTGTCTTGGACTTTACTACTCTACTGTTTAAGTGGATTTGATAATTTTTGATATAGAATATTGCAATTCAGTTAAAATTTACCAAAATTTTAATTTGGCTATGGTGATGTAAAGAAATTAAAATATTGATATATATCTAGAAGTGATATGGAAAATAGTGAATGGAAATTGTCTTAACCTAATAATATATATATATATATATATATATATATATATATATATATATATATATATATATATATATATATATATATATATATATATATATATATATATATATATATATATATATATATATATATATATATATATATATATATATATATATATATATATATATATATATATATTATTAGGTTAAGACAATTTCCATTCACTATTTTCCATATCACTTCTAGATATATATCAATATTTTAATTTCTTTACATCACCATAGTCAAATTAAAATTTTGGTAAATTTTAACTGAATTGCAATATTCTATATCAAAAATTATCAAATCCACTTAAACAGTAGAGTAGTAAAGTCCAAGACACGTTAAAATTACCGATGAAGTTTCATAGAAATTTGCTTCAAAATATAGCTTCGAGTCAGCCAAACGATCAACTTTGTGGAACTTTTGCTACAGTCCCAAAGTCCTAGTGGAGTAGTCGTCTACACTTGCATTTCCAACGCATAATATACGCCACTATAAAAGTGACTGTCGAATTGTTCTATTCAGTTTTTATAGCTGGTATAAAATTGTGAATCAGATTTATAGTTAGTACTCTAGTTATTGCAGATTGGACGTAAAATTTGTGAATCCGGAATTGCTGGCTAACATTTTAGTTTAATATGTGTTTGTTATTTTTATTGTATGCTTGATTATTATAATGGATATGTTTAAAAATCTTTATTTCACTTTATTTTTTAGTTCAAATTTTAGTTTTAACTCTACCTAACACTCTGCTTTCCGATACTCGACGAATGTTAATATTTATTTAATAGCAATTTAAATTAGCCTAGATCAATAAAGAAAGCTTTGCCTTTAAATTCAAATCAGGAATCTAAATATCATTTTGAATTTTAAAACCGTTTATCAAACTTAAAAAACGTTTGAACTTGCACAAAAAACGTTCTCAATACTCATCCATTCAATTTAAAAAATGAAACTAGATCTATATACTATTTAATAAGTAATATTCTATTATAATAAAATTTTACATTACATTTTTCGATATTTAAAGTACCGTTTTTTCCGTTACGCCGTAACGTCCTTAAGTATTCCTTTGGTGGAAAGCCTATATGAATAAGATTGGCAGCTTATCGCCAGAAATATAATGTATTTTGTATAGCTCTCTCATTGTCTCTAAAGCAGAACTGTGGACGGTCTTACATGATTATTAAAAAAATCGATTTATTTGCATCATCTGAATTTGAATTGTATTTCAAATTTATTCATCTAAAGAAAATATATATTTACATATAAATAGAAGAAAAAGTAAATAGTACGTATAAAATAAATATAATTATATACTTTTCTTTTTGGCGAGATATAACTCGGCGTTCATTTCTGATGCTTGTTAGATTTTCTCTGCAAGATCTGCTTCATGTAATATAAAATATATACCTACAATAAGTCTTTAAGCTTTATAATATATTGTGACTTAGTTTTATAATTTTAGACTGTAAGCCACGTCCTTAAATTCATATGTCACACTATATAAATATTTGCACTTGTAAGCTAAACATGGCATGGCTAAGCAAATGGCAGTGCTAGCTTATATATTAACACACACACAGAAAAGCAATGTACAGCCAAAATTTTGGATGGATGGATAGATGGAAGAAATGGAGAAGCAATTTACAGCCAAGGAGTCCAAAATTAATAAAATAATATTATGTTCCAAGTAAACGATGTTGTAAGATAAAACTTGTCTAAAAATAAATTTTAGCTTAAATAAAATAAACGATGTTGCGTTTATAAAGTAATATAGTAATTGATAGTATAAAAGTTTTTTTAAAATAAGCCAAATATTCTTTTTAAAAACAAAAATTGCCTATTATGCTTTCACCTGAACTTATTTTTTTTTCTTCATAATGTGAAAGGTTAGTTGTTAAGTCGTTTCATGATTTTAACCTTCGTTTCGACTTAGTTCAGCCGTCAATTGAATACCAAGCGTCTCTTGAGTTCAAACGCGTTATTTCTGTTTACTAATTAACTGATGCTGTTGGAATTTTAAGCTTTTGCTTTTATTTTATTATTAAAAGTTTTTTTTTTGTTGTTTTTTTTATAATAGAAAAAATTAAAAAAAAAGTAATAATCAAATATAAATAAAGTACCAAAATGAAGCGTTGAGTTCCACTAATACACCTCCAAATGTGTCTCATATAAAGAAAACAAGAGATGTGTTAGTCTGCCAATTGTTATGGAGATTCAAATATAGGCCGATAATCAAAAAGTAGGAGATGACGCAGGTTATTCATTGAAACGCTTAGTATTAAGTAACGCTTATATTAAGAAACGCTTAGTATTAGTTTTAAGAACTGGAACTAAAATATCATTTGTACTGCGTATATATATATATATATATATATATATATATATATATATATATATATATATATATATATATATATATATAAATATATATATATATATATATATATATATATATATATATATATATATATATATATATATATATATATATATATATATATATATATATATATATATATATATATATATATATATATATATATATATATATATATATATATATATATATATATATATATATATATATATATATATATATATATATATATATATATATATATATATATATATATATATATCTACACTGTTGATCTCAGTTTAAGATGAAGAATTTAGTAAATAAGAATGCTTTTAAGAAAATGGCTCTTGATATTCTTTTTGAAGTGTCGTAATCGCTGAGAGAAAACTTGGGTGTTCATTTAAAAAGCTATTGTTATATATATATATATATATATATATATATATATATATATATATATATATATATATATATATATATATATATATATATATATATATATATATATATATATATATATATATATATATATATATATATATATATATATATATATATATATATATATATATATATATATATATATATATCTACACTGTTGATCTCAGTTTAAGATGAAGAATTTAGTAAATAAGAATGCTTTTAAGAAAATGGGTCTTGATATTCTTTTTGAAGTGTCGTAATCGCTGAGAGAAAACTTGGGTGTTCATTTAAAAAGCTATTGTAACTGAATGTGGGAATAAAAGTATTTTTACGTAAAGTAAACGAATAATATTATTCATATAGTCTGGAAAAGAATCCATACTTTAAATATATAGAATAAAAAGGTTGTAATAATCAATTTATTTATTATATTATTGAAAAATTATAAAAGAAATTGGAAAGAGTCAATAACTTATATGCTATATAACTTAGTACAGTGCAAAAATCAAACGAGAAGAAATCGATGTTATAAGGGACTATTAACCTAATTATTATGTAGAAATTTCAGTTTCAACTATACGTGATCACAACAAAATAGTTCGAGGTGTTTCCTTTAAGGTATGGAACAAAATTTTGATGTAAGATGCAAGATCTTGCATCAAAATGCCTCCACATTTTCAATTAATATTAATTCGTATTATATAAAACATTTGAAAACTATAAGATAAATTTTTGACACAAATATATAATTGGCATCAAATTTGATCTACAAATCTATTCACAATCTAAAACTATTAATGCGTTGAACGCCCAAAAGGATTGGACAAGTAACGCAAACATTAATATTCATATGAATAAAAGGTTCACGGAGACAAAAAAAAGTATTACCCAGTGACCTTATGTTCCCTTTTAGCTTAAACTGGAGAGACACTTGACTGCTTTTATTTATTAACAAAACTTTAGACATTTTCAATTTATTTAAGATATTTCCAAATCCAATAACACATAGGCTATTGGAATTATAATTTTTCTTAATACACTACCAAAATAAAAATACTTCGGTTAACTCAACGTTAAAGAAGTAACGCATTTCTTGCCACTTAAAGCTATATATTTTTTATAAAATATAATTTTTCTATACAAAATATCTAGATAAGCAGATATAAGTAAAAGAAAGAAAGTAAGGTTTCGCTCGTTTGCATTTTTCATGGTCTGATGAACATTTTCACTTCAAAGCTGTTTATGTAGATCTGAGTTAATCTTATCATTTAATTAGAAATCCTCGTGAGGATTTCCAAATAACGTTGTGGTACATTGAATTTCACATTTACTGTAAACTATTATTGTTTTAGTTATTTTATCTTGCTGTATGTAATTCGGATATACACTGATGTTTAATTTTAATTATTAATTTTTTAAGTTCTTTTTAGCTTTCTGATATATCTTTTTTAAGCTTTCCTATGTAAAGAAGAAAAATAGAATAAACCTCATACATTATACTTACTTAAATCTTATCTGTTAAATTCATACTTAAATAGAGTATGAACTAGATTGATGTGTTTTAACTAAAACAATGAATTAATAAACAAGTAAATAAGTTTGATTCTAATATTTTATATTATAATATATTTAATTTATAATATTAATAAGTTATACAAAAAGTATTGAAAGAACTCGCTGTTCACTATTTAACTGTGACTCGTTTCGTTAAAATTTTCAAGAATGATTTCTAATATATAAGTACATATTTTTTAATTATCTTAATAATTGCATAGTCTATAAGTCACTTTACATGAGTCCTACAAATTTTAGATTGTATATAAATGTAATGCAAAAACTTCTATAAACGTTTTTGTGGATTATAATGTTAAAAACAAATGTTTTTCTATAGAATATATGACATTTTAAAGCAGTGGAAAATAAACTTGAGCCTATAGAAACCGTCTAAGATAGGCCAATTACGCTTTCCCTGTTTCCTTTGAGTATTTCTCTGTCTTTACTGCGGATTAATATTTAAAAAAACATAATCTACCTTTTAAGCTTAACAAATCACAGGATTACTTCTTAAAGCCGAATCAAATATTCCGAACTTAATTTACAGACTTAGCGAAATTACTTAAGACGCTCAAGCTTGCCTTGAAACTAGTTTTGAAAATTTCACTTCAATATTGATAGACGAAAAGTTTATTAATATAAAGTTTTAATAAAACTGAGTTCCCACCAACATATCTTCGAAGATTTCTTATTGTACGTGAATATATATAGCAATAAATTTAGTAAAGTATATGAATATAGTTTTATAATATACGTACATACATCTAGTAGTTTGAAGTATTAGTTATTTTGTAAATTTCTAAAAAATAATAGGAACCAATTATTTTTTAATTTCCCTGCTCTCGTAAGACCATTTGCAGTGTTGAGTTCCACATCTTAGCATTACGTATATTGAGTTACAGAATCTTGAAATCGATATTATCTCGTTATTTGGTGCTTTGGTGTTTATACAACAAGATAATAATCTTGTTGTGTAGCAAACATTTGAACTCAAATTCACTAGAGTATAATATCTTACTCGATTTGAAGAATAATAACAAAACACTTGTAGGTTATCCATGCAAATCCGCTTCGTTTTATCAGTTTAAAATTAGAAATCATATTTTGGTAAGAGAATTTTGAGACTCACAAAATCACGCGCAAATGTTCTTAAGTAAATCCAATTGGCTAATACTTATATATAGTTTGCAAGTTCGAACATCGGTTATATTTTTCACCAATCCACAGTTTCGATGTCTTTGAAATAGTACCAAAAAAAATATTCTAGGTCAATAACTCGCCTCTCTAAGTGTGCGCAATTGAAACCCATCAAATTATAAAATATAATAATTTATTTATTCTAAGACAAATAACTATTACGCATTATTCAAGAGCACGCGTCAAACTGTTGCCTTCGTAATCAATGTTGTAAGTAGGCTATTAAATTTCAATACAAATGAACCAAGCTAATATATACATAAAAAAATATTTAATATAATTGACTGAGATTTATATGTATTTAGTGTAATTAATTAAAAGTTATTTTAAAGGAGCCTTACCAATGTCGTAGATCCCAAGCATAACTCTGAGCACCTCTCCCTGTATTAAATACTTACTTAGTTACTATACTTACTACTATAATCTTTGAAAAATGAAAATTTTATCACTGTATCTCTAACTCCTTAATAGTAATAAAAATAAAAAAATGCCCTGAAAAACAGCAAATAGTTTACATGAAAATCATATTAGAACGGATATGCAATAAGTCACGCTCTTTCATCCCCCGGATGTTCGTGTATTGAAATGATAAATTACATCTGGGCTCTATATATACAGTGTTTTGCTTTATTTTTGTTGTATACACATGTAGATACTTAATTCGAAGCTTTGCTAACATTAGAAATGTGAAATTGCCATTGCTTGTCAAGTTTGTTACTGGATATGGTCCTGATTTATTTAATAAACAGGTCGTCTTGATGCAGTATGAACTAGCTACTAACTGTAACCACAGCGTTAGGCGACTGAGAGCTTAATGTTGCAGCTTATTGTAATCATGTAGGGGGTTCAATCTTCATTCGGGGTAATGATATATATTTATTTCTCTATCCTTTTAAGAATATGTGAATAAATTTATATAAATAATGTATATTTATGTTGGTTTGTTAAAACTTAAACTTTCACATTATACAATATTTATAATTAAAAAATTATAAACGACGCACATATTCCCTAAAGTAGATTAAATAGATATGAGAGTATTTTAACACTAAGTTATTTTGAACCATACTGCAAAATAAATAAAAAATAAACAAAATAACCAAAAAGACAAAAAGATATCTAAAAAGCCGTTACTTTTGCTGCGTTCTTTGATCATTCGAGGGAATGAAATATATTTATTTGTCTATCCTGTTAAGAAAATATACGAATTTTTATCTTTTTATAGGATCTACTTATATATATAAATAATGTATATATTTGTTTGTATATATAAATTTTTACATAGCTAAATACTTATAATTAAAAAATTAAAAACAAAACGCAATTTCCTTAAAACAGGTTAAATAGAGATTAAATTATTTTAACACTAGGTTATACATCACCAATGGAAGGAAAAACAAGATAAAATATATCTAGAAAGTAACGACTTGACTCCTTTGATCATACCATAAGTTTAAATATTTAAGACATTTCAGGAACATGAGATAGATATATATAATTTGTATGCAACAGAAAAAGACAACAACATATCATTCACGTGATGAGGGGACACGTTTATTTTTAAACTTCTTTGAATCACCGATAACGAACTAATTTGCTTCTAAGAATCTTTTATTGCTTTAACATTTTAAATTTCAAAATAATATACATGAAATAAGGAAATATATGTGTTTTGTTTTTAAATATTATTATTGTACGGTTAATTTGTTCTATAAAATCTATTAATAAAGATTATCGTTTGAGTTATAGTCGTAGGCAACATAATATATATCACAATAAATATTTAGGATAACAGGGAGAATTCAGTATATAAAGCAGTGATAGTAATAACAGTAATCCAGTTCTACGCCTTTATACGGATGTTAACGCTGCGTCTTGTCTTGAAATAACTTCCTTACTACCTTTCACATACTAAATTAGAATTATTTACAAATTTTTAAAGTAATTGATTTAAATTTGCTAGAAACATATAATTACCAAACTTAATCGAATCCAACTTTAACTGTCCAGCTCAGTTTATACGTAGTTTTGTGTTTGAAATTTGAAATTTACCAACTTCAATTGCTTGAAGTTCAGTAAACGCCAAAATCAGTGTATTCAAAGTCAAATCACTGTGCAAACAAGGTGAAATTCAGCTAGATCAAGTGTAGTGGTGTAATATGAATAATAGATGATGCTTAAAGGCGGCTCCAATTTGTGGTGTTAAGTATGGCTTAGAGAGAGAGAAAGAAACAAATCACTAAATTGATCCAATACCAATTATCGAAAAAAATAGAGAGTTTACTTCTTTTGTTAATCATGTGAAAAATATTAATATTAGAGGAACAAAAAATATTGTACAGAGGAGAACATAAAAAATATTCTTTTCCGTGGGGAATCCTCAATAAATAAAATAAAAAATAACTAGAAAAAAAGTGGCAACTCCATAACAGCTGTTCTGCGTAGGTCACGATAGCAGACACGCAACAAAAAATGTTGTAAAAACTATTGTTTTTGTTTCTCGTAGATACATAGGCGTCGTTAATCATCCCTTAAGTATTACTTTTACTAAATTCTACATATTATTTGTTCATATATTATTAATTTCTCACAAAAATATTGTGTTATAGAACTATATTTATTTTTATATTTATTGATATGATTAGGACCTTGTTAAGCTTAGCTTAAGCTTGCATACTTTTAAAGCGACCAGAAAACGATTACAATTAATTTTGTACCTCTCTAATAGCCTTGTTAGTAAAAATAATATTTTAAACTCATAAAAACTTTTAACTTTTTTTCGATGTTGTACATACATAACTTTATAATTTATCCTATGCAAATCAGTTATTTTCTTCGCTTTTTTATCGTCTATCGTTTACTCGGCTTCCAAAGATTAACTTAGGTCTCCGAAAGAAGTAGGGATCTTTTACATCTATTTATCACTATATCCACTTTCGATTTAATAGTAGGATTGTTCTAATAGGATAGAAAATCGTTTATTAAAATACATCAAATTATATAAAAAAAATACTAAACTTGTTTAAAATTTTTAGTAATTAAATAAAGAGCTTCAAATCATTTTGTTTATGTATAATCACTACTACTTTTTAACTTATACTATATATAAGTACCTTATATATATTTATCTTATATATACTTAATTATTATTAATCATATTAAATTCTTCTATCATTTATATATATTTTTATATTAATTGTTACTTAGAACTAAGGTTATGAAGATCAGTTCAACCTAGTCTTAAAAGTTAAGACTTCATCTAAGTGTTAAACACTGTTTACTCCTTTCCGAGAAATTGAACGTCGAGTCGTAGAACTTAAAACTTAGATTTATGGCTAGTAAATGATTTGTTTTCAAGAGATTGTCTGGCTAAATATCTGTCCGATGTTTGGTACTGGGTATACGGGTATGCGACCCCAGATCTACGAGCCACCACTGGCATACTCCTCTCCAATCCATCAAAGTGGTGTCCTTACCTTCGTTTTCCTAACCTTTTTCTCCTTTTATTCCTCATTCATTGTTGGCTTTTCCCTTAAAAATGGGGTTTGGAATTCAGATAGCAATCGCACATTTTGCCACTTAAAATGGAAATAAAATACAGATAATCGCCGTTTAACGACGCGCAGGCACATCATCCTACACCTGTGTTAAATGGGCAAGGGCTACCGTGTGAAGTACGAACACGGCTAAAGAAGATAGTACTTAGAAAGAAACTCCGCTTTGCTAAGTGGAACATTGGCTCTGTAATCGAACAATGCAGGGAACTTGCAGAAGCACTCATGAGACATCGGGTCTAGTGTGCTTTCCTACAGGAAACGCGCTGGAAGGGCAATAAGTCCCGTAACATTGAACAGAGTTACCAGCTCATATACACTGGGTCACCTACCGGTAAAGTTGGTGTAGTAGTAGTCCTGTTTGAAGAACTACGGAATGGTATCCTTGAAGTTGACAGAGACAGTGATCGCCTGATGCGGGTAAAGGTTCTAGTTGAGGACGATATCACCAACTTAATCAGTGCTTACGCTCCCTAGGTTGATTGTAGTCGGGCCGAAAAGAAATAATTTTGGGAGCGCTGTGGAGAGGTTCTACTCGCTATACCATCTACTGAGGTAATCATAGTTGGGGGACCTTAACGGCCACGTGGGTCTGCGGAAACATGAGCGTGTCTCCGGTGGTTTTAGTCACGGTCATCTCAATACAGAGGGAGAAAATATGCGAGTGGGCCCCCACTCAACTCATATAAAGTATCCAGACGTTGACCAGACGTTGACATGTGGGCAAGGTTATCTTCTTACAACATTATCTTCTTGTCATGGACTATGTCGTTACTCCAACATGGAAAATAACAGAGACGCGTAAATCTAAGATCGAGTGGTGGTTGCTGAAGGGACCGATGTAGACCAACTATCTGGCAGAGGTTGACAAACAAAATTTATCAATTAATATCGAAACTTCTCAGGAAACTTGGGATTGAGCTCAGTCAGCAATTATTACGACCAGCAAAGGTTCTTGGCATTTCTAGGGGAGGGCATGTCATCGACAGGGAGACGTGGTGGTGGAATGACAAGGTGGTGATTCATGAAAAGAAGACTGCATTTAAGGAGTGGCAGCATTCCAACTCTCCTGAAGACAGACTGCAGTACATAGCAGCAAAATGTGGCAGCAAAAGAGCTGTAGCCAGGGCCCGCAGTGACAGTTTGTCGCCATTATATGAAAAACTTGAGACTATGGAGGGGCAGAAACTCATATACAAACTGGTACGTACTCAGAATAAAGCGACGTAAAATATCGCAAAATGTCTTCGCGTCAGAGTTTCCCAGGGCAAGTTGTTTTGTACTCATAATTCTGTGGAGGAGAAGTGGAGAAGCTACTTTTTAGAGTTCCTGAATACTCAGAAACCGTTTAGTCTACCGTCTGATCCACCTCCTAACCTTGGACTTATTGCTCCAATTACCCTTGATGAAACTCAAGATTATCTTCGTCGCATGAAGAACGTAAAAGCTGACAATTTTCCGACCGAAGCGTGGAAATCGTTGGGATCTCTTGGTATGCTCATACTTACTGACCTATTTAATCGTGTCTTGAATACTGGGACGATGTTAAGCCAGTGGCAGAACAGTTTTATTACCCCTTTTTACAAAGGAAGAGGCAGTGTTCAAGATTGCGGTAGTTATAGGGGCATTAAGATTATGAGTCACACCATGAAACTCTTCGAGCGCGTGATTGGCCTCAGGCTCCGCCAAGAATGTACTGTCTCTGAGTGTCAATACGGATTTCAGCCAGGATCAGGCACAATGGACGCAATTTTTGCCCTCGGAACTTTGATGGAGGCATACAGGGAAAGAAGGAGAGCTCTGCATATAGCATTCCTAGTCCTGCAGAAGGCCTTCGACAGTGTGCCACGTCAGTGTATCTGGCGGGCACTGCGATCCAAAGGGATCCCCGAATCCTATATTGATATTATCAGAGATATGTACCATGACTCCGTTTCTGTGGTTGGGACCGCTGTTGGCGACACAAAACTCTTCCCGATTACAGTAGGAGTTCACCAAGGCTCAGCTTTGAGTCCGTTTCGGTTTAATGTAGTGCTAGATACTATCACGGCACATATCCAGGACCAGACTCTATTGCTGATGATGTATGCAGATGACATAGCACTCATTAACGAGAATCGACCGACGCTCGGGCACAAAGTATACGTCTGAAAGGGTTCACTAGAGAATGGTGGTCTTAAACTAAATGTATTGAAGACCGAGTACATGGAATGCGGGAGCCCGGACTCAAGCTCTATCCAGATAGGTTCTGAATCAGTCGTCAAGACTGGAAAATTTCAGATATCTTGAATCTATTATGCATGAGTCTGGAGGCATCGACCACGATGTCCACGCCGGATTTGCGTTGCTTGGGCCAAATGGCGGGAAGTCACTGATTTGGTCTACGATCGCAGAATACTCAAGGCAATTATATACAAGAGCATGATCTGACTGGTTCTTTTATACGGCAGCGAATGTTGGTCAGCATTATCTTGGCACTATCAGAATTTTCTCTAGTAAATGAAATTAATTCAGTTGCCCCACGTGAGAATTGAACCCATAATCGTTCCGTTTACAATCAGAGACATTCTCAGTCAATTTAATGAATGTGTATTAAGTTATTAACAATTGTCCTAACCATTATTACACATTTGACATAACTTAAGCACCCCTTTCATCAAAAGATCTAATAAAACACATAATAAAGTTATACCCCACAAATTACTTAATGCGTAACAAAATTATTAAGATAATAAATGCGAACAATTATAATGACTATTTACTTGGAAATAAGTTTTATATTTGAGTGTACGGTTGTGTTAAATACAGTATCATGTCACTAAAGTTACAAAAGGAGTATTATAATGGGGCTAAGTTTGAGGAACATTTTGTGTGAAAAGGTTCCGTATCTTGTATGTATTATTTTTACATTAACTTTGTTTGGTGCGAATTGTTGAGGTAGCGGGATGGTTCAATTCCCACTCAGAAAAAAATGATTTTTCCATTTCCCTTGTCTTCGCTGTGGCAACTAGGCAAGGCGTGGCGTCTAGTTCCGTCACCCAATAAGCAATGCCACGAAACTGCGGAAAGCGAGGAACGGAGTGTCTTAGCACTACGTGCCTACGGTTCTCACGGTTCCCTCTGCCTACCCAACTATGTGCAGGATAAAGCGTGAAGCTCAAAAACACTTTGTTTAGTGACTTTGGTTTATTTGTCTACTTACACAATTGTATGTATGAATAAGCGTTTATATGAAATTACATAATACATCAACGATAAGTTAAGATGATTTATAAAGGAGATGTCTAGTATCAAAACATATCTATATTCTGTGCTGACAGTAAAAAAATTGATATAGTAATATTTGGAATTTTCTTTGTATTAAATAATCTGAAAAGCTATACAATAGACAGATTTCCACGAAATTTGAAGTTACAAGACCCTAAACCATAAAACAACCCAAGACCCTAAACCCTAAAAAGTAACATAGGCAAGTTAATATTTTAAAAATGAAGAGAGAAAGGGGTATCCTACATATCTTAATAAAATTATGTCCATCTGTGCGAAGCTGGGACGTACAAATAAATTAGATACACATAAAAACAGACGAATTGTTAGCCAATGGAAAATGGAACCCTAAAACGCGGATATAGATATAGTGTATTACAAAGAAATGAAGATGATTTTGATATAGTTTTATTGGACAATTGACCCTTATCTCTTCAATTGAGTGCAGTTAAGATGTATGGTATGGTCTTTGATGATTCATTAGATTAGTTTATGCCGGCTTAGTTGAAGTCACGGTGACTAAATATTTAATACATATATATATATATATATATATATATATATATATATATATATATATATATATATATATATATATATATATATATATATATATATATATATATATATATATATATATATATATATATATATATATATATATATATATATATATATATATATATATATATATATATATATATATATATATATATATATATATATATATATATATATATATATATATATTTACTTTCTTTTAAAACGTCAATATTAAAAAAATAGCAAATATTGTAAGATACATATATATTTTTAAAACAAACAAATCTGCCCTCAAGTGTTTGAAAGCTTAAAATATTAACTGAATTACAAAATAAGTACCATTTAAAAGTAAGTTTGTTCAGGTACGAAAGTTCGTAGATACTCCTGCTCGTACTTCCAAGTTTTCTCCCCTTCGCTAAGCATTCACTGTTTCCACTGAGCACACAGAAAGAACTTTACTAGAACTTCATCTTTTCTATAGATATTCCGTATTTACAATAAAGTAGCCATTTTTCTTCCATTTCGCAGGTTCTAGATTAAGATTTTTTACATTTTAAAAATCTTTTCGATTGCTTTGAGTACTTAGTGGATGTTTTAAACTTGAGTTTTTATTCTTTGTAAAATTGTTATATGTATCGACAAATTAAAATATAGGAGTTTCTGTAACTGCTATAACTTTCTACATCATCCATTCTTGCACAGATATAACCTAATTAATTTCACGCATACCGCATGTAGTAATATTGAAGAAATGAACCTATAGGGTATTAATCCTTTCCCTCTACAGATACACAGTCTGAAGCTTTGGTTATAAGAATAAATCATTATATAAGCAAGATATATTTTTGAGGTTCTTAGGAGGAGGAGGAGAAAACATATAAATATTTGTAAAACCTCCCAGGGTACAGAAGATTTTAAAAATGCTATAATTTGTATAAAGCCTGTAAGAATTTCAATGCAACGTGGTTTACGCATGGCTTGTTGATCAGAGCACTTGAACAGATTTCAAAAGGCTCGGGTTCAAGTGCCACTGCGTCCAAAGATAATTTTATACAAATTTGATATGTTTTCATTAAATAAATTAAGATATTCCGTTCAAATGCAATTTATTTTTATCTTCTTGGTGGGTTTTTTAAATTCTATTGTTGAAAATTAAGTTTTAGTATCAATCGCTTCTTAAAAATCATTTACTGAGTGCCTAAATATTAAATTCTATAAATATGGAACGTTACTGTAAAGATTATTCAAAAATAACTTAAATTTACAATAAAACTTTAAAAGCACTATATAAAATAGAAAGCTCCTTTTCAACCAACTTCAAGCGCACTTTCCAACGCGTATGCACTTTTAAAGCTAGATACAATTTAACGATGCGGAACGAAGAGTGGCGAAAATGTTCTAATTGTTTAAGTACTGTAATTCCAGTTAATTCTATTGAGGAAATATTAAAATGATTTTTTTTATGAAATGCTCTTAGCTTTGTTTCTTTTTTCTTATACAATATGTATGTATATAATTGATTTGTACGTGTGTTTGTGTGCTTGTTGCACAACTTCCAAATGATTTAATCGATTTGAATGAAATTTACGTTTGTGAAGTGATCACAATAGGTTTAGGGAAACCTGGCTGAGTTTGTTGTGGGCTCTTCTCACCAGGCCCCGCGCGCGCGTACTTAACTTTAGTTTTAAGTCGTGGAGTGTGTAGGTTTCAAAGGGGCTCAATTCGATATTTATTATCAAATTAGGCTCCTTTGACACTCCTCCGTTCGCTCTATCTGACGTACACAAGTGATCATCTTATTGATTCTAAGTGGAAAATAAATAAATAAATAAATTTAAGATGTATATTTTCACTTTAACATTTATCATAACGTAAACACTCGAAAACTTTAAATTTCTCATACTACTTTCTACTTAGAAGGATATATCGTGAAGTTATTTCACTAGGCACCTGGATATTTCGAAAGCTCTATTGGATCATGACCTGGCTTATGTAGTCCTTAGGATAACAGCAATAATATAAGAAGTCAAAAAACATGGTCAAAATCAATATTTTAGTTTTATTAGTTTTCATGTCCATAAATATTTAAAAATGATACCTTACCGAAAAAAATAAAGAAAAGAAATTTGAACTGAAGATAAAAAGGGAGTTACTGTGTTACTTTATTTAAAAATGTCACTTATTAATACTAAAACCATTGTTTTATTAAACTAGTAAAATAATAATATTTCTAATCAATATTCTGATTGTTTATATTAATAATAATTTCCTATATGGTCTTTATATACAGATTCATAAGACTAACTTCATATAGTCTATATACAGGTTCATACGACTCGCTTTAATATAGCAAAATCAAGATATGGTAATATATTATGTTTGTGTATCTTGATACGTCCCAACTTCTATTCTATATCTAAATTCCTTTGATATATGTTTATATGTTTATACACATGTATTGTACAAACGTTTCATAGATATGTGCATATATTTGAGTATTGCACCAATTTTCGAATAGCGGCTCAGAACAGAATCGCAATCAAATCGATTCAAACGTGGCGATTGCAGTGCAATATCTATATAGATTGAAGATTTAAGATTTTTTTATGGAAAAACAAAAATATTTTATTGTCTATATTTTCCTTGTTTTCTAGTACATGTAATTGACTAAACAATCCATCTTGTTAACAATACAAAGCGCGAGGTTGTGTTCTGCCACTTACACACAATGTCTCTAGATGCTCTACGTCCAATACAGTGTTAGGTTATTTGCTCCATTGCTAATTGATTGTTATGCGTTTAATATCTACCCATAACACTTTGGGTATAAGTAGATCCATTATATATCTGAAATTTCGATACTAGCGTAAGCAACGGAGTGTCATAACACTAGGTTCATATGGTTCCTGCAGTTCCCTCTGCCTACCCTGCAATATGCAGGATAAGGCGTGAAGCTTAAAAAAAATATAATAAATAGTATTCTCTCTTGCTGTAACGTCATTGCCATAATAAATTAATTATTAGGATCATCGTTTAACTAACAACATAACCAAATCACAAACACAATCTAAATAATAAATCAAGTCTATTTACTTCAGCATATGCTAAAGTAACAAAAATGTGGTATCTAATTATCGTACACGATGTAATCTCATAAGTAATCCATCCATTGTGCTTTATTAGGACGTTTCTTTTATCCACTCCTCCTTTTACGAAAGGCGAATTTATTTACTATCTTAATAACTAAAGGACCCAAGTAATGTTGCGGAAATCATTATCCGATTATACCTTAGACTAGGGTAATATCTATTATAGAGGTTCAATTATGAGTTTAAATTATTAATTTGGTTAGATACAAAAAGTGACTCGAACAGTAGAGGAAACCTCTTAAACGTCAATATAGGTCATAAGTACTTAAAGAAAACATATAAAAATTTGAACCTCGGGCCCTCCTTGTGAGCCGTGCAAGAGCTCTCACCAATGAGCACTCACACGCAGTAGTGATTCTCACTTGGGGAAGATGGATTTTTCTATTTCCATTTTCTTAGCTCTATACACTGGGCAAAGCATGGCGTCGAGTTCCGTCACTCAACTCAATGCCTCGAAAAAGATGGAAGGCAGGGACAGAGAAAGCAGGGACTGAGCAACGGAGTGTCTTATCTTAACACTACGTTCCTATGGTTCCTGTAGTTCTCTCTGCCTACCCTGCCTTGACAGGGATAAAGCGTGAAGACATAAAAAAAAATAAAAATAATAAACATAAAAAACAAATTTACCTTCTTTAAAAAATAATCACTTAGAAAATGGTCTCAATAGAATTAACTGGAATTACTGTACTTAAGCAATTAGACCATTTTAGCCACTCTTCGTTCAGCGTCGTTAAATTGTATCTGGCTTTAAAAGTACATACGCGATAGAAAATAAGCTCTGGGTTGCTAGCAGAGCCTTTTGTCTTTATATAATGTCTTCTACATATTAGTAGTAGGTGACCTTAACCTTAAGTTATTATTAAATTAAGTTGTATTGTTATGTTCTAATGGTTCTAAATTTAGCCATAAAAGTCACAAATAATGGAAACTATACTTTTTTTTGCAGCTTCACGCTTTATTCTGTATAAGTAAAGATCGACAGGAATTTAGTTTGATGTAACTCATTTTTTTACATATTTTAAGACATTTTTTGTCAAGTGGCGTTATTTAACGTCACGTTTTATGTTGCTACAGATGAGAATTGATTATATTTCATTCCACTCCAACGGAGATCGAACCAATAGCCACCTTGATTTCTGTCAATGCGCCCCAATGTAATAAAATAATTATATAATAATGTTATGTTTAATTTCATGTTATATTTAATATAAGCATATTATGTTTTCTTTGCATTGTAAAAAATTCAAACAGGTAAAAAGAGTTCAGATTTTGAACTTTCATTAGTAAAATTATTCAAATATCTTTATTTGTACTAAAAATATAAAATTTTTCCAATACAGCTTGTATGACTGGATTATCCCAACGATTTGACATAACAAGGCGTATGAGGATAAAGTCAAAAATACCCGACGTAGTGGGGGGCCAGTTTAGATGATTAAATTACATTGGTTGTCAGATGTTCTACTAAAACGTCGAAGACAACGAAACATGAAGGTTGAATTTTTTTATTATGGGTTTTAAAGTAGTGGTTTTGGGGTTATATATATATATATATATATATATATATATATATATATATATATATATATATATATATATATATATATATATATATATATATATATATATATATATATATATATATATATATATATATATATATATATATATATATATATATATATATATATATATATATATATATATATATATATATATATATATATATATATATATATATATATATATATATATATATATATATATATATATATATATATATATATATATATATATATATATATATATATATAAAATTTTCGTTTTCATTTTTATCGCTTCGGTAACTAAGCAAAGCGCGCCGTTTGAGTTCCGCACGCACACAACATTCCAAATTCGATAAAATCGAAAAGTAGGGAACGAAGTGTCTCAACACTGTGTTTATATAGTTTCTGCGGTTCCCTCGGCCTACTCTGCTAAAAAATTGTGCTATAAAAAAAATTAAGTACCCTCTATACTTACAGTCGGGGTTACTCCGAGGCCTTAGAAAATCAATCAATTTATATATATTATATTCTCATCCAATATTTAGAGCACAAAGCCAATTATTGAATAATAATCTATAAATTATTAAACAAAAATATAAATAAAATTTAATTTACTACCAAGAAAAAGTAATATCTAATATAATAATATTACAATACCATTTTTATTGTGATGGGAAAACATTAAAATTCTATAAGCGAGAACAATTTATTTGCACCAAACGCTCGGTATACGCTCTCAGAACATTTATAGGTGGCAATAAAATTGATAATATCAAAGTAATAGGTCTATCATATTGTCTACTTAAAACGGCACGCTTCTTATTTTTATGATATTTCCTTAGAATTTGTATTTATTTGTAAATACTGTATATTGGAAACCAGGTTTAACCTTAAAGTATAAACTTTACAGTGCTTTTGGGAAATATGTAATTGTAAATTTTAATTTAGTTTAATTATAAAAATTTTAGGCCTTCGTGACGCTGGCACAGTGTCTCACTGTAAGTTCATTGGTTGTGAGTTTGATCCTACTCGAGGAAATTAATAATTTTCATTTTTTCCGTCTAACAAAAGAGAAAATAAGGTATTGAGTTATGCCAGTTATCACAATGTTCGATTATTGGGCAGTAATCGAGAAAAGCATATTAATTTTTTAACATAAAGCTACTGGTTGACCGGTTCCCTCTGGTAACCCTGCCATAAGTAAAGCAGATATATAAGATATTCTATATTTAAAACAATTTACTCAGTTTAACTGTTGCTTTTTAGACAATTCTTTTTATTAAAAACTTGAGTACAAGAATATATTTATAAAATTTTCAAACAATTGTTCAATTTAAATTTGATGTATCTAATGACGATCAGAACAAAATAAACATACCAAGCTCTGTCGGTAGCTTGAGCTACTGATGTTTGTGTAGCCAAGCTACACCAATGCCAGTACCTTAAAAGGGCTAGGCTTCAGCAGGGTACTTACTACGCTTTCGCAGAATACCGTCGTGAAACAGCAGCATATTAATGTGTCAGGATAGTAAAACTTCCAGAAGCCCATAAGGGAGGAAAGCCAAGACTAAAACTGTATTTTATTGGCAACGCATCCACATCCTCTTAGGTTATGGATGTCTATGGACGAGAGGTCAGGTGGCCCATCTGCTCGTTTGCCAGCTTACAATATAAAAAAAATAAAAATTTACATAGTCTTAGCAAATATAAATTGTAGTAGAAATTTGTCATATCAATAAATATTGAACCTACGAACAACTCATCAAAGTTACTGTTAGACCAAAAGGCCCATCAAAATACTTGACAACCCTGACCATATCGTTTTAAGGATTCAAAATCACTTTATAAGAACAAAGTAATTACTTGACTTCGAAGCCTTATTGACTGTCAATGGTTTAATTAGAGCGAAGGTTTCACTTTAGCGAATTGTAATTAAATTTAATTAACTGTATACAATGTATAAGCGCTTGTCTGACATTAATTAAGATATATATATATATATATATATATATATATATATATATATATATATATATATATATATATATATATATATATATATATATATATATATATATATATATATATATATATATATATATATATATATATATATATATATATATATATATATATATATATATCTATATATATATATATATATATATATATATATATATATATATATATATATATATATATATATATATATATATATATATATATATATATATATATATATATGTTAGATATTGCAAATAGATGGGGGTAGTTTACAATTTAAAAAGTTCAGTCTGTCAGTTGAAAGTTATAAATATGAAGACAACATTACAAGGCGGCATTATTATGAGAGACGTGAACGAAGAAGGATCGACAATTAAAGTAGTACTTTATTATTTGTAGTATATTGTAGTTAATTAAAAAGTATTTATGTACATGTAAAAGTAAGTTTAAAGATAAAATAAATAAAGAGGAAAAGAAACAAGTGTTTTTATCATATATAAATTATTGACAGTAAATTTGAATTTGTTAATATTGAGAATTAATCGGACCAAATTAAATTGGAGTACTACAGTGTGAAGTAGGATTGAAAATAATCAAATATGCTATTAGAATATTTTTTTTTTTTTTAGCTTCACGCTATATCCCGCACATGGCAGGGTAGGCAGAGGGAACTGCAGGAACCATATGAACCTAGTGTCAAGACATTCCGTTACTTAGTCCCTGCTTACTCCGTCCCCACTTTCTGCCGTTTTCGAGGCATTGCGTGTTGAGTGGCGGAACTCAACGCCGCGCTTTGCCTTAGTTGCCAGAGCGAAGAAAATGGAAATAGAAAAATCCAGAAACCGTCGCGTTAGCCGCGTTACAGGCAGACGCTATTAGAATATGATACTAAATAAGAAAGAAAGAAACGCTCTAGCTTTCTAACTGTTACCTAAATGTGTAAATTTATGAATACTGCATAATTTCTAACTAAACATATCACGAAAAATAATATTTTTCAAACCACTTGCTACTTTCAATTAATAATTTGATATTCAATATTTTTTTCAGCTTTTTCAGTAGGTACGCTCAGTATGCCACAATCTAAAGAATTGAATTGAATTTACTTTGTTACTTTATATTATTTAAAAGAGGCGCTTAAAATATACGCTCTTAGTATACAAAGTTTAGGCATGCGTATATATGTTCGTTAACAGTTGTCAAAATGTTTTCCTATACATAATGATATGTAGATAGTTGTTAGTAATATTTTTGCAGTAATCTTCGACCTCATACAGTGTTGATCTTTGATTTATTTCTACTTTTCGCTTTTAAAATCTCTATTTTGTGCGGATAATGAGAGACATGTGTGTCTTGTCACTAGGCTCATCGTCTAACATTTCAAGCAGGAAAATAGTATATTCCAATAGAAATCTTAACCAATACTTTCTAAGGGTAATATAAATAAATATGCTCATCTGCATAATTACATATCCGCCACTTTTCTCTAAATAACACGTCTAGTCCATTACAGCGTGAGTTTCATTGACACGCCGTGATTCACGCTAGTTGGCCGCCGTCCAGATAAGTCTGTAATCAAATACGATGAGTTTCTCGTACAAATTATTCAAAGGAAATGTAAATAGAATGCTTAATTTGTATAATTGATCTGTATTTTTTGCTTTAGTAGTTTCAGTTTTCAATTTCAAAGCCATTGCTGAGTGGCGGAACCTAAGGCTGCACTCGTCTAATTAATTTAAAAAAGTGAATAGTCATAATATTTTGAGTTATATTATTATGAATATTAAAAACAATTTAAAAACAAATATAATTTATTTGAAATATAAGAAAATATAAGAAAAATATGTGAAATTTACGAGATAAGATTTGGGCCGCCTTTGCTGGTCTTGCAAGGGTGTGAAGAAAAAGCACAACATTGAGTTCCGCCACTAAATTTGTGGGTTATGTCTTAAAAATTGAGTAGCGACCGGGGAATATAGATGTCTAAGGTGGTTACATTTTTATTACCCTATATGAGGGAAATTTAATTATTTATTATATTTTTTGAAGTAAGATATATTAAATGAAATATGTACATATACATATATTATACACATCTATTAAAGTATTCGAACATGTAACTAACCCAATTTTCCAGCAAATTGTATTATACAAACGCCGCTTTGGCGTCGGTAACTCGATTTTGTTAGGCGTTAAATAAAAAAAGTATACATATTTTTTTGCATACACATTTACATACTATTCTTTTTTATTTCTAATGTAACCAACATTTTACTAACTAAGGCGGAAACTATTACATAAAAATATCAAGTAGAACTCACAATATGAACATTTGTAGATGTCTCTACTAGTAAGTAGTAGTAGTGAAATATAACAAATAAGAGAAGAAACCTCTTAGGGCTCCATGGACTCATCATAAGCACGGAACAGTGCTTGAAATTTTGACCAAAATTTTGACTGATTTCTTCAAAATATTTACTAAAGCTCGTTTCCATATTTCAAGTCCCAATGAATTTGGGATTTTGTTATTTATACATAATAATATTTACTTTTTATTCTTAAAGTTATTCCTGTCAAATTTCTCGGATCTGGTTAATGATTTAACTGACTCCATTTACCATCTTAAGTATTCTCAATGTTACTCCATTGTCTCTGATATCCTGCATCACGATATCCAGCCATCGCTTTCTTAGCATCAAGGGAGTCTAAGCCCCGGGACAAAGATATCAAGGCACGTTTTGTGAAATATTTCCTTGGTCGGCCAAAATATGGCCATAACTTAGCCTCTTTAAGCTTCTCTAATATGTCACAGACAAAAAATCCTTGGAATGAATGTATTGTGTATGCAGTCAGACCACATGCGCCATATTTCTACACCAGCATTTTCATTTACGTAACGTAAAGCTTTTAACTATGCGAAGATGATTCTGGAACCTGATAGTTCTGTGTCTTGAGTTGACAACGTTTTCTGTAAAATTAAAAAATAAGAAATCATTGAAATGTTGCTGAGTTTCTCATTTAAATTTAGTAGATTTTATGCTAGTTAGAAACAAATAACATAATATATTTAAGATCATTATTCAACGTACATTAGCTAAAAAGGGTATAATTTACAAATTCAAATAAATGTAATGGTCATTTTTCAAACGGTTTCCTTGGCGTTGCTCCAACGTGATTCAAGACGTTTTGGTACAATTAAGTATACGATTTGTTATATATTTTATTACCATATGAAAAGATGTTTTTGCATAACGGTTATAGTAGTTGAAAAATGTTAATATTTATTTTTTTCAAAAATACATATAATTGTACTACTTACTAATATTGTTGTTTTAAATTTTTGAAATTAATAAGTAAAAATGATAATAAAATGTTATATTGAGAAACTAAAGATTTTTCCGTTAGGTCACATTTCTTTAGAGTGTAAAATCAATATAAAATTTTCTATTGATTAAGCTAAAACTCAACTTGCTGCGAACAGTCCCGTAGGAATTTTGAGAAACTACTCCTTAGTCCCTCAAACTCTCTAAGGTAACTAGTACTTTAAACCCGACGCTACTCCCTACAACAAAAATATTTTGTTTCTCTAATTTAAAACATTGTTGAAGAAAAACATTATATTCTCTGACATAATTTTTTAATCCAAAAAACTCGTAAAAATTATAAATAGCTCAACTTAAAAAATTCAAAATATTAACTCATTTTTCTGTAATCTAGGCTATTTATAAACAGTAATTTCATCGCTATTTACACCACAAAATACTTAACGTATAATAAATAACGCTCATTTAAAAAAAGTTTCCTTTGTTAATATTTACCGTTTGCTTCATAATTGTTGTAGATACATCACTCTTCTTATTTCTTTAGCTTTATACCTGAGTAGACAGAGGAAACGTAATGAAAAGACACTCCGTACTCCATTTTCTTCTTTTCGAGATATTATGTGATGAATAAAAAGAAGAAGTTGAGGACCGTCGTGGCGCAGAGGCGCAACGTCCGCCTGTAACGTGACGATTTCTGGGTTCAATTCCTAGTCGGGGAAGATGGATTTTTCTATTTCCATTTTCTTCGCTCTGGTAAAGTAGGCAAAGCGCGGCGTTGAGTTCCGCCACTCAACATGCAATGTCTCGAAATAGGCGGAAAGCCGGGACGGAGAAAGCAGGGACTGAGCAACGGAGTATCCTAACACTAGATTCCCACGGTTGAAAAAGTTGAAAAAGAGTTTCGTAACTTAACTACGCATTTTATCTTGCTATCTCAGCAAGAAAAAATAATTCGTTCTTAATAAGGTTGGAATCCACAACCATCATGTTTATGACGACGGACCCAATTTTAATGTATATATTTTTTGTGAATAATCGCTTGGAGAATATTTCGCTGTTTCTAAATACAAAATTCCCTATGTAAATTCTCATTTTAGGCGAATTTGTTTTGTAATAATAGTATGAATGAAAATTCGTGACTTTTAATATTTTTTTAAGCTTCACGCTTTATCCCGCACACGGCAGGGTAAGCAGAGGGAACTGCAGGAACCATACGAACCTAGTGTTAAGACACTCCGTTGCTTTAGTCCCTGCTTTCTCCGTCTCCGCTTTCCGTCGTTTTTTTCGAGGCATTGCGTGCTGAGTGGCGGAATTCAACGCCGCAGTTTGCCTTTTAAAATAATACAATTTATTGATAATGATATTCCTTAATACGTCAAATTTACATCTTCACCAAATTAACTATTACTATAAATAGAGTATATACATACATGTTATATTTATATTGTATGACATTTTTCTATTTATTTTTATACCTCAATGTTCTTGTTAGTCACCGACGAAGTCTTTTCTTATATAAATTGAAAAATATCTAGATTGCACTTCGTTCATAACAAAGGATCTAGAATGGAATTTTGTTTTGGTTCAAACCGTACTAAGACTCAAAAAACGTAGAAAGTGTACGACTAGTTACTTACAAGTAAACATGTTATCTGAAGATTTTGATAAAGTTCAATTTTAAGGAATAAAAGAGCTAATATCCCATGTTTATCAATTCGACAGTACAATTCTAGTTCTACAGTAGTTAGTTTTACATCTATATTAATATGATATATCTAAAAAGTTAGATCGCCCTAATCTCGGAATTTTATTTGGACTTGTTTAATTATATTTGTTATAAAGTAAAATAAATATATGCTATGAAAAATATAAAAAATATTATAAAAAATTTTCAATTATTTTTACTTTAACGAAGTGACATGTAAAGACTAATTAAATATATTTTTAAATTGATTTATATCACTTCTACAGATTTTTATTTCTAACTTGGTTCAAACTACGAGCTCGTACAAATTGCTAATGTGATTTCCTCGAGACCTCAAGGTGTGGAATTACAAAGAATGTTTTTACTTGAAAATACAAGTTGAAAATGAAAAAGTTGTTTACTTATGTTGATTTTAAGTTAAAATAAATTGTTCTAGATAAATGGCTGTTAATATAATGATAGTAAATAGACTCAAGAAATTACATAGATAGAGATTGCCATAAAAATAAATGATATTTTTAATTGAATTCCAGAAGAACATAAAGCAAGGCATTGAGTTCTGCCGTTTCGAATTATTATTACGGTAAAACGTAAAATTATAAAATCTTACATAGAAATACACAAAATTATCTATATTTTAATTAAAAATATTTTTGTCTCTACTGATAGCTTAAAGAGGACCGCCGTGGTGCAGTGGCGCAAAGTCTGCCTGTAACGCGACGGTCTCTGGGTACCTCAGTCGGGGAAGATGCATTTTGCAATCTACACGCAATGCCTCAGAAAAAGGCGGAAAGTGGAGACGGAGAAAGCAGGGAGTGAGCAACGGAATATCTTAACACTAGGTTCCCACGGTCCCTGCAGTTCCCTCTGCCTACCCTGCCATGTGCGGGATAAAGCGTGAAGCTAAAAAAAAAAGAAAAAAAAAATAGTTTAAACAGTGAAACGTAACGTTAAGAAATCTAGTTGGAAAGGATATTAGAAAAGTTGCTACTTATAAAACATATACATGACCAAAAAAAATAAATATATAAACAGTAAACTGGGTTAAGGAATGTCTTTGGATGGTAA
Organism: Dione vanillae; assembly: GCA_037178615.1. NCBI lineage: Eukaryota > Metazoa > Arthropoda > Insecta > Lepidoptera > Nymphalidae > Dione > Dione vanillae. Next base: position 643,383 of record JAZFAU010000112.1, read on the forward strand.
CGCAACATCCGTCCGTCACAGATCAATTGCTGAGGCGATACGCTCCATGATAACAATACTAAGTGACCCTTTTGTAATACTATATGTAAGATGTTTAAAATAATGCGTTATTTTAAAGTTAAAATGGTACTGATATAGCCAAGTAATGATGTTGAATATTGATATTTATTAGTTTTGGTTCTAATAATTAAGATCGTCTTATTTCAAAGAAATACAAATTGAATTGATTCTGAACTTATTTCTTAAAATTTTTATATTGGATTGTTATTTTTAAGTCTTCCATAATGATTATAATATTATTATATCTTATATAATGCTTAAAAAATGGACATAACGAGGTTTCAATATGTGACTTTAAATTTTACTACAATTTAGTTATCATACCATTTCTAAAAATATGATTATTGATTTAACTATAACTTTTTATTGATTTTTTATTTTTATTTTATATTTCAATATATATCATATATTTCAATAATTTATAAGAAACGTGGCGCTGAGGCGCACACCTTCCCGTAATTGTGACAGTTTGTGGGTTCGATTCCCACCCGGGGAGGATGGCTTATTTCATTTTCATTTTCTCCAGCTCTAGAGTTTCGTCGCAACGCGCGATGCCTAAAAATGCGGAAAGCTGGGAAAGGAGTTCTTAATATTTGTAATGGGATTAAAACAGAATTAAGCTTGAAGCTAATGTAATTTAAATTTAAGATCAATATAATTCAAAATTTAAAAGCCTTTTTTCGTTACAGATTTGTCAAATACTTCGAGTGAAGTTTCAGAGATGGAGTACAGTGATCAGTGCTAGTGACTATGTGGTCAAGATGAAGCTGTGGAAGAGCCTGAAGATATCGATAGGCAAAAACGACCCCAAAAATTATCCGCAAGGTCTTCCGCATTGGGGACAAGGATATGAATTGGATGGTGAGTTATTTTTTTTATGTTTTCACGCTTTATCCTACATATGGGAGTGTAGGCAGAGGGAACTGCAGGAACCATAGAAACCTAATGTTAAGACATTCACAACATACACACGTGTTGAGTGATATGATATGACGAGGACCATCGTGGCACGGAGGCGTAAGCATCTGCCTGTAAACGAGACGGTTTGAGGGTTCGATTTCCTAACTACTTAACGTTCCATGGATTCACCAAGCGAGTGCTGGGCCCATCGTGTTGTAGGAAGAGGAGTTCCGTTCAGCGCTTGGGGCTTGCGACCCAAGTTTAAAGGGCCCCTCAAAAATGCATGCAATTACTTTTTTAGGCTTGTATATATCCAAATGATATAACAGAACCCTTTATTATTAATCTTTTTATATATGATTATTGTGTATATCTTGTGTATAAAATATTTTATTAGGTCTACTGCTTCTACTTCTTCTTCCGTAAATAAAAAAAAATAATTAAGATACTACGAGGAAAGACATAAAAACTGCCGATTTTCTAATATATAAGCTTTTGCTTGTCATAATAAACTCCCCCTACTTTCCTACGTATTCCATTGTCTCCAGTCACGGAACAATGTCGCAGATTGCAATGATTCGCCAATTTCGCCCCAACTCTTGAATATACCTCTTTATATTCTGAAAGCGAACTGACTGAATCAAAATTTCAATTTACAACTAGTATTATTCACTACCGATTTTAGTTATAGCTTTATTTAAATTAATAACTATTCAAAGGCTTCCTCTGTGACGTGCTATTAAATAGCTTTGTAATTTTCATGTATTTTTGGTGTTCATTAAAACACAAAGTAAATTTTAACAAAATTAATGATACATTAGTTTTATTTCAATGTTTTTATGTAATCAAAATGTTTTTTTAGAAATATATTCAAATACTTTCTTTATTCTCGACATTTTCCTTAGATTATAAGCAGTAGCTTTTTCTACTAAATGATATATTTTTTATTAAAAATAATAGAAAAATAATAGTAATAAAATATATCTTACACTACATTTAACATCATCCCAATCTTCTTTTTTACATACTCGTCTTTGCCTCCCTCCTTTCCGTTTTTCGAGTCATTTTGCGGTTAGTTGTGAAACTTAACGCCCGAGTGCCTGGTTGCCAGAGCGAAGAAAATGGCGCTGAAGCTGAAGAAAGCTGTGCCTCTGCACCAAGGCTGTCCCCATATATAAAATTCATCTAAATCCTTTATCATCAAGCTAAATACAAACAGCCTTTATTATGATCCGTCTACGTATATATTAATTAAATTAAAACATGATCACTGTTTGAACCTCTTACTTATCTTATTCTATTTATATTCATTATTCTAATTAGGGCCTTTAGCGAAACAATTTCAGGATACACGACAAAAGCAAAAGGAATAAGGGATGATTTGTTTTTGCCTTGTTCTTTGACGAAAAAAAGAACTGCGGAAATCCTGGCGTTTGGCGAGTTCATTTATTTCAACTGTGTCCTATTTTATGAAATTTAATACTGAAAAAGACAATTTTGCTTTATTAACATTTCACTTGTTATATACAATAGTATTTATTAAACATTAATTAATGGCGTGGAAAGTGTTATGTTAAAGCTTTTTATTTGATAGAGTTGTTTATTTAGTGGGATAATCCGGCTTTTATGAGTAAATTTTATATTTTGAGCGGTGAATTCTTCTTTTAACAAGCATTATCGTGATTTATGTTGCTGGAAGATCAACTTTATTACTTAGCCTGGTTTAGGCTTATACTTTGCATGATCTTCAATACTGTTAGCTAGAGTAATATATATATATATATATATATATATATATATATATATATATATATATATATATATATATATATATATATATATATATATATATATATATATATATATATATATATATATATATATATATATATATATATATATATATATGAAAAATTTATAAAATTTAATAAAATAATCTCAATATATATATTTTTTGTATTTTGCTGGAAACGTTTGCATTACTCAAGAGAGATCACGTTTGAATCGATAGATTTACAGCTCTCTGGAGCTTCGTAATGTAATAAGCACGTGCAAAATTCTAACAAGGCTTGGCCCAGAATTTAACACAGTACAATAAGCTCAGTACAAAACAATATCGTCTATGCCAGAAAGTCGGTCTGTACGTCGGTCTGTATGATAATAAATTTGAAAGCTATTGAATCAACTCATATTTATTGTATTAAATATAAATTGCAATTATTTTGTAATAACATCACTTGTTCCCTGCTCTCTACAGGGTACAGTCCCTATATTGCAAAGTAAGCAGTGGGAACCTAGAGTTAAGACGAGTGACGACGACACGACTAGTGTTAAGGGTAAACAGGGCGAAGAAAATGAAAATAATTTCTCCTAAAAATCTCTCCGAGTGGTGATATATCCCACAAACCGCCACGGTTACATTATACAAATGTTATTGCTTAAGCTTACACTTAAAATTAATACCTTAACACTAGTTAATACTTAACGAAAACAAAAATATGAAATGTGTCATTTGAAACTCTTTAGTTTTGAAGTCTACTAACAATTATTAAATCCGCGGCATCTCCATTAAGGATCGAGCTCTCCAGTCGGGAAAAATAGCGTCATTTTCATAAATCACAGCAACCGCTTCCCTTTCAAACTGTTTATTTCAGTAGAAATATGCAAGTTTTAAAATATTGCTCTGCATAAAAATGTTCTCGTTGCGTCAAAACAGTTTAAAATTATTTGTGTGTGGAGCTTTCAACTTTTTGTTGCTGTGTTTTTGGTTCTATGTTTCAAATTATATGTTACTTAAAAGTAAAGCTATTATAAAATGTGAATTCTATAATTTCTTTATTAATTAATCTCAACAATGCCCTTTGTTTTTTGGGTGAGGAGAAATTAAACAATTTAATTATTATATTTGCCCTAAATTGGAATGAAACCCACAGCTATTGTGTATATAGTACGAATATGTCTCACTGCTGCAGTCTTTTTTAAATTCATTTTCAGACTAATGTCACGATAGTCGTCTTTTTACTTTTCGTACGTACTTCAAAATAATAAAATTTCAAAAGTAGAAATAATTTTTGTATATTTGTCCTTTCATTTATGTAAATGAATCACTATTAGAATTGTGATATTTTCAAAACATTTTTTTTAATTGAAGTAAAAATTTGAAAAGTAATGCTTCTTAAAGTAAAAATTTGAAATTTTGGATCAAAAATAGTAGAGCTTCTAGTTCCATTTATTCAAGATCCACTTACTCTGGCAAAAATATCACTTGGTTGTTGCTTCGTTAAGTTTCGTCTAATAAATCATATTAATACTAGGATGGTGAAATTAGTAGACCTAGTGTTTAAACTAGGATTTATGCGCTCCTGCCCAAATTTCAATATAGAATTCTTGGTTACAGTGTAAATTTAAAAATATAAAATTCTTGGTACCTGTTCATAAAATATGCAATACTAATTAGAGTTAAAACAGTACGAAAAGTACAAATGTAGGTAATCAGGTCTACATGCAGAAGCTTTCAAATTAAGTTGGGAAATTTGTTTTTAAATATGAAGCTATATGCATTGTTCTGTTACTTTAATATGCAACTTAATGTTTTGCGACTAAAAGGTTTTAAATGCAATATTTTGTGTTTTATATAAAAATATAATAGAAAAGTAAAGTTTCGTGTTCTAGGTTTCTATTTGTTTTAATGTTATTTAACGTTTGAACTTAATGACCTTTTTGAAATCCTCTTTTACTTTTTTTTGTAATGTAATTGACACTAAGTATACTTGGTCTGTATACGTACCTTTTATAAATTTATACTATATGTTCTTATCGTAAATATTAATTATAATATTAATACATAATTTACTATTACTTTGAAGTAAGACTTTGGCTGATAAGCGAATTAAATAATTTTATACAACCTATTTTTGGTGTTATAAATAAAATTAAATTATATAAAAAAGTAGGGTAGGGTTAAATATTAGAGCATTTCTGCTATTATGGAAGTCGTGACGGCTGCGTTCCTGTCTTTCATCTTCAGATTATACTCCACAACGCTTTTAGTTGTTGCGCCCGTCGCATTACGAATTAGTCTTATGACTGCATAGTCTTTGCCCTAGCTGTACGTGCAACTATTGGTGTGTCGTGATATTGCTACGGCCGCATGTGAAACACTATCATGTAGCTGCAGCATGACCGATTAGCTGTTATTGACTACTAAAGTCTCGCTGGTCAGCCCTATGAATAGTTCCACCTTCAAATTTCTTTCTTCTCCCTTTTCTTGATTAATCAGAGATTCTTTTCGTCTTGTATGTAAAGTTTACGATATTTTTAACATTCCCTTGTAAGTGAGGTTTACGATATTTTTAAAGTTCCCAGGCACTGGTTAGCTTCATATTTTTTTATAAAAACGAAATATATTGGCCTTTTTAATGAGTATATGCCAGGATATGGGCAACGTCTATGGGACTTCTGTAAGTATACAACATGTTCCTACTTATGCTAAGAATTCGTGATATTTCAAAAAGGTTATCTCGATCAATATAAGGGTAGTTGGTGTAGGTCTCCTATTAAAAGTATCTCGTCGACCCCTGAGAATATGCTTACCATTACTATTGAAAATAAAGGCCTTGTCAACTATCAGGCGATTGCATTTTTGTGATCCTCCATATGCACCGATCCTCAGTTTTGACGTCATAGTAGGTATTTTACTTTGAACTAAATTCCTTATACTGTGATGCAACGGTCATTATATTTATTTCCTTAAATTTTTGTCTTAAGGAATCTTTTGGATTTAGGTTATAGATTGCGCGAATAGCCCGCTTTTGCAGAACAAAAATGGAATTAATAGAGGCTGCATTACCCCAAAGCAAAATGCCATATGACATAATGCTATTAATGTGCATAATCTTATGCATGAAAAACAGTATGGCTTTACTAAGGGTCGTTACGTTACGTAACTAACACACTCGTAAAAGTTTATTTTCTTCATAAAAACATAATGTTACGGATAAATAATTATTAGCTACTTATTATATGTTTTTTTACTTCAAAGAATTATTCTAATCTTTTAAAGTAATAAGCTGAGCAAAGATCGAATTACAATGATTAAGCTTACTTCCTACTAGGTGGCACTATAAAATATATGTGTCTCTGTTCTATCTCTGACTAGTTTGTTCTATCGCAACCAACTTAAATAGTTTTTTCTTTTTACAAATTTAATATACAAATAAATTTTACTTATTAAAACATCACACAACACAAACACAAACAAATTCATATAACCGTTAATTATATATATTTATGTGAACTCAAACTCAAACTCTGTATGTCAAGCTTTGTATGCTATATTTGTAAAAATCTCCTTTCAGCGTTCACAATTGCTAGTGTTGAGTAACATGAAGGGTGAGCTATCATATGAACCTTACCTAGTTATTGTAATACAATATGGAGTAATTACTTAGAAGCCTCCACAGTTACCCAATATCACTGGCTATTTCCCGGACATGGGTTATTGTATTTGCACATCGTAAACCTAGCCGCAGTAATCTTAGCTTAGCTTAATTGTAATACGTCTGCTAGTCGTTTTTTTATTGTGGTTGAGATGGTAAATTTTTGGTATTGCTATCGAATGAGGATTAAGATTTTTTTCCTCTGGAAACTTTTTGTTTTTTTTTTTATTCTTTTCAGCTTCACGCTTTATCTCGCATATTGCAGGATAGGCAGAGAAAACTGCTGTAATTATATGAACCTAGTGTTAAGACACTCCGTTGCTTGGTCCCTGCCTTCTCCATCCCCGGTTTCCGCCTTTTCGAGGCATTGCGTGTTGAATGGCGGAACTCAACGCCTCGCTTTTACATAATTTTTAGGGCGAAGAAAATAGAAATAGAAAAATCCATCTTCCCTGAGTGGAAATCAAATCCACAAGCCGTCGAGTTTACAGGTAGACGCTCCGCCTCTGCGCAACAACGCCTAAAATTCAATATTTAAAGTATTTTTTATTAAAATGTTACTGTTACAAGCACTTGGGTATCGTCGAATGGGGAAAAGACTCCCAGCGAATTACAAGGCAAATCTGGTGACAAGTACTGAAACTAGTTTAGTTTTGTATACAATAGTTCGCCTATACCTAATGTTTTCATAGTAAACGAAATAGATAATATGTACTTTGCTTATTATTTCAAACCAGTATAGTCTATTTTTGCTATTGTGTGAGAGAAAATGGTAGTTACAGGGTTATGCGAATTAATAATAAGTTCAATATTAGTCCTGAATAAACTTATAACAGGCTGTGTTTAGTTACATCTGGACGGTTAAAGCAATTTAGACCAGCTTGCTGACTAGTTTTCTCAAAGTGAACATGTTTATAGATTTAAAAAAAGGTGTTAGTTTTTTAATGATGTTGCTAATATAGCTATATTTTAAAAATTGATGTTTGATAATTAAATTGATGTTTTATTTTTGATAATGTGAAATTTAGTATTTCAATCAATCATGCAATGTTAAAAATTCAAAGAATTCTTTGTTATAAAACATGATATGGAATTTAAAGCTTAAAGTGTGGCTACTTTGTGGGGTACTTGTATACAAATTTCAACTAGAAAAATATTGTACATTTAATTTACAATTACAATTAATTTTTGTTTCAAAAGTTAGAGAAAACCCAGTGTTAAGATAACTACTGTGTTGTCACATTTAGGTTTGCAAATTTAAATAAATTTTCGTGATATTAAAATGTGAGAACTGTCGTGACGCAAGGGCGCAACGTCTGACTGTATACGCGATGGTTTGTGGGTTCGATTCTTACTCGAGGAAGATGGATTTCTTAATTTACATTTTCTTCACTCTGGTAACAACTAAGCCAGCGCGGCGTTGAGTGCCGCACCTCAACACGCAGTGCTATGAAAAGGCAGAAGGCCCTTCCCTTCCCTTCCTTCCCTACCCTCTTCCTACTTAGCTACATAGGATGAAGCGTCAAAGCGTGAAACATGAAAAAATAAAGTTATACATTCTTTCAAATGAAAATAAAATTCATAACAATAGTATTTCGTAAACACTGTGCTTCGAAATTCATACATAAGATGAAATTGTTGATTGGTTTTAAATTAAATATATCTATACATTCCCATATTTATATATTCTCTTTAAAGCTGATAAGATTAGTATCACACAGAATTTGCTTAAAGTCTGATTAAACTAAGTATATATACAGTATAATACATAAAAATAGATATTCATGAAAATAATCTAAGTAGTAGCACTAGTGAGCGCAAAATAGTTGCCTAAAAATACCGCCTATTATTGCACTCACAATATTTATCAGTTGCGTGAGTATTACTAACACAACTTTTTTTAAAAAATACTTTCTTTCTGAGAATCCTAAATTTGTGTATATTACAATTTCCTTAAGGTCAAAGACAAAATTATACCGATATTGGTGAGAACTTGTATTGAGAGTCAAAAAAGCTAAGTTAAAGCTGCATTTCCGACTTGAGTTATCTTGCCACAGCTGGAGAACATCTAATTTTAAATGCAATGACTGTAGATTTAATTATCGTTTTAAAAATTATTTACAGGCCTCTCCTAAGTTAGGAAATTTCGCAATGTTCCGGTTCTCTACACGTAATAGTCTTGTAAATTTAGGTACCAGAGTGTTCTAACACTAGCTTCCCTTTGTTTACACTATTTTATGAAAAAGCTAGAAGTCGTTAATGAAACTAAAAAAGTCTCATGAAACTAAAAAAAAGGAATACTGACGTCATTGTCTTCTACAGCAGTGGTCGTGTCATTAGTAACATGTTCCCATCTTGTATGCGGATGAGAATTTATTCTGTTTTCTTTTGAAGTATATTCTTCACATTTGCTCAAATTTTATGTATTTTTAACATTAGTTTTCCTCTGCCTTACCTGCTGTTACAAGGTAAACGTAAATCTAAATATAAGATAAAAAACTGTTTATATAAATTATTGATATTAATAATAATTACTTAAAAGTAAATACAAATAGAACAAACTAGTGGATTACCGCACACAATGCGCCTCGTTTTGCAAGTTTTACATTTTTAGCCATTTAACCATCGATACATCAATATGTTAACCATCCATTAAGCTAAGAGCTTTGTCTCTTAAAGGTCAGAATATTTGAATCTGAAAATGAGTACGCGTACGCTTTTCAAACAAATCAAAGTGGCTAACGTATAAAAAATATATATATATATATATATATATATATATATATATATATATATATATATATATATATATATATATATATATATATATATATATATATATATATATATATATATATATATATATATATATATATATATATATATATATATATATATATATATATATATATATATATATATATATATATATATATATATATATATATATATATATATATATATATATATATATTATCTTCTTTACTTCTCTATTATTATTATCTTTACTTTATTATTATCTTTACTTCCAGAAATAAATCTTTCTACATTACTAAAATCCTAAACTTTTCGGAAGCTTCCTTGTAGCACGTTTTGCTTTTACACAAACTTTCATATGGAAATTATAATATGATGTATGTAGAAGGATCTAGCTCAGATCTTAATTAATTTGAATAATAAAGTAATTACCGTATGTGTTATATGTTGTAGTTTTCTATGAATACAATAATTAACCTTGGACATCCTATAGCTTACCGGTTGAACGCCTGTGCTAATTTTTATTTTGCTTTTATTAATTATTAGGAGAAGGTTGTTACTGAAACCAAATTATATGTCTATCTTTCATTCTGTTTCTCCTAAATATTTAAGGCAGAGGGAACTGCAGGAACCTTAGGAGCCTAGTGTTAAGAAACGCCTTTGTTTAATGCTTGCATTCTTCGTCCCTCCTTATAGCCTTATTCGAGGCATGTTCAGTGGCGAAACACAACGCCGTGCTTGCCTAGTTTCCATAGCGAATGGAAATAAAAAAATCCATCTTCCCCGAATAGAAATCGAGCCTACAAACCGTCGCATTTCTAGGTATATGTTTCGCCATGACGGTCCTCAAATGCCACTGTGTTACTACGTAATAAAAAATATTTCATTTAATTTATAAAATGAACGTGTGAATTTATGTATGAAATATTTTACATCTAATATTTTATTAAATCAAACGTCAACAGTGACTGTACTGTGTACAGTAGCAAACGCTCTTACACAAACAATTATATGGTAATGGCAAAATGTAGGAACTAGGGAATGATTGTAATGGAATACCGAGCGCTTTAATAGAAATTTCTGAGCTGACTTCGCGTAAGTATATTATTGTAATATATAAGATTAACTTTGGGTTGTATTTGTTAGTATATTAAATAACTATATTAGTTATATTGAATGTTTTTCTTAGATTATTATAATATTACTTCATTTTCTCGATAAATTTATGTGTTTGGTGTATAAATTTACCAGATTGTATAGGTACGATATAAAGACTTAGGTGTATTTAGAAAAATATATATACCTGACATAGGTCTATCTAACATTAACCTTCAAGTAACAAAACTTCTGTCAAAAGGAAAGTGTCAAAAGTGATGTAAGAGATATATATGTTTTTATTTAAGTGCATAAGAGTATATGAACTACATACATACAACTCTCAGTTTTCTAAATTGAACTCTAAAATATATCACGTTTTATCTGAGGTTAATGCACTTATCCAAACTTACCAGAATCAATTCAATATAAATTTCTTTTAAATGAGTTTACATGTCCTTAGTATAGTGTTCAGTACTTGCTAGAGCCAGTAATTACTAGTATTATCACTTTATAAAGAAACAAATTTGAATGTCAATTTATATTTATAGGATCACATATCTTGATGAGGACCGTCGTGGCGCAGAGGCGCAACGTCTGCCTGTAATGCGACGGTTACTGGGTTCGATTCCCAGTCGGGGAAGATTGATTTTTCTATTTCCATTTTCCAAAGCGCGGCGTTGGGTTCCGCCACTCAACACGCAATGCCTCAAAAACGGCAGAAAGTGGGGAGGGAGTAAACAGGGACTAAGTAACGGAGTGTCTTAACACTAGATTCCTGTGGTTCCTAATTTTTAAGATTTTTAATTTTATATAAATTAGAAGTTCTCATTCCTAATCAAATTTCATAAGCATAAGTCTATGAAGTCGAAGCTTAAATTCACAGTCATATCAACTAATTTCGAGACAAGAAATAACAAAAATAATAAAATTGCATAAATATAATAATAATACATTTTGAGCCATCTCATGAAACTTTCATACTTTTAAAACTTATATATCTCATATTTTTGTATCATGCTTTCACTCTATATAAACCATATAGTATGCTAAGTCACAGCAAAGAGGGTGCCATGACCATGTTCGTATGGTTCCTGCAGTTCCCTCTGCCTACTCTGCCATATGCAGGATAAAGTGTGAAACTAAAAAAAAACATATCTTGTTACTATTATCATGTAATTTCTTGTCTTAAAATATTATTATTATTTTCTATGAAAATTCTTTTATGCTTATTTAAAAGCCAATTTCAAAGTCGTATTTTATTCGAAATAATAAGTGTTCTTAATTTTTTAAACGTCATATAGGTTACTGGGGATAGAAAAAATACTTAAAGAAAACATATAAAAATTTGAACGCAGCGGGACTCGAACTCAGCCCTGAGCTATGCGTTCTTCATCACGCTGCGTCGAAATTCTTATATGCTTTATACAATTTAATTTGTTGTTAGCATCTCTGTAGGGAGATTTTGTGATGGTCTATGGGTAGAGGAAATTTGTTACATACATACATAACTTCACGCTCTATCCCTAGCGGGGTAGGCAGAGAAATTTGTTAGGAAATTTGTTAAATCACAAAAAAATGTTACCACTGATTTACTAAAACTAGCACTCTAGACCTGAGAAGAATCGGCCCAAGCAATTAAGCAGAACTGTTTTAATACATTTATAATATTCATTAGTAATATTTATATATTGGCAACAGATGTAACAATGAAAAGAGGCTTTAGTAAAAAGCGTGACGAATGGTGGGATGATGAAGTGAGAGATGCTGTAGAAAGAAAGAAGAAGGCATGGCAGGATTATAAAGCCTCAGGTAAGAATAAAAGTATGAGAGAGATTAAAAAGAAAGAATACAAGCTGCAAAAGCACCAAACGAAAGCACTGATAAAGATGAAGCGTGAAATAAACGAGAGTAAAAGAGATGAAAGGTTGACGAGCAACTTCCGGGATAACACGAAGCTTTTCTGGCGAGAAGTTAGTGATTCACGGAGTTGTTCGTCAACCTTTAGAATGAAAGGGGTGCTTTCGAAGGACGGTGAGATATTCACAAACAGATCACACGTTTTGCAGCGATGGGCGGAATTCTATAAGGAGATGTATGAATGTGATGACGCTTCTGCCTCAAGTAACAGCGACAAGCCGAGTCTTGATGTAGCAGATGGCGAAATCAGTATAAAAGAAGTTGAGAGTGCAATAAGAAGCTTGAAATGTGGTAAGTCAGAGGGAGCGGATGGAGTTACTGCCGAGATGATCAAATATGGTGGACCTCGCATCTTGGACTTGTTCTGGTTTCTGTGCAATTTGTGCTGGAAATCGGGGGAGGTCCCAGATGATTGGCAAAGTGCAGTCATCGTGCCTTTGTATAAAGGCAAAGGTTCACAGATAGACTGTGCAAGCTATAGGGCTATCAGTTTGATTAGCTTAGGTGGTAAAGTATATGCAAAAATTTTAGCGAGAAGAATGCAAGAAAGATCTGAAAGGCTACTGTGGGAGGCCCAAGGAGGTTTTAGACCTGGAAGAGGATGCATGGATCAGATCTTTTCCATCCGCATGATCACAGAGAAGTTTTTGGCTGTAAACCAAAAGGTTTTCTGTGCTTTTGTGGACTTGGAGAAGGCGTTTGACAGGGTTGTGAGAAAGAAATTGTGGGAGATACACCCCGGTACAATGTGAGCGGACCCTTGCTGCAGGCTGTAAAGTCTCTTTATAGAGATCACTCAGCCTGTGTGCGAGTAGGAGCCGACATGTCGCCTCGGTTTGGCATCCAATCGGGTGTCAAACAGGGCTGTGCCATGTCGGCTTGGTTGTTCAATTTGTATTTGGATAGCTGTCTCCAAGGACTGAAAGAAAGTGATATGGGTGTAAAAGTGGGTGACTTGAAGGTAAATTGCTTGTTGTACGCAGATGATGCAGTGCTTATTGCATCATCAGAAAGCGAGTTGCAGGCATTGGTCACCATTCTGAAAGACGGGTGTGAAACTAATGGTCTAAGCCTGAATGCAAGTAAGACAAAGGTTCTGGTATTTGAAAGAGACGAGGAAAGGACAGATTGCAAGATTTTCGTGAATGGAAATTTATTAGAACAAGTGAATGAAGTAGTATACTTGGGAAGTATGTTAAGTAGAGATGGTAGATACGAAATGGATGTGGAAAGACGTGTTGCTGCCGGTAACAGAATGAACGGTGCCTTAGCTGCGTTGTTGAGACGGCAGAACGTCAGCATCGCTGCACGTTTGGCCGTACACAATGCAGTTTTGGTTCCGACGCTGTTATATGGCAGTGAAACGTGGGTATTACAGAAGAAGAATGAAAGAAAGATGAATGCTGTGGAGATACGATCTCTTCGAAGGATATGCGGAGTCAGCTTAGCTGACCGAATCCGCAACGAAGAGGTACACAGGATGGTAGGTACCAGCGAGGATGTCACAGTAAGAATGAAGAAGAACGTGCTCAGGTGGTTTGGGCACGTCGAAAGAATGAGTGACGAAAGAATGGTAAAAAAGATATACGATGGAAAAGTGTGTGGTAAGAGAGGTAAGGGGAGACCTCGGTTGACTTTCGAAAACACAGTATCGAAGATACTGGAGGAAGGTCACGTAAAAAGCATGAGGACTCCCCGGAGAGCATGCATGAAGAGGTTAATGACAGTGGACGAGGCGAAAGAGGTATGCAGGGACCGCAGCGTTTGGCGCTCCGTTCTCTCTGACTACCCCGCTAGGGATAGAGCGTGAAGATATGTATGTATGTATGTATGTAGATGTAACCGAAAATATCTGTAGTCCGCTAAGTAAGCCGGCACAGTCAGCATCCAAATTTATCAAGAAAAACAGTTCAACCCAGTCACGTTAGCGGCATTAAGTATAGAAATTAAAATTACGCGTTGAAGATTTATAAAAGTAGTAAAAACGTCTTGTAACCCCTTTGTGAGGTTTAACATTTGTATCTGGAACACATGGTGGTAATAAAATTTGACTTATGGCTTTACTAAGGCAAATAAACGAAGTGAATGACTCATTATAGAATGGTCGTTCGCAAACTAGGACCAGTGTCTGTTGCTGTTAGCAAAAAAAAATAAAATAAGTCATGTAGAGAGTTTGGTAAATGTATATGATGATATATAAAGGGGGGATTTTTTTTTAAAATACCGTCGTGGTGCAGAGGCATAGTGTCTACTTGTAAACGTCACGTTTACAAGTAGACACTATGCCTCTCACTGTGAGTTCGATTCTCACTTGTGGAAGATAGAGTTGTCTGTTTCCATTTTCTTCGCTATGGCAACTAAGCAAAGCGCGGGTTTGAGTTCTGCCACTTAGCGGAAAGTGGGGACATAGAAAGCAGGGACAAAGTAACTGAGTATCTTAACATAACATTCATATGGTTATGTTTGCCTACCCTACCATGAGCGAGAAACGTTTTAATCCGTACCGGAAGGATACTTCATACTAGTCTGAAATAATGTCATTTAATGCAATCGCGCATGATCTCTGTCCGAATACGCTCGAAATACAAGGTCATAAAGATATTATTGAAATAAACCCAACTTCTTCTATTTTCTAACAACATATTTAAAAAGCACTATTCTCTTCATTTCTTTACAAATATTTGCCAATTTATATTATAGCCAACATTAAAAGGAACCAAATTCTTATTTCAGTACACAATTCAGACAAAATATTAATTGTCTTCTAGCAATAGTACTGGCGTGAAGAGTGTTTCTATTGTTATAAAAATATTAATATTATAACGAAATTCAGGCGATATTAAAAAATCATATATATATATATATATATATATATATATATATATATATATATATATATATATATATATATATATATATATATATATATATATATATATATATATATATATATATATATATATATATATATATATATATATATATATATATATATATATATATATATATATATATATATATATATATATATATATATATATATATATATATATATATATATATATATATATATATATATATATATATATATATATATATATATATATATATATATATATATATCTATATCTATATATATATATATATATATATATATATATATATATATATATATATATATATATATATATATATATATATATATATATATATATATATATATATATATATATATATATATATATATATATATATATATATATATATATATATATATATATATATATATATATATATATATATATATATATATATATATATATATAAAGATGATGATGTAAACATGGAGTGACTACTAAGATCTTTCCGAAAACAATACCTTGAGCAAAAGAACTAAAATGACGTTGTTTCAATATTAAATACCAAAAAATATTACGCCTCGAAGCTCCCGCTAGAAAGTTGAAATTATTTATTTGATTGAATAAAACCATTATCAATATCTTGCTGTATATAAAAAATTATTTTTATTTCTAGCATCTCACACAACACACTAAAAGGAAACATAATGTTTAAACTCTCCGTTTTTTAAATAAATCTTTGTGGCTACTGATTGAACCCATCCCCCCGTGAAAAGTCGTCGGGTGCAAGTCACTGCTCAATACACCACGTAAATCTGGAATTCAGATATATTTATAACATTAGAAATAAAAAAAATACTGTAATTCAGCGAAACTAAGCTAAAGCTTAGTATTGCAGAATTATATTCTATACCTATTCTTTGTCTGAAGTTAAAAGTAAATTGTCTTTTAAAAAATTCCTCAGAAACAATGTGAGATACAACAATACTACTGGATTTCAAGACGCTTATACAATTTTGTCTTGTGTTTACTGACACTGCATTCTGTTGAGATGCTTTTGAAAATACTAAAATGCTAAGATTCTTTGTCTGTTTTAAATAAATAATATATACATTATGTGCCGATGTATTTTTTAAGCTGACCTTGTTTTCTGTATATAGCAAAGTAAACAAAGAAATTTCCTTTTTGTTGCTTGTTGAGTGGTGAAGTCAACTTCTTCTTCTTTTTCTTTTTCCACTTAGCATTATCCCGGCTTACTGCCAGGGTCTGCTTTCCGACTCAAATTACTCCACTTTGCACGGTTTTTAGCATCCTCAATGGTTAGTCCATTGGTGGTCTCATATCCTGCATCACGACGTCCAGCCATCGCTTCCTGGGGCGTCTGGGCAGTCAGTAGTGAACTCAACGCTGCTCTTACTCTTATAATTATCACAAATGTCAGTAATTGAAAATATTTCATGTCCTTTTTCAGCTTACAACTTTAATGAGGATGTACTGAGTAAATAACTACAGTAAGAAAATCGATACATACGTTGGGAGTCACGATGTCACAGATGGATATATACATAGATAGTTACATAAATATATAACGCCTCTTTTTGTATTAAGGTTCGAGGTCAGGATCAGGATACATGGCAGTATGTACAATGAAAATCTGCCCAGTTGGTACAGCAACTACTATAGCAATATTACTCGCTCTAGAGGAAAATAACTTAAAAATGGATTCCTCCTTAAATCCCAGAAATGTAGATATTGGATAAGATAAGATACTTAATGAAGAAAAGACTAAATAAGTAGTTTTGTTATATTATCCATATTGAAACTTCAATATTTTCAAATTTAAAATTTCCAATACCATACCGCATAAACTATTATTATTTTAAATGAAATGACAACATTCATTTTATTTTCACAAGAAGATTTAAAAATATATCATATTGAATAGAAATAGAAGTATTTTATTTAATGTTTTCGAACAATAGTGCTTTCCAGTTCGCTGAACAACGAATTACAGGAAGAATCTGGAATACGCATTCAATTTGTTGCATCTACTAGAATTTGTCTCTACAAATTTCTCAAATATGTTATATTATTTAACAAAAGTTTAAAGAAGTTTAAAAGTCATAAATGTGTATATATATATATATATATATATATATATATATATATATATATATATATATATATATATATATATATATATATATATATATATATATATATATATATATATATATATATATATATATATATATATATATATATATATATATATATATATATATATATATATATATATATATATATATATATATATATATATATATATATATATATATATATATATATATATATATATATATATATATATATATATATATATATATATATATATATACCTTACCTACATATACATATACATATATATATCTAAAAAATACACCTAAGATTGGCAGTATGTTTCATTAAAGAGAAACTGTAGTCCCTCACGTAACGTATAAACCGGCGGGGCTGACTTTATGACGTTGTGTTCTGATTGAAAAACGTAGACCTAAAACACTTACATATAGACTTTACTTTGCTAAGAATATAATATGTTTTATATTTATTGTTATTATTAGACATGTGATAGAAAATATTGCTAGAAATACGGTTTGCATTATTCGTGATAAAAAGCGCACCCACAAAGTGTCGCGTTTACAAATAGACTCTGTGCCTTTACGTGGTCGACAGTCCTGTATTATTTTAATTTCCTTCGTTTGTAATAGTTTATATAAAATTAGAATATTCTAAGTTTATATATTTTTCAATTTTAACTCTCGATGTTAACTTCAGCCTACATGATCTAACTTCTGAGACGCTTCTCTGCTATTCACTACACCGGTGAGTGGAGAACATATTGACTCTACTAACTTTGTGAAATGGAGATTCCTGAAAAATATTCCACTGTGAAACAACTTGTTGACTTCGTTATGACACCGTGTGCAAAAAATTCAATATCGTGGCGGCTATAGCGGTATGATATTGGATTTTTTGTATGAAAAGATATTGACAAGGCAGCGAAAATACAATCCTTTCAATGGTATTCTAATATAAGATATAAAAGGCGGATAACGGGTTATGTTTAAATTATAATGACATAGCGTCTGATTAACGCTGCATTTGTAGGTTCGATTCTCACTGGAGGAAAATGGTATTTTCTCATTTCCTTCGCTGTGGTAACAAGAAAAAGCGCTGCGTTGAGTTCAACCACGTTGTATCTCTGGATCTGGACATTTAGCCTGCCACCTGCCCTGGTTATAAAAGCTATTAACATGTTCAATAAAGAACAAAGGTCATCTATCAGTTTAATGTTCTGACCTTGGTGAAAGTCGGCTGAAAAAGATTTGAAATTCTCTTGATACTCTAAACAAAGTTTGATCCGCAATTTGCTGAAAAATTATAATGAACTTCAGTGTACTTAATTTAAAATTTATCTCGAGAGCAGGCTTTAAGGCTTTTAATATACTTGTGAGTTTAGATGATATAGATAAAAAATTACCTTTCTTTATTAAAGTAAGTAAATTATTTGCTTCATATTAAATTATTCAGGTATCTATCCGTATGAACAGTAAATCAAAAGTATTTTTGTAGGAAACTTTTCAACTATTCCTTAGAACATATGAAATTAATCAAACACTTCGAAAGTTTGCGTAGATGCCGAAAATGTAAAGAATTATAGCCTGAACGTTGAAAAATCATAGTGAAACAGGTAAGATGTGCGTCAATGAATTTTATATAGAGGGGGAATACTTCACTAAACTTCTTTTGGAGTACTGTTAGACTTAGCAAGTGTAGGTTAGTTAAATTTTCGCCGTGTTTTTTTTTCTATAGGTATATATTTAGTCTTAAGAAAAAAGAATACAAGGAGAAGCAATTTGGTTTCGGCAACATCTATCGGCTTGCTTTCCTTTATTTTTAGAGTGTAATAAAGATGTTCTCATACATTACTCTTTCTGCTATCTAAATTTTGTATAAGATACTTTAAATACGAATCAAATTTGCGCACTTAGGGTTTTGTATCGTCAATGGAAAATATTATTTGCAGATATGCGCTCAACGTATGAAGTTAGCTACAAATATAAGTTTGTAGTAGTTTTAAATGTTATATCAGAAAAATCACAATTTTTGCGTGTCCCTATAAGTCCTTTCTAACTGTGACAATTCTAACATAATGAAGTAGATAATAAACAGGTTTTAATAACTATGCTACAAAAAGAAGTATAAACACTCATATATTTAATTGTGTTGACTAAAATGTTTTCTTTTTCCTATGCTACATAGGGTTATATATTTCAGCAAGTAAAGAATAGACAGGCAAACTATTTTTTGAAATTAAAAACCTTTAAATGTTATAGCCTAGTTCTTAGACTTAGAGTTTCATCTCATCTTAACTTTTTCAATAGTGGGAGTTATTTTCTTATTTCTATTCACTTTGAGAAGGCAGGTGGCAAAAAAGGATTGTTTTTTCACTAGATCCTTCTTACTTCACATAATATATAAAAATTTTAACATAAAAACATAGTTTACAAATACAACAACTCATTTTCAACTAAGTGGCTTAAGATGACTTTGAATAGATTATCTCTTATTAATTTGTTGGCGCCGTCGTGGCGTAATGCAGTCTCACTGCGTGCGATAATTATGGACGCAAATTACATGCAAAAAACATGGCGTGGAGATGTTATGTTGTTTTAATTATTATAATAATTTATGTACTGAATAAAATGTGAAATATTATTTATATTTAGAAAAGTAACTGATGGCGAAGTTTTTATTTTTTGTTTTAGAAGTGTCATACCAATTATCTTTAGAAGACCACCTCTTTACCTTTGCTTTATATATATTTTGCTTAATAATTGTATAGTAATATTTTATGTATAATGGTAAAATTGACGAAAGCTGTTAGAAACTTCTACGTACTACGTTCGTTGTAATTCAATAATAATAGTTACTGTGGTCTAAATAGACACGGTTACGACTTAGGTACCAATAGCACAAACACCTCTACACCTTCTCACTGAATGAATACAACGGCGTTATACTATAATTAGGAAACATTAAATGTACCCAAAAGAGGTTAAAACTCTCACAACATAGCATGCGGCGATCACAATGATTGTAGTGACACAAGGCTGTATGGCCCTGCAAAGCCGCAAAGGAAGATGAAGAATTATAATTTTGTTGTTCTTTTACATAATAGCTTAGTGAATCATTTCAATCCAAAATTTCATATACTCGTACATAATAAAAAAGTACAGTATTGTGATGCAGTTACATGTTGTCTTTACTTCTTCTTATGATTTTAGTGCCACAAGGTTCCCACGGTTCCCTCGCCCTGTCATGAGCGAGATAAAGTGAGAAGCTATTACATATAATCATTACGACGAGGACTGTCGTGGCGCAGAGGCGCAACGTCTGCTTGTAACGCGATGGTTTCTGGGTTCGATTCCCACTCGGGGAAGATGGATTTTTTATTTCCATTTTTTTCGCTCTGGCAACTAGGCAAGGCTCGGCGTTGAGTTCTGCCACTCTACATGCAATACTTTGAAAAAGGTGGAAAGCGGATACGAATTAAGCAGGGACTAAGCAAAGGAGTATCTTAATGCTAGGTTCCCACGATTCCTACAGTTCTCTCTGCCTACCCTGCGACGTGCTGGATAAAGCGTTAAGCTATAAAAATCAATAATCTTCAATAAAACCTTCAAGGTTCCTTCTACTTCCCTCTTATAATCTTTTTTTTCTAACCCTTCTCTTAATTAAGCTCTTTACTGAAAATGTGTCCTACTGGATTTTAATGTAGCATCTTCTAGTACCTTAGCCTTTCTGTATACATTTTACAAATAAATGACAAATTGCAACAGAATTCTTAGTTTTGATTGCTTATAAGGACCATATTCAAAGCACAGAATTCTGTAGTAAACAGACCAGTGAGGAAAAAGCTCTAAATGAAAGACTGAATATAAAATAGCTTAAAGCTTGAAACGCTAGGAAGCTTAAAAATAAATGTTTTATGTAGAAAATAATTTTTTTTAACAAATGTTAACACTATTCTAGAATGTAACCAGAAAATGTGTTTTGTAAAATATGTTAATTTTTTATGACCGCCTATGAATTTCTCATTAGCCTAGTTAGACCGTTGTTATTTTAACATTTCTTTAACATATTTATATAGTGATTTTAATATGTTTAGATGTACATACATATACTATTTTTTTAGAGTAACATCTATCAGTGAACTGGCGGTCGGAATATATCAAACCGTAATATCTCGATAACAGAAAATTAGTAGTATTGACAAAATGTATTTTGTCAAATCGCCCCACACCAGTCGTCCTACAGAGAAATCATTTAAGTACAATTTTTAAGCTTCACTCTAGGCTATATCCCGATGGGAGCAGGATAGGTAGATGAAGGATAGTGTTAAGATACTTTAGTTCTTATATTCTCCCAAATGTTTTGATCAACAATGTAAACAATGTAGATCTCAGCGCTACTATCTGTCGTTGCTAGAACAAGATAATAAGAATTAGTAACTTCCTCAGATGGGAATCAAACCTAGAGCTGTTGAAGTTTACAGTAGTATTATCGAAATATAACCGAAAGATAAATGTGTAAAGAAAAAGCAAAGTAATTTCTCAATGTAGTTACAATATCTACAATATTGGTCCTTCTACCCCAAGTACTCGTCATATGCAATACAAAGGCGTAAATAGAAGCAAGAGGCGATCAGAAGTCACGCGTCCGTAGTAATGTATTACGTGACCTCATGGTACCCTCTTTGCTGTGACTTAGCATACTATATGGTTTATATAGAGTGAAAGCATGATACAAAAATATGAGATATGTAAGTTTTAAAAGTATGAAAGTTTCATGAGATGGCTCAAAATGTATTATTATTATATTTATGCAATTTTATTGTTTTTGTGATTTTTTGTCACGAAATTAGTTGATATGACCGTGAATTTAAGCTTCGACTTCATAGACTTATGCTTATGAAATTTGATTAGGAATGAGAACTTCTAATTTATATAAAATTAAAAATCTTAAAAATTAGGAACCACAGGAGTCTAGTGTTAAGACACTCCGTTGCTTAGTCTCTGCTTTCTCTGTCCCTGCTTTCCGTCGTTTTCGAGGCATTGCGAGTTGAGTGGCGTAATTCAACCCCTCGCTTTTCCTAGTTTTCAGAGCGAAGAAAATGTAAATAGAAAAATCCATCTTTTCCGAGTGGGAATCAAACCTACAAACAGTCACTCCAGTCAGTCAACCTCTGCGTCACGACAGTGAATACAAATATTATATTAATTTTATATTGATTTATGTAAATATATGAGAAAAAACAACTTAGTTTCCCATGGATTCACCGTGCATGTGCTGGGCCCATCGTGTTGTTGAAAGCTCCGAGCAGCGCTTGGTATTTGCGACCCAAGTGTAGGATTAAAGGGCCCCTTTAAAATGCATTAACGCTCACCTTCACTGTCCGAGCTCTTCCCACTACCTAACCAAATTTTGAATGATTCTACCAAAGCCGCCTTCGAAGTGCATTCTAGAAATGAATTTGTGATAGTTCTAGACAGGCCGAGATCTTTTAGTGAACGATAGAGAGATTTCGCTGTTATATCTCTCGCTCCTTCTTCAACCGCATATAAGCTCGCTCTAAACCTATTCCTGGTCAGTTCGTTTGTAAGATCGAAATACTTATCGAGTTTAAGGTGGAGACTTTTCGGGATATTTGTTTCCCACGGAACTGTAAATTGTACCAGTACTACGCGTTTTAGGCTTCGAGAGTAAAGAAAAACATATAAACACAAATATCCTCAGGGATTCTATACTGTTTCTCATACATGTCCATCATAAGTGTCCAATCAGGAGCTGGATCTAATATGGAGAAAGGCTTTTGTGTAGGTTTCTTATAAGAACCTTCTTTCACAAACTCTATTGAGCGTTTGCTGGTTGTTATGTTTCTCTGTGCTCTTGCTACTGAAAGACTAACGGCTTCACGTATGATTTCTAGTACTTTATCATGGCGCCGCGAGTATTGACCACTATCCAAATGTACCCTACACTCCACCAGCATATGTTTAGCTGTCCCCACTGCCTCTTTACAGATGTAGCAAGATTTATCGGTAGCTTTATCCCATCTTACTAAATTACTCTGATCTGAAATAGTCATTTGGAACATTTAGGTAGAATTTTAATAGTGCTGGAGACCAGTCGTGAATTAGGGTGCGCCATTTTAAAGCTATAGAGATACAGAATTCTACTATAGTTAGCCACTCATTTTGCATTTCTAAGCCCATTGCGTCATTATATTAAAATTATATTGACGTATATTTTGTAAGAGAAATTGGGAACTTTAGACTGGTTTTCCATAACAAGGTCGATGCTGCTGACGATATGGGAAAGTCACGTATAGAACATAACGTTGCCAATGTTCTAAAGTTCGAGTTAGACCATAAGGGTTGTCCGGCTCTTCGATATTGCTTTTCATTTCCAATGGTAGATTGTGACTTAACAAATACAAATGATATTCTTGTAAATTAGTAATAAGCGTACGGCGGACATGTACTTTTTCAAGTCCGTAACGGATACGGATTCGTAAGATATAAATATATAAACAAATTTATGGTATATATTCCACATGAAAGGAGCTTTTTATTGAATTTTAGTAAAATATATCTTTTTTAATTTTTCTAATAAAAAAATTCAATTCAATTTTGTAAATTGAAATTTGACCAACTTAGCCAGAAACGATTTTTTTTTGGTTTTTGGCTGAAAATAGCTTATGTTATATAGATAATCGTTACAAAGTTTTATCGTGGTCTTCAAGAGGTTTAGGTGCTACATTGGTTATAGTGACGAGCGAGGCGGCCAATGCTGCGGCTAGTTACCAGGTAGCCGATACTAGCCCACAGACGAACTGCCTAGGCTTTAATTTTATCACTCCAACCACTAAAAGTATTGTAGTAAAATTTCAAGCAACCGTGTAAATTATAAAAATGTTAGGAATACCAAATATTTTTTTTATATTCTATTTATCTGGTTTCTTTTATGACTTAAAAAAGTAAAATATAAACAAATTTAGGTAAAGATCAAAGGCTGAGTTGTACATGTCCGCCAGGCCTTCGCAACTTATGTACTTTCTAAACTAAACGGTATATTACAAAAATTTAAATGCAACTATGGTCACTTATATAGCTCTGAAATATTAAAAAAACATCCAAAATCGGAGACTATGACCATTTTTATCAGTCCGCTTGGCGTCGAATGCCCCATATATATTTTGGCATCACTTCTCTACTTAAAAATTCAGGTCTTTTTTTTGTAAAGTCGTACAACTAAATACTTAAATTAATTTATTTATAATTAATTCTATTATTTAAATATATATTGTGTTTAGAGATATATTTTACAACTAGATGTTCCAGTATTAAAATCGTATTTCTTGGACAAAAGTTACTATAGTGGCTAATTGGTGTATAAACACAGCGAGGAAAGACATGTTTATTTTAATCTCATTGAAATACGTTGCCAGAGGAACAGTATGAGCATTGAGGGGAGAAATTCGCATACTATTTACATTAAGTGCGGCGCAAGTGTAAGCGATTTTCGTTGTTAGTATTACTTTTAATTATTTAAACTTAATTTAATTGTTAAGTACCCCTTATATTTAAATAGTTAGAAATCTCTTTTAAACTAAGAATAGTTGTAGATGATAGTCTATGAAATGATGAAAATATATCAATCAGGGCTGTAGCATAAAAACAACATGTATATATACCCTGGAATATTGTTGTTAAGTGATTTTAATTATTTGCTACAATTGCGTAGAATCTCCGTCCGAATGCGTTAGAAGTATATGGTCTACGTGAGTTTTGAATTTATCAATTAAATTAAACTTACAACTTGTGGTTTCTTACAATATTTATGTATTATTCAAAAATCGCTGTATCTTGAGCCCCTTGAGATAGCTGTTTTAACGAGAGCATGCAATTTAGTTGTCTACTTCTTATTTCCTTTCCTTGATAAATGATTCGTCGTGGAATGCCCGCTAATTTCTGACTCCAACTCAAAGGTCGGATTTATACCATTTCCTTTAGTTTCTGCTACATTTAAAGCTTTCTTGAGAAAATAACATGGCCTTATTAGCTCTTGTTCGCAGCGCTTATAAAAAAATATTAGATTTTTTTATTTCTTTTTTAAAACGGTAAGACTGTATTGACTCTACGTTGTTTTTAATATTATGTTTAGATTTATTAATTATTTGTGTTACTCAGAATCGCTCGCGTATTTATGATTACATTACACTACACACCTTTGCTTTATTTTGTTATAGTATAAGTAACAAAGGCTTATCTGTACATTCAATTTTTCTACTCCATTTGTTAGAAAAATTTACACAGTACATGTAAGTGACTTCTACCTACTATATAAAGAAAATATCATAAAAATATAATCTAATTTGTATTGAAGCCAGAACCGTCGCCTTTACAGCCATATTGCGCACCTCTGTGTCATAACGGTCACAGTGTGTTTGTTAAACTTAACTAATTAAAAATAATATTTCAGTACTATAAAACTGAACAATGTCGTAGAATTTGCCTGTAAACGTGATGGTTTGTGGGTTTGATTTTCACTCAATGAAGACGGCATATATGTGCTTCGCTCTTTTCCTCGGTAATGGAGTTTCTGAAGACTATTTATCTCTCTCCAAAATCTTTGTTATATATTTTCTTCATAATACCGAAAACCTAGAGTTAAACTCCATACTCGTTTTTCCGCTTTATCCTGTCACCTAAGCGAAAAAAAAATACAAGAATTGTTTCTCCCAGACTGGAAATCGAACCAATAACCGTCGCATTTATAGACATACACTGTGCCGCTGCAGTACGACAGCCTAATAAATTTTAAAATACAAATTCAGGCATAAGTCCAACATAACAAAGACTATAATAAATCATTCTATAAAGAAATTAAACGAATAAAAGTACAACCGTTTGGTGACGACAAACTTGTACAGTACTCTCAAATTAGAGGCGGATAAAACGCAATCCTTCTTTTAAATGAAACGCCAAGTTTCACTAACGACCCTTGGTCCTGGTAAATTCATGAAACAACAACGCTTGGCCCAATTTAGGAAATGTAGCGAGACTTGTATATTTTATAGCATATTTTTTATTACTGCAAGCTCTATACTGCATATATTAAAATAGAGAATGGAAAGATAATGTTAAGACACGTCACAAATACGCAATAGAGCGACAGAAATAACATTACCGCACTTTATCTTAGGATTTGGAATTAAAATAATTAATTCATACAAGTTGAAATCGAACCCAGAACAAACACAAAGAAAAGATCTTAAAAGTTAGAATTTGATGCAATATGCTTAAGGAAACTTTTTGAAGGTGGCATTATTGTAATTTATATAACAAAAGAAGCGAAAATAAGAAAAGAACTTCAGCACAATTTAAAAAATATATTAAAAAGTAACCATTTCAACACTTGACACTTGTTATTGCGACGCACATAGCACTGTCACTGCTCTCATTCTCACTTAGAAGTAAGAAAGGTTAGAAGCTTTCTGGTGATAACGACGTTGAAAGTAACAGATTATGTCGTTTACAAGTGAAAATCTTTCCTTTTCGTTTAATTATAACTGAATTTTCACTTTCATTATTCTTTTTTGAATATAAATCGACATTTATTTTAGGGTAAAAGATTTTTTTCCTTATAATGTAATTCAGAAGTCAACCGTTGAAACTACGCAATAATTTTCCATATATATGTTCCATTTAATGTACGAATATAGACTTTAATGCATAGATTAAAATATCAAAATGGTCATCCTGTAGAGGAGATTGAAGTAACACTCTGACAAGTAAAAAAGCTCACTTACATTATCAACATTTGACAATAACCACACTATAAAACGGATGCAACGTGAAGCTAGAAAAAGCTTTTATAAGCTAGAAAACTTTAAACAAAAATAACAATTATATACAACAATTCGATATAACAATAATTTCACGCTCAATAAATACATTCACTTGCGCTGGTTAAATAAAAAAGCATTCACCGTAGCTTTCACACGCAGAAAACAGTAATTCTAGACTATATAGATATACGTTTAAACTGCGTTAGGTTGTTATTTTCGAGCGTTTCGCATTTCAATAGCGGCCGCGGGTTTTTGTAAATACTATTAAATGAAATGACTATTTGGGAACGTGTGACCGTGTACATGTTAGTTGTGGACACATTTCGATACTCATTCTAGAGTATATTGGACATAAAATTTGTTTTCTAATCCCATTGTACAATAAAAAATACTATATATTGTATAATAAAAAATACTTATACTAACGTAAACTAAGGTCATAAAATCATCAGTGAGGTCTAACATAGTCGGAGATAATGAAAGAGATTATATTTTAGATATTGAGATACTATATTTTGTAGGTAGTTCAAAAATCTTTAAAATTGTACCAGCGTCATACACACACATACATATACCGTCGTATATATACGATGGTATATGTATGTCTGTGTATGACGCTTGTACAATTACAATATATATATATACATATATATATATATATATATATATATATATATATATATATATATATATATATATATATATATATATATATATATATATATATATATATATATATATATATATATATATATATATATATATATATATATATATATATATATATATATATATATATATATATATATATATATATATATATATATATATATATATATATATATATATATATATATATATATATACATATTTATATATTTATATATATATATATATATATATATATATATATATATATATATATATATATATATATATATATATATATATATATATATATATATACTTAGTCTGGCCATAAATACAGTTACTATTCAAAAAAAGAAAATATTACGTTTGAATTTGGAATCTGTCATTTTTATATGATTGCTTGATGTGTTTTCTTATTTTCGCGCCATTATATTGTTAAATATTTTGTTATATTAAAATGGAGTGGGGTGATAAAGAGAACCGAATCGCTGTGATTGCCTTACATAAAGTAGGTATGGAGAAAAGTGCAATTTTTAAAACCCTCCACCCGCTTGGTATTAGTCAAATGTTTGTTTACCGGGCTATTGATAGGTACAATGATACCTCCTCTGTTTGTGACAGAAAAAGATCTGGCCGTCCACGTACCGTTCGTGTGAAAAAGGTGATTAAAGCAGTTAGGGAAAGAATTCGAAGAAATCCTGTCCGTAAGCAAAAGATTTTATCTAGGGAGATGAAGATAGCTCCTAGAACCATGTCGCGTATATTAAAAGATGACTTAGGACTTGCAGCCTATAAGAGACGTACTGGTCACTTCTTAACTGATAATTTAAAGAAGAATAGGGTGGTAAAATCCAAACAACTACTTAAGCGGTACGCAAAGGGAGGTCACAAAAAAATTTTGTTTACGGATGAGAAAATTTTTACAATTGAGCAGTATTTTAATAAACAAAATGACCGTATTTATGCTGGAAGCTCTAAAGAAGCTTCGCAATTAGTAAACAGAGTACAACGTGGGCATTATCCCACTTCAGTGATGGTTTGGTGGGGTGTTAGCTATGAAGGGGTGACTGAGCCATATTTTTGTGAAAAAGGTATTAAAACGTCGGCACAAGTGTATCAAAATACCATTCTTGAGACGGTAGTTAAGTCTTTAACTAACACCATGTTCAATAACAAAGAATGGTGCTTTCAACAAGACTCGGCACCGGGTCATAGAGCTCGATCCACCCAATCTTGGTTGAAAACTAACGTTCCGGACTTTATCAGCACTGAAAACTGGCCGTCGTCAAGTCCTGACCTAAATCCATTGGATTATGATTTATGGTCAGTTTTAGAGAGTAAGGCTTGCTCTAAACGCCATGATAATTTGGAGTCCCTAAAACGATCCATTCGGTTGGCAGTGAAGAATTTTCCCCTAGAAAGAGTTCGTGCTGCTATTGATAACTGGCCTCAACGTTTAAAAGACTGTATTGCAGCCAATGGGGACCACTTCGAATAAACATTGTATATTTTTAATAGTTATATATTGATGTATTAAACTAACTCACTATGAAAGGAATAAATGTTACGTATAAAAAAAAATCGTGCTTTTCTTTATAACAATATTTATGGCAAGACTAAGTATATATTATTTAATGGATATAATTTCATAATATTATTTATATATATATATATATATATATATATATATATATATATATATATATATATATATATATATATATATATATATATATATATATATATATATATATATATATATATATATATATATATATATATATATATATATATATATATATATATATATATATATATATATATATATATATATATATATATATATATATATATATATATATATATATATGTTACTTTAGAGCATATGCGCTACATATAAAATGCATTACTGCAACCAACAGCGCTGTCCACTTGCGCTATTATTTCAACAGTTTACGTTTGTTAGTATCAAGTCGGTACAAACTTGTAACAAGCTAGATAAAATAATGGAAATTGGTTATACGCTTTACTAGGATGAAGTTAACCTGTAATAAGATCTCAAAGATAATATTTATATGGCATATATATTTATTTCGAATCTTATAGAACTATTTAGTATTAGTAAGTTACTACTTAGTGTTAGCGTCGTGAGGAATGAGGAGCTCAGATGTGTGCCTTGCAACCCATGTGTAAGTTTAAGAGGTCCCTTTGAACTGCACTATTGAAACTCTTCCTCCATACTCCTCCATAGCTCTACTATTGCAGTATCCGAAGTATACTCCAGAAAATAATATATAATAAAAGGACCAAGAAACAATGATTATGATCTGCAAGTTTTACTAATATTACGTAATTAGTATACGATTTATATATTTATAAGTATATTTTTTTCTAACTACCGCGACATCCAGTATCCTGCATATCCAAAGATCTTCTTGACTTCTTGAGTGACAATCGAACCCACAATAGTCGAGTTTACAAAACGCTACATTACTGCGCCACGTTGGTCGAAATAAATCTTTCAAACAGTAAATTTGCACTATATATTTACACAGCACACAGAGCTTTCAGCGTGGGAGATTAAAAGGCGTCACTGTAACCGTCAGTGCTGTCCACTCATGTTATTATTTCAAGAGTTTACGTTTGTTAGTTTGAAGTCAATACAAAGTTTGTAGCAGGATAAAGTAACGAAAATTGATTGAACAATTTTCTACGATAAAACATATTTATATAAATATTATAAAGATGAGATTCGTGTTTTAGTACTTATTTTTAGAGGATGGCTAAAGGCTATATTATTAATAATTATTGGGTAATATATAAAATAATATCTTTGAAATCAGTCAGTCTGTCAGTTTACCAGTATACATTTTAATTCAACGTTTTTTTTCAGTTTTCAAGTCGCAGACATCACTATCAACAGATTCTGGACTCTGCACCGAGAGAGGGCTAAGGAGGACTCATATAGAAATAATCAAGCCTCCTGGAAAACGTATAGGTCTTAAACTGGCAGGTAAGTTTTCAACAGCTAACTTAAATTTGCCAGAAATAAACAAATGCTAGAATAATTTGATTGTTTAAGTTGCATAGTACCTAAAAACTTATAAAATATTTTAACCGGCGTCAATGATCCTTGATCCAAGTGCTCTAGCTTTATTTCGTTATAATTTCTTATCGAACTACGTTTAAATTCTTATACAGTTGTTTTAGCCAATTTTTGGCTTTAGCACCAATTTTTCTAGACAAAGATAATTTCTTGGTATAACAATTATGCAATCAATTATAGCATATACTTTTAAACAATTAAGACAAAATTGATAAACATATATAAAAAATAAGAATCTGTAAAATAATCTATAAATATTATAGGTAAATTTTATAAAAACTCTTAAGGGCGAATCCAGGTCGTTTTATAAAATTTCTATTACCAAAGTTGGAAATCAAATATTTTTGTTTACATTGACGTTTTGATCTGTGTGTGCTGTTATTATTTTTACGTATAACTAAATATTTAATACCTGAATTGAAAAAAAGAGTCTTTAGAAAAAGAATAAAAATTTAACCGTTTCTATGGTACTCAATTTACTATCAACCCAAAGATACGCTTTTTATACGTTTTTGGTACAACTTTCAAGATTTGCCGAGTCATTTCTCTAGCACTTACTGAAATTGCAACTACATACATACTACGTATGTCAAATAGGATTTTTGAGAGTCTCTCTCGACTCGAGAACACGGTAAGAACTTGTTGGATGTGCTTTACCTGTTAGGTAATGCAAGTTTTAAGTAGAAAGTAAACAAGACACATTATTAAACAAATCTATAATTTATTGTTATAGATTAATATAACTAAATCCGAATATTTAGCATGTGTGAAAAAAGGAGTATCAAAAAATTTTAAAACTACGCTTTGCATATTCTGGCTATTTTAAAAACACAAATTATTTTTTATAATATGTTATAGAGTAGTGGTAATTAATTTTAAATAAAACAATTTTAAAATAAAGCAGATTATTCGCGTATTATAATTTTTTGGAAGCCCGACGTTTCGAACACTTTCACTTTCACTTTCGTCCGTGGTGGCGGGTAGACTGATATATTAACCGCCAACGGTTTCTGAGTTGCCTTATGAACAACCCTGGATTCGTTCAGAATGAACTGACTGTACCTTGCCTTCTGGTGTGATGTATTTGGAATTTTAAAATTGATCCCAACTGTTAGAAAGCTTCCAACTGTCTTCTCTAATGAATATAGGAAATTTTGTTATTTCTGTATTTCTCCCGGATAATTCTAGGAATATATCTTTTTTCCTTAACTACTATATGAGGTTAATCAATTCGATATTTACTGATTTGCCTTACTTGGTTGATTCGCTTTATAAGACAAAAAACATATTCCACATAGTATATATCGAACTTTAAGCTACAATCTAATCATCCAGACACGGTTAAACTGTGCGACAGTAAAGAGTTAACTATGAATTTTGATATTCAATATACGTTAAACGTGATGTTACTAGCTAAATCCTAGTTTTTCCCTCGAAACTTGTTGCTGGCCGTAGCAGACAATCGGCCGGATGTTGGACGGATGTCTCGTGTCAAGATCCGGTATAGTATTGAAAGTGGGAATTTCAACGTCGAACAAAGTATTATAGTGAGATAAATTCGAATACAAGCTAGATTTGTGTTATTAGTTACGAAATATAACGTTTAATGTCGTTTTATTTTTAATTTATATTGTAATATAAATTGTTAATATTTTTTTTAAAACGCATTTTTTAACAATACATTTGTTTTGTTTTTAAAATGCAAAATTCTCGTTTCGCGTCCCGGCTGCAAACATAAAAATAAAGAAACCATAATATATATAAAAATAATAATAATAATAAAATATTTTACCCAAAAACATAATCTCTAATATTATACATTACTTTTTACACATATATATATTAATTCTACAGTACAGCCAGCTATTGAAGCTCACTGCCCTCCTAGGAATGCCACGGTCACCGAATTTATAGCTCTACGCGATTTATGAGCGCTCTTTGATGTTAGATGGCTATATATGTATATACATGTATGAAATTTCATACTGTTAGGAACTATCCAAAATCAGATTTTCTAACACATTAAGTGTTAGAAAATCTGATATTGGATAGTTCCTACGTTATAAAGTAACTGAATATATATTTTACCTTCATACTACTTATACATTTTTGATGAAATAATAAATATAACAAAATATAGAATATTTTTCATAAAATGTAGACATGAAATAGGATCAAGTATTTTACTCTTGTCTGGCTCGAAGGACTCACATTAAAATAAGCTCTAACAGTAATGTGAGAGGGTTAGTACAAGATATTTCGATTATTCTGTATAGCCTTGAGTTTATATTTTTATATTTTAATAATCACTATAAAAAATCCTCATATATGTTAGACGAACTATTGTAAGATAATATTTAACAAATTTTAATCTCGTAATACTAACATTCCCGCAAACTTTTAAATTATTTTATTCCCATTTTATTTCTTTTTTGCTAAAATATAATATTTAAATAAATTGGATTCAAGAACCCTCTCTATTATTCTACACAACATGTGCTGAAGCTCCAAGTCTAAAGAGTGAAGTTTTAAACTTTAATACTTTGCCATGCTTTCTCATACAGCCATGCACTGCCCATATACGCAGTTATGTTTATTGTTTATGTTTATTATGTGACTTTCCTCTAACTAACTCTTCGTAACTACGTCTTCAACTGTTGAGATCTGATATTTCCTTGACCTTTTTAAATATATATATATATATATATATATATATATATATATATATATATATATATATATATATATATATATATATATATATATATATATATATATATATATATATATATATATATATATATATATATATATATATATATATATATATATATATATATATATATATATATATATATATATATATATATATATATATATATATATATATATATATATATATATATATATATATATATATATATATATATATATATATATATATATATATATATGTATATATATATATATATATATATATATATATATATATATATATATATATATATATATATATATATATATATATATATATATATATATATATATATATATATATATATATATATATATATATATATAAATGCTCAGGTAAAATAAAGACAATATTTGCGTTTTCTGATATAACAAAAAATCTTTTATTCACATCATTCTTTTTAGAATACAAAAATTTTACTACAATTGACATATTTTAGAGATAATAACATACCTGAAATAATAAAAACAACATTCAAAGCCTTTACTTCCACTTTAAACTATATTATACTTCTATTTAAAATAAAGCAGGAGAATATTTTTCTACGTTTTTCTACCGTCTAAAATTTTATGATCGCGTCACTCATGTTTCAGAGCTAATAGTTTCATAGGTTCTATATGATCTGCATAAACAGCGTAGATATTACATCCTTTATATCTCCCACCCTTGGAGAGAACAACATCACAATGATTATTCGATCAAGAAATTCTCATCACTGAAGTTAATATTGTAACATGGTAGAAGTTTGACTCTGCCTTCTTATATCCAGTATCAACTTCATAGATTGAAGTTGAAATCTTTCTTAGGATTTTATATGGTCCAATCTTTAACTCATCCATTTTGTTCCTACTTAGCCGGTTCTTATTTTCTACATATACTCTATCACATACTTTAAGCTCTAATTTTTTTGCTTTTTAGCTCGTATTTTTTTAATTAAAGTTGTGAGATTTTATCGAATTTTTAAACGCTAGTTTTCTGTCTTTTTTAATGTCTTATACTGTACATCTTGATTTCAATTCCAGTGGCAAAATACCCATTTTCTCTCCTTCCAGAAGATGTTTTGGGGTAAACTTTGTAACTGTATGTTCTGTTTCGTTATATCTTTCTACACATTTTTGTGCTATAGTTGTCCATGCTGTTTTCTTGTTTGCTTCATTTATTATACACCGTATCCTGTTTACTAAAGTTTCATTTAGCCTTTCATTAAGGGCATTTGAAAATGGCGCTTCCACAGCAGTAAATATCATTTTTATGTTTTTCTTTTTCAAAAAGTCTTTGAATTCGTTGGAATTTATACCAGGATATTGGTCTGTTAAAAGCATGTCTATATATTATTGCTCTGTATCAATTTTTCTATCGACTTGATAAAATTACTAGAGTTTTTGATGTTAAAATGTCTGCATATCGAGTAAGATGTAAGTTTTTTTTGTAGACCTTGATCCTCCAAAGCCAATGGATACAATTTCAAAAGGGCGTGTTGCTGGGCCTAAATGGGACATCAAACCAAATCTTGGATTCCTTCTTGATTTGTTTTTTATACAAATATCACATTCATCTAGAGTTTCTTGATATTTGTGATGATATTTTTTGCTCTAAGAATTTTATTTATAATTCGGGTTCTCCCAATGTGGCAATAAGTATTGTGAACATTTTTAATTAGTATTTTGCTAAATGCTTCTGATAGTATATTTTTTTCCTTTTTTTATTCTTTTTGTAATAAATATTATTTTCCAGTATAAACTTTGTTTTTCCGCCTTGTATATTTAAATTTGTGTCTTGGTCTCTTTTTATATTTTTTATGTTTATTATTAAGTAAACAACTTTCAAAAAATCTTCAGTATTGTCATCAAGTTCTAAGACTTCTACTTAAGCAGTCCGCTTCTTGATTTGACTGTCCTGGGTTATATTTTATCTAAAAATTATATTGCTCATCAGTTCTAGATTTGATATTAAGATTTTCTGATGGTTTATGATCTGTGTATACTATAAAATCTTTATTCGTAAGCCAGTGTTGCTAATATTTTAGAGGTTCTTTAATTGCCAAGCATTCCAAATATATAGCCTTTTTTACTTTTGGATGTGGGTCAATTTTTTTGAGAAATAGGCTACAGGTTTATTTATTCCGTTTTCATCTATCTGTTTTAACACAGCTCCCACTCCTTGAACACTGGCATTAGTGTATATTTTTATTGGTTGCCCTGGGTCTAATATTTTAAGAAGGTGTTTTGAGTATAGTAAATCTTTTATTTTATCAAATGATTTTTGACATTCTTTGGTCCGTAGATAATTACAATGTGTGGTATAAATTTATGATAAAACTTTGCTTTTCCCAGGAACTGGTATATATTTTTCCTTGTTTCTGGAACTGGAAAGTTCCTGACAGCCGTTAAATAATCTTTGAGAGGCGTAACTGAATTCTTTCCTTTTAAATGTTCTAAATACTTGGCATGATTGTTTGCAAAAGTGCATTTCGAGAATTTCAGTCAGTTTAGTAGTTTTGATATATGTGTTATGTGATTTTCGAAATTTTTAGAAAAAACTAAAATATCATCTATGAAATCTACTGCAAAATCAAAATATTATATTTCTCAATATTCTTTAGAAAATAGCTGGTGCCGTCTTTAAACCAAATGGGAGGCATGTTCATTGAAAATGGCCTTCTTGTCTGACGAAAGCTGTCTTATATCTATCTTGAATTTTCAGTGGACTAGAGCAAAGTGCTGAATTTATATCAAAAATAGAATTATATTCACAGTTTACAGTCTTTAGCATCAAGTCTTCAATCAATGGGAACGGCTGTGATTGAGGGACAACAATTTTATTCAATCGATACATGGTCTTGAACTTTTTCCATCTTCTTTCTTATATGCTAAAGTGACTGGAGCTGCAAAAGGGCTATATGATTCTTCGATTAATTTTTTTTCAATATCTTTTGATATTTGATTCTCAATTTCTTTACTATCATCAGTTGTGCATCTGTATGCGCTTGCAGCAATATTGATCTACTGTCGAGCTTCATAACCTCGTACTGTACCTACATCGTATTTATCCTTAGCGAAGACTGGTTTGTATTTTTCTATTAATTTATCAATTTAATTTTG